>QAXD01000157.1:5462-15806 GCA_004335575.1 Haematococcus sp. NG2 | reverse complement strand
CTCCATACTCATCGTCCAATGCCCGCCCGCCCCCTCCTCTCCCGCTGCCCACCCCCCGGCCTGTTGGCCCCGCTTGCCCGCCGCGTGCACCCCCTCTGGCTGCTCGCCCACCTCGCACAGGGCGTGCGTCGCTCCCCTCGTCTGTTTCATCACCCCCACTCCCACTTTCCTCGCCCTCCTCACTTCCTTCCTCATCGCTTTCAGGGGGCCGCCTCCCACGGCCACCCCGTGCACCCACAGCACCCCTGGGGGTGGGGCCTGGCGACTCATCTGCCCCTCCCCTCTTCCACTTGAACATGAACAGGGGGTTGGCCACCTTCTTGAAGGGGCTGCTGAAGCCGGCTGCAGGGCAAAGCACACAGCGTGAAAAATGAGGAAAGGAAGACGATGGTCAGGTAAAGAAGATGTGAAGGTTGCAGCAGTGGATGCAAGCCGCCCGTCATGTACTGATGGTCGTTTGCATATGACTGCATTCACGCTCAGCACACATCTGGAACAAACGGCTGCATAGTAAACAATTGATGCATCACAGCATGCACATTGATGCTGTCATCATCCCATTTGCAAATGTTGCCCAGAATGGCCGGCCACACCACTCACCACCTCCCGCTGGGCGTGGCCCAGACTCCACATCCCCTCCACGTGAGCCGCTGCCGCCATCTTGTCCAAGGTCCCTGCGGATCCGCCACCCCACATACCCGGTCACACCCAGTAGGATGACCCCTAGTGGTGTCAGCACACCGATCAGCGCCCGGTCGGCGTCGTTGGTGTCCCCCAGCTCCAGAGGCGAGGGCGGGGGCGGTTGAGGTGCAGGCGGTGGGTGTGGCGGGGGCCTCGGAGGTTTTGGGGGTGGTGGCGGCATGGGGGGCGGGTGATCTGGTGACAGGGGCGGGGGTGGCGCATCCGGTGATGGTGGGGAGGGTGGGAGTTCATCCACGTTCAGCACAGGGCTGAATGGTGGTGGTGTGTCTGGCATGGCAGGGGATGCAGGTGGGGCGACCGGGGGCGGGGGTGGCATGAGCAATGCACCCGGCGCATCGGGGGCATCAGGGGCACTTGGGCGGTCAGGTGAAGGAGGGGCGTCGGGTGCCCATGGGGGTGGCATCTCGGGTGGTGGTGGTTTGTCAGGTGGGAGTGGTGTGTCAGGTGGGGGTGCCCCTGGTGGTGGGGCGTCTGGGGGCTGCAGCGGTGGGGGCTTGAGTGGGGGTGGAGCGGGCTGCTCGGGTGCATCCGGTGCAAGCGGCTCTGAAGGTGGGGGTGCACGCCGTCTCCGTGGCGGGGGCCGGGGCATGGCTGGCCCAGCAGGGTAGTCCGGCCTGGAGTTGTGATGTAGGCGTGGGGATGGGAAACACATCAGCATTGCATGTGAACGATGAGAGGAAAATCAGCAGTAGTTTCATCAGCATGCCGATGAAGGGAACAAGGACAAGTGAAGTTGCACCAATCAAAACAAAACTAAATCTATGCATGTCGTAATCCCCAGTGTTGCGTTGTGATGCTGCACCATAAGAACCACACAGCATGTCCACAGCATGTCCATGTACTCACTCGTAGGGAAAGGAAGGAGCATCAGGGCGATTGCTCAACTTTGGAGGGGCCGGTGCATCTGGTGCTGGAAGCTCAGCAGCTGGTGGGGCATCAGGCGGTGGCACTGTAATGTCTGTAGATCCTGTCTGTGCACATGCCCACTGTGCACCTGCGGGCCATGCAGCGTCCAAGGTGCAGAATTGTTCAGTCATGCAAATAACCTGCTGCAGCTAGAGAAGTGCAACGTGCCTTGCGCATATGATACAGTGCAAGTCTGCATGCAGTTGAATGCAGCTGGCAACGCTGCCATGAGCCATGCTGCCATGAGTTGCAGGTGCATGCCATGTCGGCCAGTTTGAACAGCCACTCTGGCAAGCACCGCTGAAAACGATTCCCTGATAGGAAGGCCGCTAGCATCCGGGGTGCGTAATCACCATCATGTGCTTGGCAGCGCCCGGTGGCTCACCTAGTGCCGACAAGATCAGAACAAGCGCAGAGTAATTGTATCCTGTTGCTTTGAAGCCCATTTCGCGTCGTCGCGCCACGACTTATTGTGCACTACAGTGTGCCGCTCTGGAGCTGTAGCCATGATCGGCACATTTTCATGTGCCTAAGTTAGTTTTTAAAGTGGTGTCCAGGTGGTAGGACTTGCAGCTGCAGCTTCAGTGGACAAGGTTGAACCAGGTTTGACCAAAGCTCAGTACATTGTTTTGAGCAGGTCGTAGTTAATAATCTCTCGGTTTGCATCGCCCAGTATCGGGTCGGGACAGACTGACTGAACCTTGTCTCATTGATGTTCATGGTGCAGGCACTTGGCTGGATGTGGCGCTGCAGTCACAAGGATTTACACAGCACTTATGTACATGTCACGAGCTGCAGCATTCGTCCTGCCTGCCATCACGGCATCAAGAGCTGTACTGCGCACAGCTGAGAACTTCGAGAATGTGCCAAGGCCTGACAAGCTGTACACCCAGAGGTCACGGCCAAGCTGCATCCCACCACACCATTAAGTAGCAACTTCCTCATTTCCTCTCAGATCACTTGCGGATGATCACTGGTGATCACTTCTTGGCAGCAGCTGCCGCAGCGTCCAAGGCGGGCTTCACCACACGTGCCCAATTGACAGTGTGCTCCACCACAGCTGCAACGCGGTCCTCCAGGCCCTGCGTCATTGTGTGAAAGAATTCGTAAATACTGGTTAGAATCGATGGCGGTACCAACGGCCAGTACTGACTGGCGCCTCATGCAGGGAATGAACAGATCGCAATGGATGATGGGCATCACAGCCACAAGTCAACCATATGATTGATCCCGGCATGTTGTTTTTACGAAATGCATCAGCCCCACAGCAGCTGTAGGCATGTACACCAGTGCAGCCATGGAGCATGGCAAACACCAGATGCCGGCGGTGTGAGATTCAAGGGGGCAGCACCGCCATCTGCAGCGCATACAACAGCCCAGGTACACAAGCCACCATTCATTTCGGCACTGGCAGCAAGCAGCATGCCGCACCTTGTCAACCACGTCCCCAGTCTCAGCATCAAAGCCGCTGTTGGGGATGAAGCGGTTCAGCTGCGGGCATGCATACAAGAGGCAGGGCACTGAGCAGATGTGCAGGACATTGGCTGACGGGGCAGGCAACCTGGGCACCTGTGCCCTGCATCTTATGTGTGGTTTGCTCCTGACCAGTGCTGGCAGCTTTCCTCCGGACCACAGACGCTCGCCACAATTGCCAGCCATGCCTCGGGAGACTGGGACGCATGCCCGGCAGGGGCTGTGCATGCATGCAGTCACCCCTGCCGCTGCTCTGCTACTGGTTAATAACAGTGGCCCATGCAGCCTAGCTGTACATTGGAAACCACACACCTGCAGCGACTCCCCAGGGAAGGGCGCCCACTGGATGTTCAGGAAGGTGGCGATGTTGCGCAGGTGTGCCTGGGCACGAGCTGCACGGGGGTGGCAAATGCATGCGCGGGCAGTACGGATGACTGAATGGAACAGTATGATGGTGGCACATGGGCATAACGGCGGTCTCTAGCGATCCATGGGCATGCGTACCACCCAGGGACACATGCGCTAAATGCACCACAAGACGTTGACCAGTTGGGGGTTCAGGGTTTAGAGATTCCGATTGAGGATGTGAGCAGAACACAAACAGCATGCACATGCCCATGTCGCCATGTGATTAGAGTGCAGATGCCGTGAGCGTGTGTATCAGCATGACAGGATAGCAGGGGCAGGCTCAGGATGCAGAGAGTGGGAAGTGGTGCGTACAACATACATGATGTGTACCGTGTGCAAAACACTCAACAACACGTTCACCTGCGTAAGTATCATCACAACCGCACATGCTACCACAGAACCACACATTTTTCACATGCACATCCTGTGAGTTGCACGGCCTGCTGTGCACCACCCTCCCCCTCGACCTCTCCACGCCACCAACTACCACCTTCTTGTGGCCGCGCACCTGTGCCAGCACCACCACCTGCACCAACCACGCACGCGGCCTTGCCATTGAACACATTGGGGTTCTTGCTGCCCCTGCACGCATGCAAGCAGCACAGTGCAGGTTGGCCATCACCAGCCACTGCACGCACGCTCGCTCGGCTGCACGGTGTGTGCAGCCTGCACTGTAATCATGGGACATTTCTGAGGTGCAGAAAGCTGCCAAAGGAGCCACTGCACGCGCACCTACCACCATCATTCACATCACTCAGCACCTACCAATCCAGTGCGGTCTTGAGCACAGATGACACGGAGAAATTGTACTCGGGGCAGGCAAACACGAGGGCGTCTGCAGCTGCCACCTGGGCACGCAGCTTGCGGATGGCATCAGGCAGCGCTGAGTCATCACTCTTGCCCGCCCACAGGTCGTCCTGCGCAAGACGTGGCCAACAGAATGGCCAGCAGAAACAGCGGGCTCAGCACATACATGTACGAGCCTGGCGTTTCCTTTGTCTGGTTTTCACCAAGAAGCTGAGGATCATTGCACAGGGCACACAGACTGACACATGTGGTACAGTGCATATATGCACATGTACATTGCTCAGTCTATGTAAACATACGTTGTACAGGGGCAGGCAGGACAGGTCGGCGATCTCAAAGGTCACACCGGGTGGCAGGCGGCGCGCGACGGCACGCAGCAGGCCTGTAGCCAAAGAGAGGCACTCAGGTCAAGTGCAAGGCAGCCTTCCATGGTACACCAATGCTGCACAAGGTATGTTCGCACCCACCTGTGTTGGTGGAGCCCTTGCGTAGGGACCCACTGATGCCCAGCACCTTGATAGGGTGTGTGGCAGCAGCGGCTGCAGCAGCGGCTCCTGCAGCGGCCGTGGTGTGCACGCCCCGAGCCAGGCGCAGCATAGGGGAAAGAAGGGAGGTGGTCCAAGCGGTGGGCGCTGGGCCAGGGCGGGTCATGCTGAGGGGCTGGCGGGGTGCAGCTGTGAGCGCGGATGTCAGGTGGGCAGGTACCTGCTGCGGAGCTGCTGCTGATGTCCACGCGACGTGGTGCCAACAGACAGCATGCGCGCCCCGCTTGCAGCTGCAGCGCGCACCTGCGCATGCCCATGTGCACAGTTCGGTAAGTTAACCATGGCAAGCACATGCAAGGTAAGCTCAGATGCAGGTCATGTGCTTGGCTTGCACACGTGAAACGGTCCTGTTGGGCGGAGCATCAGATCGGCCAGGCTTGTCCAAGCGGCATTGTACTGATTGATCCACGATCACTGAAGGGGGGCCAAATGCCGGCCTCGAGGGGAGCATCAGGGTGGGGGTAATCCCTGATCAAGGGAGGCGCCAAATCACTCCATAATGCCTATATTTCAACGCAAGTCGCATTTCAGGTTCTAAGCGTGCGCATCGCGCGGTCATCTGAAAAATGCACCTCGCGTTTCCAACCCAAATATCATCAAGGGAGTTGCGTGAGGCGCACGGGATCACATTCCTTGTAATTTATTCACTGGTGCGCTGCTCCTGTGCCCCCATATGCTGGCACATGCTTTCTGTCGTCATGCACCATCTTGCAGCACAGAAGCATTTAACGCCGCTATACGATGGGCCACAAACCTTGGTAGACGAGCGCATCACAGATGACAGCATCTTCACTGTTGTGATAGTACCAACTCTTCGCGGTGTTGCCACCAGAAATTGTCAAGTGATGCTTCCTTGCAGAAACTTCTGGTCTAGGGCGAGTAGCTCTCGTCCCTGCTTACAAGAATGTGTGTGTACTGTGTGAGGTTCAAGTGTTGTGAGCTGTCGGCCACCTTAGCCTGCCTCGCATCTTGCAGCACGCGCTTGCTGGGTGGATGTTTTGTACACCTCATGCGGGTGGTGCGGCACTGGATTGACAGCGCAGGGTGGTAGCGCAATGCTGCAGCAGGGTAGAGTAGCTGTGTGTAGCTGCGCAAGGCGCGTGCACCTGTATGATGGAGCATGCAGTGAGCAAGTTTGGCAACTTCATGCACAGGCTGCCTGCACGAGGATCACGAAAAACTGTGTCTGCTCATCACAGGTAACTCACCTCGACTCTGCTGAACGCGTACGTAGTCACGATTGTCTTGTGGAGATGGCCCGGCAGTGGACCAGGTGATCTGCCAGGGATCACATGCTGCTTAAGGAGCGGACGTGGCAGCGGCCAGCCAGAACATCCCATGGTGCGTGCAGCGCAGCGGACTGCCCCGTGATTGTATGTTTTTGCTGTCTGCGCGCTGTTTTGATGCTGCGGTGCTTTGCAAGAGCCACGGGACCAACTGCCAGGACGCTCAAGGTGCACTGATCGTCAGCAACTCGCTCATGCAAGCAGCGCCCCTTTGCATACCTGTATCAAGCACCAAGGGGGATTGCAGGCGGCGAGGGAGGTGGAGGGAGCTGGGTGCGTGCCCCATTGATGAAAGAATTGATAGTTTGCTCCCGCACAGGTGCATGGGGCCCTTTATTCAGGCCTCACAGGTCATTCATTAAAACATAAGTTCAGTGCGTATACCAATACACATGTCGCAGCATGCACATGCAATGAGCGGCTCAGGCCAGGCCAGCGCAAACCAATGGTTTGGGCTGGTTTGGGCTGGGCTGGCCTGAGCCGCGAGGAACTCCTACATGAACAGCCCTTATGCCTAGGACTTTTGCACTCATGTAGGACTTTTAAGATATGAGCAAAATGCCTTCAATTCACTGGACTGTAACACAAACACATCACCTCATATCCCTTCTGGTGCACAGAGATACGGTTATTCACCTTGTTTGCGTGCAGAGTTATGGCGGGGTACAGCCGGGATCCATGTTGGCCGTGCACAGGCGTAGCCCAGGTACAAGCCTGGCACCTGCAATACACAGCCAGATACAGTAGAAACAAACAGATTATGTGTGAGATACAGAGGGATATACTGCAGATATGGCAGACTAATTTGGCAGATACAATAATTATTTGTGAGTTGTTCTGTCATTTTTCAAGAATATAGCCGTTTTCAGTTTGACTTGGGACACTTGGGCGACCCCACCCTGAGGTACATATGGTACAAATGCATAAATGACAAATGTTCACTTGGTCTCTAGCCTCCTCCCAGCGCAGACGCGAGCCTTTTTGGCGTGTGTTCTAGCCGCGATGATAGGGTATGGTCGCAAGGTGTACAGGAGGATCCAGGAAGGCTTGGCAGAAGGTCTCAGCATAACGAAGCCAGCAACAACAATGGTGTTGATACGCGGACGCTGGAACTGGTTCTGGCCTGGCATGGGGAGTGCGAAACTTTGCATCTGTCAGAGGTCCAGGATGTTCTCCTGTGCCTCACGAACAAGCCCATCGGCATCCCTTTCGCTCCATCGCGCCTGCAAAGAGCTCGCGGCTCACGCGCAAGCTGCATTCCTGCTGCCCCATTTGCACCCTTTCCATCATCCTGCTGTGTGCTGGCAGTGGGCAGCAGGGCGCTGCTGCCCATGCCTGGCTGCCTGGCTGCTGAACATGTCTGGAGAGACGAAGCATCAACACCCCCTTTCTTGTACTGCTGCTGCGGAATGTGCTCTGGTCCCGCTTGCCAAGCCGGGAACCCACTTCCTTCTCTTGTTTGGACATGACAACACCACGGAGGGAGCCGACCAGTGACGTCACTGCCAGAACATCAGGCCACTTGTAAGTCACTTGGGATGGCACTTGTGTCAGGCACTTACGAGGCACTTAGACTGAAAACTGGTGCACTTAGAAAACACTTCAGTAAGTGGTTTACAAGTGTGTTACCAGTGCCCACCCAAGTGGGGCCCTAAGTGCGGCCCCTAAGTGCAGCCCCAAGTGCATGCTCAAGTGCCTTGCCAGAGGCTTGCTGCGTGCAGCCTTAGCCTCAGCTTAGCTGCCTCCCGCCTTAGCCGCAGCTTGCTGTAGACTGGCCATGCCGCTGCATGGCATGCATGGTGGGGCATGGATTTGCCTAAGTCCACCCCCACCCCCGAAGGGTAAGAGAGCCGCATGGCGCTGCCCCTACTATCTGCTGGTTCCGGCTGATGTGCGCTGCTCGCCTGCTGCGTGCTGGTCGCCTGCCTGTCTGCACCTGTCACCGGAACCTGCATGTGCGGCCCAACGCGTTAAGTCCACAATTCGCACCGTTCCAATTCAGCAGTTGGAAAATAGCGTTCACCTTTCGTTTGTAGGCGTCAAGACGGTGTTGACAAAAGAAAGTTGACTACATCTGGGCTCGCTCCTGCACGTCGAAAGGGTTATGTTAGCTTCCAAAAACTGCATCAGCGCTGTACCATAAATTCACCTTTGACCATCAGCCTGCAAGTGCGGGAAGTAGATGGGTCAGCGCGCAACGCATGTTGAAGACGATATTAATTACCTTGGGCGCGTGCTCTCTTCCAGCGATTCAAGGAACGCTGGTAGGGAGTGAAGAAAGCAGCCCACTGGCGCAGTTGTTGCACACAAGTGGGATGAATGCACCATAGGCGCACGCAGACAAGCAAACTTGCTGGGAGGGAGGAATGTATGAGAAGCTCATCGAAATTTACAGGAGCTTCTCATACATGAGAAGCCACAAGCAAGACGCCACGCAGCATCCAGAGCCCTCAGCGGGTATAAAATGTTAATATAATTAACTTTCAAGGGCGCTTCGTGGGAAATGGTGGTTTGGGTGCAGCCTGGTAAGACAACTCCTGCCAGCCATCGTGAAAACACACGTCTGTAAGCTGTGAATGCGCAAAGAGCGCGCTTCACATAGTAAACAGCTGAACTGGACGCATATTCAGTGTGGTATAGGCAGTACCATGCCGTACATGGCTGCAAAGGCAAAGCATGCGCTCCCACGCTTCCTAACGGTGGCAGGGTGTGTGCAGGGCCTCTATTTGCTGCAAATGCAGTGTTCTGCAGTGCTGTTGTGAGGGGCTTAGAGGTGCCACTTGTCCCAAGTGCCCCCCAAGTGCCAGTGGTCGTGGCAGTGCGTGTATGTGCGTGCCCCACAATGTGTGCGAACCCCAGGGCTCAACCCCCAAGTGTCCCAAGTCAAACTGAGAACAGCCATAAAGACAGGAATTCTGGTAAAATGTGTAAAATGCATTCATAGACAAAACATTTTGTACCAAATGCGCCAAAATATTCTAAATAAAAACGTTGTTGCATGCAGACACATAGCCATGCAGATGGAGTGCTGAACGGTCACCTTTCTGGTACATTTGGTGCAAAACATGAAATCTGAAAATGAAATTGTGAAAAAAACAAATACTGCACAACAAAAAACATTTTCTGTGTGAGTTGCAGAAGAACAACAATTACAGATATACACATGTGCACCTCTGGACAACGCTGTGCACATTTTGTTCACATCTCGCCGTTCAATGAAAGACCATGCAACATAAGGTGCAACACAGTGCAGCACACATGCATTTTGTTCAAAAGTGCTGTGTTTCAGCACCTGAGTGTGCGTATCTCAGCAATGTCAAAGCAAAAGTCCGGCCTGTTGCCTAGGCAGCTGCCTCATCTGGGTTGAAATCTGCGCCGCCGGGATCCTCTGTGTTATCCAGCTCATCCCCCAGCTCATCCCCCAGCCCGTACTCCAACCCCTTGTGCTCCAGATCTGCCTCGTACTGCACATCTGCATCCAGAACAGGCTGGGACTCGCCATTGTCTGAGTCTATGTCCATACCATCCATGCCAGTGGGCTGATAGGAGGGCGCGCTCGCAGCTGGAATGACAGGTGGGTTTGATGGGGTGCTGCTGGCCGCTGATGGCTTTGATGCCGCTGGCTTGTTGCCACCCACAGCGACCGGCTTGTTGGCAGCCACAACGGGCTTGGGTGCGGCCGCAACTGGCTTGGCCGCAGCAGGGGAATCAGCCGCACCTTCCTACCCTCATATACCCATGTGCCTATTTGCTCATTCTCCAGCTCTGTTTCCAGAACATGCATGGCGACCTCATGCTCAAAGTACACATGCTGCGCCCATGCGCCAGTTACCCAACACAGCACAAACATCTGATGCTGTTTCCACATCATATGTCACAAGTACACGTTGAAAAATGGCTCTGGGGGTCTTAGTATGCCTTCTCAGGTGCAGAAGGGTTCATGCAAGTTGGGGCATCAGAGCCCACCAATTTGCAGCCTCATTCTGTGCATCAAAACCGCTGTTTCTGTGCAGATTTCAAGGTCTAAGACCCCTAAACGGAGTTGTTGCAAGAATCCCGTCTCATTTTTCTAATTTTCGCGAACACTTTTCATGCCATTATGCTAGAAGCAATTTTTTGAATGAGCGTTTGCTGTTGTGTGCATGCATCAGGATGTTCGCGACATCCTCAAGGCTGTCGCCCAGGTCTTGGGCGACCCCAAAATCCCAAGCCGCTTC
>QAXD01000156.1:259218-370742 GCA_004335575.1 Haematococcus sp. NG2 | reverse complement strand
GCGGGTGGGATGGGCATCTTGGCTCCGCCGTTTTCGCCCCCTTCTGCCCGCCGCGCAATGTTGAGCACAACATTGGGGTCTGAGCAGCGTGGCGAGCCGTCTGGCTCAGCTTCAGCATCAACTTTGGACCTGCATCCATATTTTGGACACCAGGACCTCAATGGTCAGCAGGGAAGACCTTTCCAGCCTTCGTTATGTGCATCGCACCATGCACAGGCAACCAAGAGCAACTTAGCTTCCTGTGTTCAGAACCTTGACAGCAGCTGCTTGCCTGCTGCCATAAGCACGCACCAAAAGTTGTGCACGGCCGTGCGGGGTGCCACGGGGTGCAGGATGATGTACATGCCGTTATTTGACGTTTTGCGCACGGCTTGGATGCTGACTTCCAGGTCTGCGTGATCACTGACGTGGGTCAGCCTCAAGGTCTGCAAAGGACCTGCACGTGCACTGCCGTCTGAACAGGAGGCAAGCGCAGCAACAAGGGCAAATCACATCAGTGTCGGAGTGGTCTGCTTGCTTGAACGAAGAGACTCATGCAGAACAATGGGATAACAGGTGCGTGAACCAGTCTGTGCGCCCCTGGCGCGTGTAATGAGGTACAACATGGGACAGGCGGTTGCTGCCTTCCATCGCACTGAGATTCATCGTGGAATGGTTGGCTCCTGAATCCAACAGCACCCACCTCGGGATGAATCCTTCTTCAGCAGGCCGCGGCGTTGAGGGGCAGCATCAGGGCGGCGCGTGCCGGGCAGGGACGGTGGTGGCCCAAAGTTGCCTGGAGTGAACAGGTCGGTGAGAGGCCGCTCTCCCAAGGGGGCCAGGAAAGCACCGATGTGGTGGTCCAGCATCTCCTCCACAGATGCACCCAGCAACAGGCCTGTTGCATGCGAAAGGAAGTTAGATACCGCACACCAGGTGCTGCACAGGTGTGCTTTATGTGCGACAATGATTGACAAGCAACAGCACTCATACATCAATATCTTAACATGTCATCATGCAGGGCCTAACCCATGCATATGTGCATCTCACCAGGTGGGTACATCTCGCCCACGTGTGGGTCCTCAGTGGCCAGGATGTTACCAGAGCTGTCCACCTCCACGACACTGGTGGCAAGGTCAGCGCGCCACAGCTCAATCTGTGGGTAAGGGCATGTCACAAGGAGACCCTGAGAGAAGGTTGCTAGAAGGCACAGCCAGCATGGAGAGCAGAGCGGAAACAGACAAGGATAGTTGCCGTGCAAAGACATGGTCTGGTGGAGGTCTCATCTGATGGAAGCCAAGGAAAGGTCTGATGTGGTGCCTGTTATAATAAGCAGGCAGCCGTGGAACAGGAACGGGCAGCACACCTCTAGAACTGAGGAGTTCACAGCTGAGTTGTTCTTGTCTGTGGCATCAGCAGCTAGCCGCACCAGCATCACCTGCATGCGTCGGCAGGTCGTCACAGAGCACCACCTTCATGAGGCTGAACAAGCAAGCAGTGTGGCAGCTTCAGTATCAGCCACACATGGTGTCTGCGCCCTAGGCTCCCTCCCAGCCACATACCGCGGACACCATCTGCTTGCTGGTCTGAACGCGTGCAGCAGAGCCCAGAGCAAATGCCTCGAACATGTCCACAGGCGCATGGACACCGACACGCCATGAGATGCCAGGCCACTCCACCGCAGCAGCTGCCAGGCGCCGCAGGTTCTTCGTCACAGTCGCATCGTCCAGCAGAATGTCACTGAAATCAGTTTCCGACAGCATGCTCTTTGCACGCATAGGTGCCGTGGTCGGAGGGTAAGGGCGCAGCGCCTGAACAGACATGTGGTCCTGCCCTTGCTCCACTGAGTTGGCGCTGTCCGCAGCAGCAGGTGGAACCACCTCATGGCCTGCTTTGTCATCAGCGAGGAACAATCGCTCATCTCCTGCAGCCTGCTCGTCTTCTGAACCCTCCTCAACACCTTCTGCAACAGGGCCAGGGCCTGCCTTCCAACCTGCTGAGGCTGCATGTAGCAGAGCTGCAGAAGCAGGCTGTGGCACTGGGCTCCTGCTCTGAGTGGCATCAGGCGTGTGCATGATGTCAAGGATCGTGGCGACTGACTGGCCCAGCAGGCTCCTGGGCTCAAACCCAAACAGGGAAACAGGGCTGGCGCTGACCTTCGACACCATGCCAGTGCTGACGTCCACTTCCAGAGCAAGCCGCCGCTCAGCCATAGCCATGTCCATGCTGGCCTGCTGCATGCATACGATATGGTGCACATCATCATTTGCCTGACGCTTCTTGACCTGCATGCGGAAGGGCAGCGACTGGCGGCGGCCCTGTGCGCCCAGTCCTTGCAGCAGAACACACACGCCAGTGCGGCAGCTGTGTGCTGCAGCTGGGGGCAGCGTAGGAGCAGCGAGCTGCATACGGTGCACTGCAGCAAAAGGCTCAGTGATCAGCTGGTCCAGTGCATAAGGGTTGCCGTTAGCCATGATCTGCTGCACACTGCGCCCCAGGCGCTCTGCCAGGTGTGATGTCACGTGCAACACACGTCCTTGAGCGTCCGCTACCAACATCAGGTGCTGTGTAGGCGGCCAGGTGTTGGGGATGGGGCTGCGCCCAGCCAGCCAGGCGTCTGTTAAAGTGGAGCTACGCCTGCTCTTCACAGACCGGCCATTCTGCAAGGTGTCCTGCTTGACAGGCGCTGCTGTTGTAGGCCGGCTGGCGGAGCGGGGCACCTGCCCATGCAGCCGGATGGTGAGCACGTGGAAGGTGTTGGAGCCGGCACCAGCATTGGTCACCACCACGTCCACCTCACTGGGGTCTGCATACTTGTGGCCCATCAGAATGCCCTCCACCTTCCAGTCTGTGGCATGGTCAGCCAGCTTCAGCATCTGGGCCTGAGTTATGCTGGGCCCGCTCAGCAAGCCTCCTAGCAACTGCAGGTGTGCCAGGCGATGGAAAATAAGACTGCTGTGGGCAGAATGGGCTGTGAGATGGGCGAATTAGCCAACCAGGACCACACAGTGCACCTGCATCTGGTCACGACACATTGTCATGCATACTCAGGATCCTACAATTCACTGCACCTTGCCGGTCTCTTGTTCTGCCTGCTTGCTGCCCACTGGAAGCTGGCCCATGAAGGACTTGTCGTTCGAGCCTGTGACAACATCCATGTCCGCAGTCAGCTTGGACGCTAGGTGGGACAGGTGCTCGTCCTGCTGCTCCTTGTGAGCCAGCAGTAAGGCAGCTCGTGCACGCTTGAGCGCACTGCACGGCACAGACAACAACAACTCCCAGATCTGTCAGCAGCCGTCTATCACAGCAGAAGCTCGTGCTCAAACTCGCTGGACCACACAGCCCTGCCGTCATGAACTATGTCTTGCATGGGCGCATACAAGCCTCAGAGCATCCGCACCTGTTCAGCTTGTCCAGTGACCTGATAACCAGGCCAGACAAAGCTGTACCAGGCAGCTCCTGGGGCGTGTACGCGAACCAGTCACGGAAGGCTGGGTCGGCTGATAGCACTTGGCCATTCAGCCGCACCCACATGGTGCAGGTGTCAGGCGCTGGCTGCACCAGCTCCAGCACACCCATAAGCATCATATCCTCACCAAAACCACTAAGGCGTGTCACTGCAAAAGGAGCGGATGGCGAGGGAACGAGCCATGAGAATAGGAGGGTATGGGGTTGGGTACAGGTTGGAGCAAGACCGAAAAGCAACCCGGAGCACCGATGTGGGCTGCAAGTGATGAGATGTACACACAAACACACACAAATGCGGTCGTCAACACGCACATACACAGGCTGTGTACCTGTCAGGTTTAATGGTAGCATGCTCTTGTCCTTGTGCATGGCCAGTTGGTGTGTCGTTAGGTTCAGCACATGCTCATGGCCAGTCGTCACATAGTTGCGCACTGTACGTGCAACCACCAACACATGCAAGAGTTTGCGCACAGCGACTTTCGTGTGTGTCACTGGTACAAAGCCACACCATTACTGCTGTGAACAACATGCACATGACAACTTGCAAAGGAGATGAGGCCAACGCAAACACGGCATTGCCTGCCCTCATATGCAGCATCTCAACACTACCCACCATAGCTGGTGTGCACAGCTGCGATATGGGGGGGCATGAGCATGGACACATTCTTGCCACGCAGCTCCGTCTTGCTGTAGCCAAACATATCGTGCACCGCCTGGTTGGTCATTTGGATGATCCCTTGGGCGTTGATGATGACAACTGCACGCCCGTCGTTCATGCCAGGCCCTGCTGGTCCTGAGCACAAGCAGCCAATCACACGGCAAACAACCCCAGCCTCAAGCGCAAAGCAACTCAGGTTGACGGCCGTTAGAAGCCAATGCATCTGACACCTCACCTGTCAACGCCAACTGCCAACTGCATCTACTGTGTGCACTCCCCAGGGCCAACAAAGTGTGGAACAAACAGACAAGCTCAACCATCTGGCACATTGTCAACAGCACAAACCTACCAGCCATCATAATGGCGCGCAGCTCAGGACCGACCATGTCCATGCCGTTGAACGCATCATGATTTTTGGTCTCTTCATCTACAGCCTCCAGCTTGTCAGCCTCACTGCGGCAGTCGGTGGTAATCCAAAAATAGGATGTCACTCAGACCACTGAAATGTGATGCTGTTGCCATGGTGGTCTGGGCATGCAGGTACATGCAGGCAGGCCGGCAGGGATGGCACAGCACGACAGCAGGTTTTTCGCATGCCACCTAAGCACTCACGCGAACCACCGCGACGCGCTCCAGGGGTCATGCTTCACGTGCTCCAGGAACTTGGCGTACAGCCGCACCATCTTGACGTTGCCTGTGTGGCGCTGCAGCACTTGCCTGCAGGGTTGGCAAATACGCCAGTGCAAAGATCAGGCATACGACACTGACACTGCTGCAGCAACCTAAGAGCAAGACAACTGTGATGCTTGTAACAGCATGCGCTTATGACGCACTTGTACACGCGCTCCGGCTGGCGAATGGCTGTGTTCATGTTGCGAATGGCATCTGACAGCGTCTTGAATTTGACAGTGCGGTGCATGAGGCACTCCCAAAAGATCTTAATTGCTGTGAGTGCCTCACGGTGCACCTTGAGTGCCAGGCTGTAGTTGCGCTGAAACTCGACATAACTGACCAGATCAGCGCCTTGGTTGCCGTTACCGCCTGACGCGCTCTTTTGCGTATGCTGCTGCTCGCGGCTAAAGATGGCAAAGCGCATAAGGTAAGAAGGGTTAGCTTTCTTAGCTGCCTGCAGCTGTGTGTAGCCGCTCTGGTAGCTCAATCGCACATCGATCAGGAACGAGCTGTACAGGATGATCATGAAGAGATCGTTGGGCAGCTGCGCTAGGCCCGCCTGCATGAGGGAATAACAACACGCTGTTTTTAAGCTTGGTCCTGCACATCTGCAGCCATCAGTGCATGCCATGGTTACATCACTGAAGCACCCACCAGCAGCACCGCCTCAGCCAGCTTGACACCTTCAGGGTCCAGGGTATCGTCATCAATCCATTGCCTGCAGCATCGCACCAGCACCTCCACCTGCCTGCTGTCTGTGAATTTGTACAGCTTTGACGGCTTGGTGTCAGGTTGGGCACCTCTGCAGGCAAAACAGTTATTGCAACAGCTCAAATGACACCAGGAGAGTCACAGGGCAACCCACTGCACTTAGCCAAGTGCTCATGACGTGCAGGGCATGACGCTGCAACACAAAGGGAGAGCTGGACGTAGCTACGATTGCTGCTTAGTCCACGCACTTGAAGCGGTTGAGCACGGTCTCATGGTAGTAGTTGAGGCGGAACCAGGATGCGATCGCACCCAGCATGCCAGCAGGCACAAAGGTGACCCACAAAATCAGGGTCAAGGTGGCTTCCTGGTCCTCCACGGCCTGGTCATCTGAGGTGTTCTTGACACCTGAAAGAGCATATGAACAGCACATCCAAACTTGCACACCCATACCATGCGCACAGCATGCTGCTCTGGTACTTGTCGCACCCCATGCAACCTAGAAGCGGTTGCAGCGTAAGCCCGGGAGCTAGCCATAGAGCATCTGGTCCGGTTGGTGAGTTTATAGATGCGGCAACGATTTTCTAGGCGGATGCAAGCAGTGAAACCTAATACATAATGTGGAGTTTTTAATTGTCCGTTTCGCAGCGCACTGAAGACCACACTGCTGCCCCGCTGATCAGGGCTCGTAAACAAATCAACCAACCGTGTTCAAGGCTGCGAGACGAATCGTAATGTGCTCCGGAGCATGGAAAGCATCGTGCAACAAAGTGTGGTGCATGAGTGCAAGCCAGCTGTCGCAGGGTGCCATGCGCAGAGCCACATGCCACTCACCCAGGCTGAATGCGCGCACGACGAACAAAATGCAGCACCACGCCACCGACACGTACATGCCGGTACGCACATGATTGACCCAGCCCACAACCTGCGGCTGCCAGTACCAGATGATGGCTGCCAGGCGCCATGCCAGCACCAGCTGTGCCACGGATTGCCACTTGAGTGACACCACAAACACGGACACGAAGGTCATCAGCACGCGCAGGATGAACGCCTCCAGCTCAACTCTGCAGGTGCGGTGTGTGGCAGAATGCAGTAGTGGTGGTGTTCACACCGACCACATGCAAGCACGCACACTTGCTTACAGCTCACCCTGTGTGCATGATGGCCAGTTGGTTGCGCGTCGTGTGGTTCAGCTCCATCTCACCCACACTGAACGCGCCAGCCAGGATGACGAACGCAATCAGTGCCCCCACTGCAACAGCTGCATGGATGAGGTGGGGCATCTGCCAGCAGTACAAGTCAGGGAACTCCTGGTTGTAGCCGATCTCTTCCTCGGGGCGGCTGAAGTAGGAGCAGTCCAGGGCCATCAAAAAGAGGCTCATAGACATGATGTCCAGCACTTGGTAGAAGATCTTGGCAAACCAGCGCAAAAACATGATGGGCCACACGTGGTCAAAGCGGTTGTTGTGGAAGGACCACCCCACCCACAAGCTGATGACCACGGACACAATCAGACCAACAACCAGGACATAGAAGCAGGCAAGGAAGAATGCGTAGCCACGTGCAGACATGAACTGGTTGAGCTGGATGAAGTTGACGATGCGCCACCACAGATGTGTGCTGTCGATGTTGTACCAGTATGCGTTGACCACAAGCAGCCACAGCTGCAGCCAGTCCATGAGCAGACGGAAGGCGATGAACACCCAGCCGTACGTGGCTTTCTCCTTGCACACCGTGTACATGACGCCCATGACGCCAATGGACATTGCGCGCTCATCCAGCAGGTCATCTGCACACAAATGGACATGTATATGGTGCATGGTGGCGCATTCAGTACGTGCTATCAGCCACTGAGTGCATATAACAGGCAACAATGACGGGAAGCATTGACATGGATCCTGTGACAACAAGCGTAAGCATTTGAACCTCTTCACACATCATGGGCTAGTGCAGGCACCAGCTGATGGTCTGGTAGGTCATGCCGATGGGAGGGCACGAGCACTTACCTTCATGGCCTGGTCGCATCAATGAGACCCTGAAAGCAAGCATGCAGGCAGCGCAGGCAGAGCACACAGTTCACATTCAGCTTTTTATTGATTGCGTAAAGCCAAAGGAAGGTCGGTGGCTGGGGGAGCCGCCGAGGCGAGGGGGTGTAATGGCGCAGGGGCAATAGATGCCGTGTGTGTGTTTGTTGAGGACCCATCCATGCATATATACATCACGGCAAGCACTTGATGTGCAGGGCTCAGTTGCATGCTGGCTGGCCCGCCGCGCGTGCACAACTGAATCTGAGGTTATTTTCTGTCATAGCCACATGAACGCAAAGCAGATGCTGGCCAGCAGCAGCTGTGCATGCAAGAGGAGCGAGGCACGCCGCCACTCACCCATTGCTGGAGCCCTCGCTGGCCAGCGAGGAGATCTGGCTGCCAGTGATGGAGCCAGGCATTGCCGTGACGGCGGGTGGAATGCGTGCCGTGGATACTACGTACTGGACCTGCAACACCGATCACCTGAGATGGTCCAACGGCCCACATGTGCACGTACAGCGCAAACAGACACGCTCGATCGGTTATCGTACATGCCATGAACATGCAGGCCGACAACAGGGGTGGACTCCTACGTACAAACGTTGCGTGTGCAGACCGCAAAATTGCCATCGATGTGCAGAGGGCTGTTGCTGATGATTGCAAACGCCAGCTTATTATTAAGAAATCAAGCGTGGATGGATGCACCACGGAATGGATCTACCTCCCGAGCAAGTGGCATGCGCAGCTCATGCCAGCCATGCATGTGTTACGACACGCTGCTGGCGTGGCACACTGCTGGCGTGGCACGCTACCTTGGATCGGCTTCACGATCGAGCTCTTTCTTTTGGCAATTAACCGCGTCGATCGAAGTTGTGCCGCGCACCTGGCTCTGCGTGCAGAATATACCGCACATACATGTTGAGTGCTCATCACGCACTTCTAGATCTCCCAGAATCCAGAAGATTTTCCAGAATCGATGCCGAAACTGCATGCTGGCTGGTCCGCGGCTGGATGGATGGGAAACACATCAGCGGTCAGCATACAACGCTAACGTTGCATATCCAGATCTAGAAACAAGGCCTCACTGACCCAATGGTCCCAACACCAGGTAGGTGGGCCATCAAGCGATCAAGCAGTTGACTGCACCAAGCCGAGCGCTCATCATCACCATTGTATCCCCCGCCCGGCCTGGTCTTACTTCACAGGATGAATGAATCGAAGATAATAAACATGCGTATGATGCATACGTACGTGGCCAATCAACCCACCGCCGACGCGCGCGGCTGATGATCTGTTGCCCTTATCAGAGCAGCTCCACTAGGGCTCTACACGCTGCATCCTCGCTGGGGTTTTTTGCACACGGGCAGCAGCGCGGGCGGGTACGTACGTACGTAGCTGCGTGATTGCAGCTTGAGCGCGCACAAGCCCACAGGGCCTTTTGAACTTGGGCAGATGGGGCTTTTCAGTGCATTCCGAAACAAGTTACAAAGTTACGAAAAAGGTGTTCTAAGACGTGTGATGATGAGCAAACACCTCAGGTGGAGCAAGCGAAGTGCTGCATTTAAAACCTTACGTACATGGTGACGATTAGAGACACATACACCGACTTCCTGCGTTGGAACCCATGCACATATGTCGAGATCTAGATGCTGTAATTTATTTGAAAATCGCGCGCTTCGTGCAGCCTAAACCAACAGGACTAGCGGCACATTCACTGTTTCGTAAGACCCATCTAACAGATCAGATGTGCACAGGGTTAACCCCGTGAGCGCATATACGAGAGCACGTTAGTGGTAATATATATAATATATCATCAGTTTGTTCCCAGTTTGCTTCAGTTTGCTTCAGATGGTTTAGATGGTTCAGATGGTTCAGCCGAGCTGGTCCAGCACCTGGTCCAGCCAGTTCAGTTGGTTAAGTTGGTTCAGCCGGTTCAGCTGGTTGCGTCAATTCAGCTGGTCCAGCTGGTCCAGCCGGTTAAGTTGGTTAAGTTGGTTCAGCTGGTTAGGTTTGTCCAGCCGGTCCAGCCGGTTAGATTGGTTAAGTTGGTTGAGCTTGTCCAGCTTGTCCAGCTGGTTCAGTTGGTTCAGTTGATTAGGTTTGTCCAGCCGGTCCAGCCGGTTAAGTTGGTTAAGTTGGTTCAGCTGGTTAGGTTTGTCTAGCCGGCCCAGCCGTTCCAGCTGGTTAAGTTGGTTCAGCTGGTTAAGTAGGTTCAGCTGGTCCAGCTGGCAAAGTTGATTCAGTTGGTTATGTTGGTTCAGCCGGTTCAGGTGGTCCAGCCTGCCCAGTTCCCCAATTCTGTGTCTCCTGGCTAGTGTGTGCGGCGGCTGTGTGTGTCATATCACTCCCCCCTCCCCCCTCCCTCCCACGCAGCTGTGTGTTTGTTTGGATGTGTGGTTGTACCAGCTGAACAGGCTGGACAAGCTGAACCAACAGAACCAACTGGACCAGCTGAACAGGCTGGACAAGCTGAAGTACTGAACCAACTGGACCAGCTGGACAGGCTGTTGTGCCAGCTGCTGAACCAGCTGGACCAGCTGGACAGGCTGGAGACACACCGTTCCAACTGAACTCAGCCTGAACCACTGGCATGTTCTGGCCCGGTGCTCTGGGTAGCTGCAGCACACGCGCGCGCGATGACTGCGCACCAGTGGATGATGCGCTGGGGTCAAGCATGCCTGGCCGCCCCCAGGTATGTCAGCCGCGGGAGAGCGTGCCACTCCAGATCTGGACCTGGCCCTGCGCCCTGGCCCTGCGTGACGTGCACCTGTGGGTGCAGTGGTGGTGTGGGTGAATGAAAGTCGTTACACTGGGGGAGCAAGGGAGGAGAGAGATGGACAGCATGAGGGGTACAGACGTGGGAACACATGCCACATCCGTACAGTGTGCGAGCCAGCACCTGTGTCGCGCACTTGCAGCTGTGGCACAGATGGCTCCGCTGTTGCCTGCTGTCAGCTGGGCCAGTGCATGGTAACCAATAGGTGCGTTGATGTAGCCCATATGTGCGATGATGTTTGGGTGCCGCAACTGCAGGTGCACACAGCGGCGATGCATCGCAGCAAAACATGAGGAGTTTAAGCTTAAGGTGCTTAAGGTGTTTTGGGGCAACACCCCTGTTGCTGTTGGGCCCTCAGCTAGCTTGCGACCGTGCCTGGGCCCTTGCCACCGACCGTCATATGGACTGCGGGCCACAGAAAGCCACTGAGCATGCCACATCAGGCACGCCCCGCAGCCGGCCCCACCCTCCTCACCTCCAGCCCCAGCTGCACTTCACGCTGCACCCGCGACATAAGCTGCAAGTTGCGCGGCCCCCACCAGCGTGTCAGACACAGAGCTGCGCGTCACGCGGAACACCTGGCCAACCCCATCCGCGCCCAGGACTGCTGGCTCTGTGGCAGCATGGCACACAGCAGCACGCAGGTAGTAACGACTGCGCGTACCACTCCACGGGACAGGCCGCACAGCATCTGCAGGTGCCACATGGCCGGTACGGGAGGGATTGGATGAGCCTCTGCACCATGGCTGCAACCATGCACGTCTGCCAGCACAGCACATGTGCCACAACTCACCAAGCTCCACATGCGGCACGAACACCGTGTGCTGGCTGAGGGCGGCCGGCTGCATGCCACTGGCAGCAGCAGCTTCCTGCCGCTGTGCGTCGGTGCCGCGTTCCACTGGGAGCCACCCAACCCCCAACAGCCCGGCCTTATCGCCTGCGTTCCAGCCCGCCAGAGAACTGGCTCCAAGCTGCTTCTGGTCAGTCCCTGCGCCTACTCCTGTACACTGCCTGCATGTGCATGTCGTGTTGCATGGGCCAGGGGACCAGGCTGGCGCTTGCCGCGCACAGGCACCACCACTTGGCCACCAGCGTCGCGCCATCCTGCGTACACGCTGAGGCTGGTGCATGCGAGCAGTACAGGCTGTTGCTGGTGCTACTGCATACCAAGGAGGCATGGCACACAGCGCGCACGGAGAATGGGGCCGCAAGGGGCGCATAGCTGCTGCTCGTTCAGCCTACTCAGCCCGCTCAGATGCTGCACCCAGCAGCTCCCACCTAGCAGGGGCACCTGCTGGCTTGAAGATATGAAGAAACATGCCGCTCTGTGCGTCCCACTGCTGTTGTTTTTGGCTGCACATGCCATGGCGAGCATGGCGATAGACAGCACAGACGGCAGGGCACTTGAAAGGGCCTTCAACCCGCTGCTCCAGCTGCTTGTAAGGGTGATCAATGTGACAGCACCCTCTTCAGTCACAAGCCAAGTGACTGGCTGACGGCTCGTGTAACATGGACATGAGCACAAGTTGCGTGCATTGCTTGTCAGCCCGTGACTGGCTGAAGGCTCATGTAACATGAACATGTGTCTAGGTGTGAGCTGGCCTGTGCGGAGAGGTGATGGGCTGCGGGGGCCCTGGGGGCCATCACCTGCGACCCTGAGCCAATGCTAGGTCAGTGATTGCTGGCCAGTTCACACCACACTGTGAAATGTGTTTGCTCCTGCCTTTCTAGCAGCTGTAGAGCGTGCAAGCAACACACTAGCAGTGCACAAAGCAGCTGCTAGCGCTGCAGGGAGCTTGCCGCAAGATGCCCTAGATCGGCATGAGCGTTATATAACATCACAAGTTACACCTTGTAGCGAAAGCGAACACCTGCGTATCAATTCACGCACGCAGTGCGTGGCTGGAGAGCCCCGCGCCGCTCCCTGGCCCCACACACTACCCGAGTCATTCCACATCCCCTTGTCTTGATATCATACCATGAAAATGATTCCCACACCACGTGCACGTCATACATGCAAAATCACACCACACACCACCCTGCACACATAGCGCAAGTTGCTACACCCACAGTGGACAAGTGTCCAGCGCCCCGTGCCAGGAAGCAACAGTGCTCCTGTTTGCGGATTAGACATCAATCCCCATTGCCACGGTAGTGAGAGTCCGTATTGACTCTGCAACCGCTTGCCAAGTCATCCTCTGATTGCACATGACATGAGCAGTTAAGGTATTAACCCAACATTCATGCAAAGGCCGAGCAGAGCGTGATGCCCGCACCAGTCTCTACCAATGAGAGCACAAAGAGTGTCTTGATCATATGTCCCCGCCTTCCTGCACCCAGCGTGTCAGGGCACGCAGCTCCCACAACACTGTTCACATGTCGCAGCGCCCACGTAAACACAACCACCCCCAAATGCTCCTTCACCGTAGGGCACCCAATATGCCATACATGCCGAAACGCAGCAACCCCTGCACATCAGCAGTTTTGCAAACGGGAACACCACACTGCACTGGCTGTGCACACCAAAGGGCAGCCCTGCTCACCCTTCCAGGCCCTTTGTTGCGCATCTCAGCAGGAAGGTGTGAGCAGGCCGTCGCGCATGCACTGGTAACTGCAGCAACGCCGAAGCTCCCAAGCTCCGCCTGTGCACAGCCTCCAATGCGATGAGCCATTCGCGGTATGAGTACCAATACGTGCTGCAGCACTAATGCCTAGAGTATCACACTTCCTTGGTGAAGCGCCAACACCCTGCCCACCACCCACGCCAGTGCTCAGCGCGGCTCAGTGCCAGCATGGGAGCAGCAGCGTGTCAGCAGGGTTTGGGCCGTCACAGCTTTCAGCCACCGGCATCACTGCCTTTCAGTGGTATTATTGAACTTGCCGACCCACGATGCGATGTTCTGATTCTTGTTGGACCGCGGGAAGTACGCACGGCATACTGCAGGCGCTGCCGCCTGCGCGCTAGGAAAGCTAGGGAAGCCCAACTCCCGTCCTGCTTTCCGTATGCAAGAAGTGCTCCTAATCATTCGTCCACCAGTTTTGGCCAGACACTGAGCCCGCAGTCCGCAGCCGCCTGCCCTCAAAAGATAAGGCAGGCCAGGCTGGGCCACAACGATTAGCACAACGCAAAGAGAACAGAAACCCCTGAGTATACGGCGCAGCGCACAAACGGCGCTAGGAACGGCCAACAGCCCAGTTGGCACTGCCACTGGCAGGCCTGGCCAACTATGCATGGCAACTGAAGCTTTGGCAACTGCCATGCACATGCCCCACCGCACCCCTACCCCTTCTCGCCTCTGCTGTGCCGCAGTGCGCGCACCTCAGACCCCAACTTCCTTTCCCCACGCACCGCCACCACCACCACAAAACAGAAGTCCTTGTGCAATCAGTGCACCTGGCAGTGGCTCGCGCGCATGCATTTTGCGAGAATTGCACCATGCCCAGGCACACATGCGAGGCCTAGGACACCGACCTTTTGACGCAAGGCACATGAGTATCACGGACCCGCGTGTTATGATTGCGCGTCGCCGCCTCCATGGCACATGTCCCGCGTTTATGATGGCCGGCACGTGCAGCACACACATGGGCTGCGGCCGGCATCAGATTGCCCAGCCTTTGCCCCCCGCACGTGTCCACACAACACACAAATCAGCGTGCTGCACGCAACTGAAACGCCAACCAAACCATGCTTGCTGCTCCTGCCCACCCGTCCACATACTTCATCAGCCACACCATGTTGCCACCAGGATTCATAAACATCCAACCACCAAGGAAGGAACTGGTTATCCCGGTTATCGTAATAAAGACACGCCCTTCCTCTACAGCATACTCGCATTCTTTCAGAGAGCCTCCTGCCAGCCGGGCCGGAATGCACACACTAAACCGCACATCAGCAATGTCACATGGCTGAGAGTGCTTCTATGTCCACTTGTATAGCATTCGTTGACACTCAGCTTTCCGCCCCTACCCTTGGTAGCTTGACCATCTGAAGCAGTGACCAAGTGACCCTTCCCACGCCCAGTTTGTTTACTCCCATGCAGGGTGCCTCCACGCACACCCAAGCTGCAACACAGCACAGCAGTCCCAGCAGAACCCAGCAGCCCATGTGGAGCAGCAAGTGGCACAGAACCACCTGACTCCCTGACTCCCTTGGCCCCGATAACAAGCAAGACCGCACATATACCTCCACCAGTAGAGTGCAAACACACGAACCCATGTCAGTAATTCATATCTGAGCTAAGGCGAATGTTGGACCACTGCCTTGTATCAAGCGCGGGTTACTGATGCCTCCCATCCCACATTAGAACCGCGCTGGCCCACTGACCTTCAGTTCGACCAGCTCTAGCAGCAATGCATTCAGAAGAAGCCGCAGCCCAAATCAAGGTTAGCAAAGCGGTCAGCCAGAGGGGCCTCAACCACCGCAGCGGCACCCTTGCTGTCACGAGCGCCCCGCGCCTTGCCGTTGCTGCCATTGCCCATATCCAGCGCCTCCAGCATCTCGTTTGTGCCAGACATGTCAACGAAAAGCCCACCATACTGGAACGCAGCCAACTTCGGGGCAGCACCGCTGCCATTGGCACCGCCCAGAGTGCTGGTGCTCTGCAGCTGCGCCAGCTGCTCCGCAGTGAGGCCATCTGAGCTGCCCAGCGGGCGGCCAGCAGGGGCAGTGGAGGGCGGGGGTGAGCTGTCCGAGTTGCGCAAGCTGCGTGCATCCTCGTTGCTGCCAACTGACAGCGTGTGTGCCACGCCGGCAGGGGCATTGTTGCTGCTGCCATTGTTGTGCAGGCTGCCCATGGCGGAGCTGGTCATGCCATTCATGGAAGCTCCATTCACGGCAGCGCCAACCATGCCGCTGGTGCTGCCTCCATGGGGGCCGCCGCCCATCACCACCATGCCAGTGCTGACACCGCCATTGCTGTTGTTGGCTAGCTCAGCTGCCATGCGTGCCTCCTCCTCTGCGTATGCCTCAGTCAGCAGAGCAACGTCACGAGGCGCCAGCGCACCCAGCCACCCCGCGCTGACTGCGGCATCCACAGGGATTCCATGCCGCGCAAGCTCCACGCCAATGGAGGCCAAGATGTGCTGCAAGTCCTCGCCCGCACCTGTCGACTGCACGCCGCTGCCCTGCGCCTTGCTGCTGGGTGCGCCTGCTTGGTCGGTGCCATGGGAAGCATTGAGTTGGGCTGTGGACATGGTGTCGTCGTGGCTGGATGGGCGCGACAGGGTGCTGTTCAGGCTGCTGCCATTGAAACTGGTGAGCGGTGCAGAAATGCCGCGTGCCAGGGGCATGCCGCTGATGGCAGACATGGGGCTGTCACCCGCGTACACTTCCGCAGACAGGGGCGCCACCTGCCCGGGCTGCTGGTCCTGCGTCCGCATCCCCATGCGCGCGTCCACGATGTAGGAGCTGGGGTCCACTTCCTGCAACAGCGGTAGGGACATGGGGTGTGCTGCGCCATCACTGCCCGACACCTGCACCTGCTGCCGGCCAGTCAACAGCTGCTGCTGTTCCAGCTGCTGCTGGAGCCGCATGTTCATGGAGCGCACATCAGTGAGACCGTTCATGGAAGTGCTGTTGAGGCTGCCGTTGGACATGCCGCTGTTGCTGACCTGCTGCAGCCCTTGCAGCATGCCCTGGGTGGCAGACACAGGCACCTTCAGCACTGTGTTGCGTGGCTGGGTTGCCTGCGCGTCCGCCAGCCGGGCCACCAGCTGCTGCTGGTCCACCATCTGAGCTGGCACCAGCTGCTGCCCATTAACCTGCATCAACGGGCCGTTCCCCACTTGCACCAGCTGCATGGGGCCCATGGCCGCATGGTTCCCCACAATTGTGGTGCGTGGCTTGCCATGTTGTACAACGCCGTTCACAACCGTCACTGGCTGGCGCATCTGGTTCATCAGCTGAGTCTGCACCTGGCCCGTGGGTGCGCTTTGCATCACCAGCTGCTGTTGCTGCTGCTGTGCACTTGCGGCCTGCAGGATGCGGCCACCCACATCGGGGCGTGCCACGCCGGCCTGCACACGCACCACCTGGGGCTGGTTCAGTGCGATTGCCACAGGCCCCTGCGGCCGCACTGGCATGGCACCTGTTGGAGCTGTGCCTGCCTGCACCATACCAGCTGCGGCCGCGGGCTGCATGACAGCGCCAGTCGCAGGGTTGTAGGTCTGAACTGTCCCCAGCCGCGGCACTCGTGCAATCAACGGGCGCAGAGCAGCAGGCGCGTTGGCCATCATCGGGGCTGCGCCTCCTGCTGCCGCGGGCCGGATCAGTGTTGTCGTTGGTGTTGCAGCTTGCAGCACTGGACCGGCCATCGCAGGGCGCATGGCCATGGACGCACCATTCGGCTGCGCCAACACCAGCGTGCGGGTCCCGGCACCAGCCTGCGGCAAGCCAGTGTTCACGACCCTGACCTGTTGAAGTTGTTGGGGCTGCCCGGTGACCCGCACTAACTGCACTCCGTTTGCTGCCTGCTCCATCGATGCCGGTTGCAACTGCACGTAGCGCTGACCCTGGATGAAACCCTGACCATTGCCTGCTGCAATCATGGGGGTTGACCCCACGAGCTGCTGTGGGCCGGTTGTGGTGATGTAGTGAGGCCCAGCGCCACTCTGCACCGCGATGATGTTCTGCTTCTGCAGTGCTGCGGGTTCTGTAGTGAAGAGCTGCCCATTCTGCACGAAGGCCCCAGCTGCAGGCACGAGCGTCGTCCCGCCTGTGCACAACCATGTGCAATGCCAATGCCCGTGTGGGGAGCAGGTCCGCGTGTGCAAGTGTCAACCGCTCCAAAGACCCCCCGACCACCCACTGGAAGACCCAGATTCCGAGTGCACCAATTGCCATTGAATTGCAACACTGTTTGGAAGTCTTTGCAGCCCCCGAAGCCCTCACCTGTGTTCTGAAGCGCCACGTACATCCTTCAGCGCTGGGCTTCAGGCGAACGCGAGGGGCAGAAGAGGGTTCTAGCACCTCCCGCAAGATGCGCCCGGCCTCTTTGTCGCAAGGGGCTCTTTAGCTGCAGCATGTGGAGAGGGGTCACAACGGGTGTTAGGCTTCAGGGGTGCAAGGGAAGGCCATGAGATGCATTAAGAAGCAAAAACGCAAGCTTGGTTGCACTCCTGCCTTGGTGCAAGGTCCACTTCGTGAGGTACCATGCAACGCCCCCGGCAGTGCAGCTGGCATATCCTACACCATGCAGCAGTATACAGCACAACGCGCTGGTTGGATACCCCCACGTGCCCTGTCGCTTGACACTTACCAGCTCTGCATACTGCTCGTTGCTTCTACGACTTTGTTTTCTAAATCACAATGCTGGGAACTATAAAACATCGGCCCACATTCAACTGAGGCGTGAGGGTGCTATGAACATCACAGTGTATGGAACCACACGCGGCAATCGCATGCAGTGCATTTGGCACTTGCCAATAATATTACGGCAAGCGATCGACTGAGCTTGGCGACTGCAGCGAGCAGTACTCCTGACCATATGTGCCAACTGAGCACTGTTGGCTCAGTATGCTTTCGCCCATATGGCCCATTTGCAGCATCAGATGCCGCTGCGCGTGCCTCCACATCGATCATGCCATGATTTGCATGCTGTCAGCAGGACAGCTTATCATTACAATGCACTTGCAAGGAAGGGTGCTGCTGGGCCTGCAGGTGTTTGGCCATGCCCAAGCCTGCATCCAGGAGTTCACTTGTTCCAGTTGTTCTTCTTGATAAGGGCAAACATGCACTTCATCAGCTTACCGCCTGCATGCCATGATCCGAATCCGGAACATCTTCACTGAACCATGCACTTGCATCGGTGTGTGGGACTATCGGTACTCCTTTGATCACCAACAAGCAACAACACATTATGCACATCCATGTAGCCGGACTGGCAGTCCTGTGTTGAGTATCATGGCATGAAGAATCCAAGGTTTTAGCAGGGTTTTATGGTTTTTCCAGCTTGTGTGCACCACCTTGACATGTTACACGATGCATTCCACATCCTTTCTGTGGTGTGCTATTGACAACCAAAGAGCCGTCTGCAAACAGTTTATCCTCTCCTGCGCCTTGCGATCACTCCTGCGTGTACAACGAAGCTGTGGTCAACAACAAGCAACACATCAGCATTGTTAAGCCCATTGAATTAGCACTCCCGCGCATGAACACCACACTCATCGTCACACTCCGCAGCGCGCTCGTCACTCAACAGCTCTCTACCTAGGTGAAACAAGCACTGACATGCCGACTAGTGTAGTTGGCCACTCCATACATGATGGCACGCTTGACCTTCAACAGCTGTAGAGACCGCCTACATGCCCTCATCCGCTGTGCTATGTGCCACAACGCTACCACAGCAATTTGCCCGGTATGTACTTCTGTATGAGCGCGTCGTAATACGCCAGCCGCTCCGCCTCTCCCAGGCCACCAGCCACCTCCACGCGCCGGTATGTGATGGCGCGCTGGAAGTCGCGCAGCAGCGGCAGCAGTGCCTCGTCCTCTGGCGACAGCAGCTGCATGTACGCGCCGCCTACACACACAGGCGCACGAGCTCATGATGAGGATTAGGCCAGTATGGTGATGGAGATGATGCTGCAAATGCGCATGATCTCTGCAGCTCAACAATGTTGCAGCATGCAATGGCCATGCAATAGTTGGGCATGTAATAGTTGGGCAGGTGCAGGTCCGCCGCCAATGCAATGATCGTTTGTCTGCCTGGTTAACCTAGATCTGTGCTGCGGCCCCCCTCCCTCCCTCATCCATGGAGATGTGCCGCAGCACTTACAATGCAACTTGTTGTGCGCCACCCCACCTGGTCGTGTGAGCGCTTGGAACTTTGCAAAGCGCAGCATGAACAGCGCCTCCTGCGGCAGCGTCGTGTTGTTGAGCACTAGCACCAGGTACAGGTACTCCTGTGCGCCCCAGCTCATGAACACGTTGCGCAGCCCGCAGCCAGGCTGGTACACACCCGTCTGCATGTGGCACGCACACCCAGCATTCAGCGGTGATTGTTCTGCTGCCGTCACGCATGTGGCCTGGCAACAGCCAGCTGCAGCCGCTGTCATGCACCCCGTTGTGGCTGTGTGGACGCTAGCCGATGCAGGCGCACCGGTGTGTTGCACACGCGCCGCCGCCGGTCAGGGTTAGCAAGGAAGAACTGGGAGCCCGCGATGTGCGTGTCAAAGCGGCAGCCCACCGGGAAGGACTCCCCGCATACTGCCCACTGCGGCTGGCTGCCCCACCGCCTGTGCGCCAGCAGCTTCCCCAAGCCATGTATGAGGCCCGCCAGGTGCAGCCAGTCGCAGTCTGGATGCGCGATGCGGCACAGCTCCGCAGCCTGCCATGTGGCGTGAGTGCATGCTGCTTGGTCAGCTACTGCTATGCATGTGTGTGTTGCCCAGTACACCAGCATGCCCGGCGACACAGTGTGACCCGCAGGTCTGCCCACGAACAACCCCTCTTCGCAGCACACATACTGTTAGTACCCCATACATTTTAGAGCTACATGCAACAGCTCCCGCAGTTCAAGGCGTACGACCATCCTCTGTCTCCCTAGAGCCCCCCAATCCAAAGACCCTAAAACTCTACACCCTGCACGCCATGGCCGTGGCTGTGGACCCGCCTCACCTGGAACGCGTGCTCCAGCAGCGGCATGTCCGGGTCCAGCCCCGAGCTGGGCCCCAGCAGGGCCGTCTCGTACTCCCGCAGCTCGTTGAGCAGGTGCAGCGCGTCCCACACGCCCAGCTCCGCGTGGTCCAGCGCGGCAAACATGGACGCCTGGCGCTTGGCAAAGTCCAGCGTCTGGCGCGCGCGGCTGAGCCGCAGGAACAGCTCCACTGCTGCCTGCCCGTTGGTGAGGTGGTAGGAGGAGCGCTGCCGCTGGGGAGCGGCCACAGCAGCCGAGCCGGACCCATCATCTGCACTCGCACCATCTTCCCTGGCTAGCAGCTGCGCACGGTGATGCGCGCCTGCTGCTGTGGCGCTGTTGGGCCGCTCCTCGCCCTCTTCCTCACCACCTGAGCGCGGGGTGGAGGGGCCCGCGGAGGAGATGCGCACGGACGATGTGCCAGCAGCGGCAGCACCACGCGGGCCCCCGCTGCCACCCCCTGCCCACTGGCTGTGCTGCCCGGCAGGCATGGCGGAAGGGTTCCAGCTGTTGTTCCGCATGTGGTTGCTGCGTGAGACGGCGGTAGATGCCTTCAGGGCGGCTGCGAGCAGCCGTGTGGTGGCCACTGCCTCATCATCCGACGACGACGAGTCCGCTGCATCGGAGTCACGGAAGATCTGCATGTTCAGCGGCGGGCGCACGCCGGACATGCGTGACGTGCCTGAGGTCCCTACCCCTGGCGGCAGCACATGTGTACCCATCAACGCATGCCCCGGCATCTCCACAGTCCGTGACCGCCGGTAAGCCCCTGCGCCGTGGGACCCGCCGTCACTTGCACCTGATGAGCCGCCATGCGCACTGGATGCGTGATGCCCGCCCATCCCCAGCAAGCTGCTGCTGACAGCAGGTGCGACACGATGGTGATGGTGGTGTGGGTGGTGGTGATGGTGATGGGGCAGAGGGGGCTGTGGTATGGGTGGGCGTGACCCCAATGCAGGGCTGGTGGATGAGGCTTGAGGGGGCGGCTCGTGCGCCCCACTCAGCCCCAGCAGGATGCGGCTGTCTAAGCTGCGGCTGCCTGATGGAGATATATTGAGGGCTGTGCCGGCCCGCTCAACAGTGATCCGTGTGACAGATAAGCTGTGCAAGCTGGCATGTGGGCTTGCTGGGCTGGGGCTGCTGCCGCCCTCCCCCGTGTCTGTAAGTGGAGCGGCTGCATGGGCCGCAAAGGGGTGCGCTGGGGTATGGCCCCCTTGGCTTGACCCTGCAGAATGATGTCGGCACAGCAGTTAGCGAGGCAGGAATGACATGGCATTGAACATGAGGGAAGTACAGCGAGGCACTTGCTGACGCAGCAGGCGGAGGGATGCTGACGCTGAAGCCAACATCAAGGGCCTGTGTACAGCCACCAGTGGCCTCATGCTGGCAGCCATGCCCTCTGTTGAAAGCCGTGTGCCCCCTACCGATGCGCGCGCACACAGCATCACATGACATGGACCGCACCTCGCGGCCATGATGAGCCCACTTCCCCAGGACCCAGTCTCTGCGCAAGACGAGACACCGCAAGTTGTGTCCCGACGGTCGTGCTAAAGTCCTGCGTCTGCACGCTAGCTGCTGAGGATACACCTGCACTGAGGACCCCAGGTTGCTCCTCAGCTGCGTGAGCACGCAGAAGACATTTTTCTGAGGCGCTACGCTTCAAGCTGGATTGCTCTTCGTCCAACCTGCGGCAAGAGTTCGGCCGATTTTTTGGTTGATTGGCACACAACTCAGGAACAGAGCCACGAGCCACAGCATGAAGTAGCAAATATCTTACCTCCCGATAACACCTGCTTCGATCAACTCTTCCTGTGGTGGGGCTGTCTCCAGAGCAGCGAGCCCATGCTGCAGACCACGTTGCAAAGCATGCCCTTGCAAATTGCAATAACTGAACGATTTTCGACGCATCCCACTCTGCATTGCAGAGCCAACCCTGAGCACTTCTGCCATTCTCAGATGTCCGGCGGCATCGAGAATTGCAACTTAGATTGCACGCCCTGATCCCTGAGCTGAGGTGGAAACAATCGGGAGCACTAAGAGGGACAGTGGGCTCCGAAGAAGTGGCAGCTGGCCATATAAATGATGCTAATTAAACCGATACAAGAAATGATATACCCAAATGAAGCACACATTGAGTGCCAACCACCTGGTGAGCTAACCGCAACCACCCGGGACCCGCTGCACTGAGGTCCAGTGCACAGTGAAAAGGCTTTGGGTGTTGTGCACCATGGTATGTACAGCTATCATGCGTACAGACCTGCCAGGCCGCCTATGGATGCTGCCACCACTTCTGCAATGTCCTGCCGAGCTGCTGTAACTGTACTGGGTGTAGTCAGTGCATCTGCCGCCGCACAGCATGCTGCTCCAGATCCTGCATGCGCTGGGTGGCTGTCAGCCTGGCAAGTGCCTTGGGCTGCAGTGCGCAGCACTGCTGCCGCTGCAGCTGCCAGCGGCCCCACGGCATCAGGCTGTAGGGAGGGGACCATTTCCACGTCCAACACCAGCTCACTTGCCATGCCTCGCACCTGCGGAAACATGCAACCATTGTCAGCATCAGAGCACGAGCTTGGCAGCGTGTTTCATCATCACGCAAACGTCACCCTGTCTGCAGCATCAATGCAAGCCACAGGCACGCACACCTCACAAAGCTCCCAGGGTTGCTGTGAGGATGCGCACCTGGCAGTACGACAGGATGGCTGCAGGCAAGCCACCTATCACATTCCCCGTGGGCAGCGTTGGCACCGTGTGCTTGGCTGCTGACTGGCGGGCAGTGCCTGAGGGGGTGGTTCCCAGGCGGAAGGTCATCACCTCCTGGGACGCATCCCCCTGACCTCTGTATGCCTCAGCACGCAGGGAGCCCAGCACCAGCACCAGCTCTGGGCACACTTCCCCCAGCAGTGCAGCGCACACCGCATGTGCTCGCTCCGCCAGTATGTCATACTGACACGCCACCAGCAGCATGTTCTGACCTGGCACCGCGTAGATCGTGCACGTGCGGTTTCGAATGCTGCCTGTTGGAACCAAACCACGCATGGCCGCCTCTGGCAGCACGACACTGCCCAGAACCTGCTTGCTGGGACATGCGTGTGCAAGCAGCGCACAGCCTACACGTGTCGTTGCCACCACCTGCACAGCATGTCATTGCATGGCAGCAGGATAAGGCTCCAGTGTGACCATGACATGCTCGGGCCAATGGATGTGCTGCAAACATGGGCTGGGCAAAACCTCTGTACAGCGAATGCAACTGAGAAGCGCTTGCAGGGCCAAAGCAACAGGACGACGGCTGTGATGCTCACCACAAGCCCCACCACAATGCCATCTGGGAATAACTGCTGCCGTAGCTGTGAGTTCCACTGCAGGCAAGGCAGCAATGCATGAAGCATGCATTTATCAGACTGCATGCATACACCGCTTCCCACCAGGAGCATGCATGTGCTCATCGTGTCATCATGAAGCAGAGTGCACACACAACAGCTTGGGACATGCAGTGAACATCACGAAGAGATCAACATGGCCCACCAACACGATGGGCAGCTCCAGATTGGCTGGTGCTGTAGACACAGCTGCCTCCTCCTCATCTTGTTGCACTGTCCTAGCTGGGTAGTGCACTGCAGATGCATGGGCGGATCTATTATGCTGGTGAACAAGCTAGGGCTTGCGACGAGAAAGAATGCTTACCTTCTGCATACTCAAAGATGTCCATCGTGTCTAGTTCTCAATGTTGGTTCCGTTTATGGCGCGCATCAAGTACTGAACTCCAAAAGAGGGAGGGTTGTGTGGGGAAGCCGGACCCATAATTAAGGGCTGAAATCGTTTGTTTGGGTACTACTGGTGCCATGAGGCTATAGCATCAAGCTCCGGTGAAGCGCAGATCAGATTGCCAATAATGAAGCCTCTGTTGGTGTTTCTGCTGTCGCTGTTTTTGTTTTACGCATGCAATGCACAGAGTGGTGAACATTCACAGCAAGAGTCACAACATCAAGATGCGCCGAGACCAGGGAAGGACGATTTAGTATGTTTCGTGATTCGCACTTACTGGGCGCACGGGCAGCAGTACGGAGACCAATCGCTGAAGTACTTACTGCAAGGGCTGAAGGCACAGACGCACCAAAAGTGTGTGGCAACTACGTGGCAACCTCCTGTGCTGCCCCTGGCACTTGTTTGCTTTGCTTGGCACCTGCAAGTATCAAAGCATGCAAGCAGTTGTCAACTTGCTGGCGACATTCTTGGTTATAGTGGCATATCAGAAGGCTGATTGATCCTGGGCCTTTGAGCAACAGTCGGACAGATGGCCAGGATCAATTGATGTGCATGGGGGCGCTGCACTACATGCATCCATCGTGTGTTAGTAACCAATCTAACGTAGCGGCAGTTTCTGGAGCTACACTTACTTTGTCTTGTGGAACTAAAGATACTGGACCGGCTACTAATAATAAGCCGTGTGTGCCCTCGGTCTCCAGCAACACGGGTTTCTCCATCACATCCAACTCCATGTGGCCCCAGATGGGAGGCAGTGATCATGGTGTTGGACCAGCGTCCATTCCCCGACCTGGCCAAGCTGGTGAACGAGTTGCGGGATGACCGCATCTGGGCGTTTGCTGAGTGGGTAAGTACGCTATGACGGCAGCTGCTGCCGCAGCGAGGCGCAGGTAGATGTTAACAGAAGTGTAGCAAGTGCTGTTGGTTAGCTGTGGCGTGTGTGCCTGCCTCGTGCTCTTTACAGTGCAGGCTGTTTGCACGCCTGTGAACGCAGTCCACGGTTGTGCTGCAAGATAATGTGCCCCACATCACGCCTCACTCTGTGCAGGTCAAATATGCGTACAAGCCCAAGGAGGCAAATGGCGTGTGGTCAGATGGCTACCACAAGCGGCTGTACAACTTGACAGATGAGGCAGTACGAGGTGAAGCAGTGCATGGCACTCATCTTCTCTCACTGTTTTCTTACACCCGCACACTCCACATCCTGCCGGCAAAGGTGTCAGCATATGCTGCTGCCAATCACAGGGCTGCCATGCACCTGCCTCATGCACACACTGCCTCATGACTGTCCGGAGGCAAGCGCCCCGCCTGCGTAAGGGATGACACTGACTTTGCACACGGCCATTCACACCTGCACAGCCTGCCCCAAGGACACCAAGTGGGTGGTGGTCACCAATGGTGACAACGCATACGACGCGCGCTTTGCTGAGGCAGTGGTGGCCACACCAGACGATTACGATGTGGCCGCGTTTGACTTTTATTCGCGCTACCAGCGGCCCACAGGTACGTGCAACAGGTGTCATCACCCTGTGATGGGGCTGTCGCAGATGTCACCGTGGCCCTGCTGCCGGCATTGACTGGGATGCACTGCCGCAGAGACCCTAGATGCAGAGACGGCTGGCTGCGTGTTTTGTTTCACACAGGGCCGGCATTTGTGGCACCAGGCAGTGCCCCACATGGCCATACACCCTAGCGTGCATTGCATGCACACATGCGTCCGCGTTGCTATGTGCGTGTGCGTGTAATCTGTGTATGTGTGTGCGTGCAGCACCTCCATGTCAGCGGTTCGCGGACATAGCCGAGGGTGTGGTGGATGACGCGGGCACACCTGTACCCCGGCCCCCGCGCTGCAAGGAGAACGAGCTGCGCTTCTGCCAGACAGACCTGGCTGCCAGCGCGTGGCGCTTCTCACGCTTTGTGGGCGAGAACTGGCGGTGAGTGACTTGAGTGATGCATGGCCGCAGCAGGTGCGGTACATATCGGGAGGTTATGTGACTGCTGCGGCAGGGCAGAGGTGGTGAGTGGCGGGGAGCGCTGAGGCCTTACCCCAATGGCCACCACACATGCTTCATCATGGGCCGACACTTGGTACACATGCTGCCTCTCACCTCACACACCACATTGGTACGCTGGCTCACTGCAGCTTTGCTGAGGTCGACAAGGCAGGGGACAGCCAGGCAGCTGATGGCATCATGGCAGCTGAGGTGACACGCGCGGGGTGGCGGGTGTGGCGCGTGTCGGGCCGCTGCCTTGTGTCACACGCACCAAACCCACAGGTACGGCGGCAGATGCAGGGCGCCAGGGATTAGACCGGGGATTGGGGAGGAGCTTTACAACAGGTTGCACAGAATCAAACGTTGATTGGGCATGTCCTGCATTTGACCATTCGTTGCATGGAAGCAGCCATGCATGCACTGCTCGGGGGCTTGTTGCAGATGCACGACTGCGTTGCACCTGATCACAACTCTCTGTGCAGCAGCTCTCTCAGCTCTGTTTACTTTGTGCGTCCTGGCTGTCACACCCTGAACTGCATGCTCTAGCGCCTGCGCCTGTCCCCATCACAGATGTGCGCAGCCACCTCTGGCGTGTGGGACGACACAGCCATGTGGTCGGCCGATTCGTTTGGCGGCGGCTGCATCAGCCGTGAGCGTGCGCAGCAGAAGCTGTCATCAGGGCCTTCCAAGTATGAGGTGGGTGCTGCACCATCACGGCATGATCTCAAACAGATGATTACGCATCAGCCACGCCCAACTGGGATGAGCAGTGGGTCACAGATTGATGGCCTGTGGTCATTGGGGGTTGTGCTGCTTACAGTTCACCTGTGGCGCTGCACTTGTAGTGCAGTGCAGTCAGACACAGCCGCCTGTGCGCCCAACCTTGATCCCTGGGCCTGCAGGTGGTGGCGCTCAACATCACCTTCGACCCCGCCTCCTTCACCTTCACCAGCCTGGGCGTGCTGCCCCTCACGTGCCTGCGCGCCACCGACCGCTCCACATGGGGCACCTCCGCCTCCGTGTTTGGCCGCATCTGCGCCGCGCGCGTCGACCTGCCCACGTTCCCCCACGAGCTGGGGCCCCACCCCTGGGACATGTGGCTGCCGCAGGAGCTCAAGGCGGAGCTGGACGCGCATCATACGGCAGCTGTGGCGCGGCGTGCGGCTGCGCAGTCCGCTTGAGGCATGGCATGAGCTGATGCTTGGTTATGAAACCCTGAAGTATTAGCTGGTGTGCTTTCGGCTGCTGAAGGTACAACCTGCTTCGTCCACACTGTGGCAGCACAAGCAGGGGGTTTCAGAGGAGAGTCACTGCCACCTTGTTGGTGGCTAGGGATCATGGACTGAGTTTGCTGACGGGGGCACTCGCCTTGTAGGAGCGAGCGTTTGCTGTCTGTTACCATGTAAGGTTGAGGGCTTCTAAACCCTAACCCTGAACCCGCGATGCACCGACGTGCCCGCTGCATGATGGTAGCTTCAGCTGCACATTCCAAAGGTTTGAAGGATGACAAGAGGCCTGCCGCACATCAAAAAGCAAATTACATTCAACCATGATTATGAACCTGCAAATGGGCAGGTATGACATAGTTCAGGTGCCTTTGTGCTTGCAGGAAACAGCAATCAAAAAACAAGCTTTTTGCAGACGTGTTCAACACCACCATCCCTCATAGTAGATAGTCAATGCAGAGCGGCAGGTACAGTACAGCAACAGGTGCCAGTTGCCAGCCTGAATGAATTTGTGAGGTGCATGCTGCACCCATGGACGAAATGCAAGGAATCCTGTTTGCATGGTGATTGACCTCAAGCCACGTTGCACCACACAAATACAGACACACATGCACACCAGGTGTTGCAGCAGGCATGCCATGCAGTTTGAATCCCTGCGCCAAGCATGGCGCAATACCGGTGATTTAGGTTGCACGCAAAATACCCTGCTTGAGGGTTACCAAGGCACACGCATTGCATCAGCAGCATTGACAAGGAGGACAGCCACAGATGTGCATCCTAACTAATCATCAGCTCTACCGCCGCCCGAACAAGGAGCCAAGCAGCGATGACCGGCCCACACTGGTGCGTGCAGCTGCACTCCCACCAGCACCAGCACCACCACCAGCCCCTGTCCCTGCCCCTGGCCCTGACGATGTGGGCAAGGACGGCGGCGGGGGCAGGCGCGGTGATTCCCCAGAGCCAATGGGTGCGCGGCCCGGGTGCTGCGGCTGTACTGCCGTGGTGCTGCTGCCTGCGGGGCTTTGCGCCCGAGAGCCTGCAGCAGCTGCACCCGCTGATCCGCGCCCCCCACCAGCAGCCGAGCGGCCAGGGCTGCTGCTGTTGCTGTGTGTACCACTGGCTGGCACGCCGCTCACTCCAGCAACACCTGGTACAGCAGCCATGCCACCTGAGCTGGACCCATGGGGCATGGGGCCCTGCGCTGATCCAGTGCTGCCGCTGCCGGCAGGAGCGCCCATTGTGGCTGCAGTGCCCACAGCGCGAATCTGCTGCTGCTGTTGGACTGCCGCAGCTAAGTTCAGGGCAGGCGGGGGTGATGTAGCTGCTGCTGTGGAGCTGTTGCTTTCACTGGACCCATCGCTCGCCTCATGGGTGCACCCCAGCGGGTTTTCCCACACGTGTGGGGGGCCTGCACCACCGCGGCTGCCACCGGCTGGCAATGCACGCGGTGGTGGTGAGGGCAAGGCGGCAGGGTGTGCCAGCAGAGTGCGTGGGTGCGCACCACCACCACCACCACCACTGCTGCGAGGTGAGTGAGGGGCTGTGGCATCAGGGGCCCGGGTCAGGGTGGGAGACAGGGGCGCGGCCGTGTGGTGGCCCGCGCTGATGCGGCGGGAGAGGGAGGTGGGCGAGGGGAGGGCAGGGGGGCGCGTCATGGTGCAGGGGGGCGCGTCATGGTGGGCGGGGTGGGGCTGAAGCCGGGGGCGGGCGGACTGAAAGCAATGCTGCCACCGCCGGCAGCAGAGGGTGATGCGAGCTGGGCCGCAGGCACGGCGCCTTCAGGTGACGCGTGGAGGGATGCAGGTCGGGTGAAGGTGGGCGGCCGCCGAAGCCCCCCGTTGCTCACGCGTGTGGGCACGGGTACACTCGACCCAGCCGCGGTGATAACTGTGCCACCCGCTGTGCTGCTGTTTGCGGAGGCCCGCTCGCCACCCGCTACCACATCCTCCTGCAGCCCTCCAGGCAAGCTCAGCTCAGGCCGGGAGGAACTGGCAGCCGCTGCGTCCGTACTGCGCCGCAAACGTGTGGGCGGTACACCCGCCACCACGTCTGCGGACGACGTCCTCAGGCGGGAGGGCGACGGGCGCAGCGCGCGCGGCCCCGACGGCATCGGCACCACCACGCCACTGCTGCTGCCGCCCTCGCTGCGGCGGGGCGCGGCTGTGTCGCCCTGTGGGGCCCCTGCCCCGCTGGTGGTCACTGCCGCCTCCAGAGCCGCGTTCATCGCAGCAAGCTCTGTGGCCAGGTACCGGGCGAGATCCTCCTGAGTGGCTCCAGTGTAGGGTGCCGGGGTGTAGGCCACAGGCAGCGCGGCCCCACGCACAGCGAGCGCGGCGGCGGCGGCTTGTGCCGCGGGTGACCCTGGATCCACACGCACAGTGGCCGGATCACGCGCCAGCAGCGCAGCGCGTGCCGCGGCCGAGATGCCGCTGCTGGCCGTGCTGTGCACGCTGCCCTCATGCGCATTTGCAGCGCCCGGATCGGCCCCCCTGTGCTGCGCACCCGCTGCTGCCCCCGACCCCGTCTGCTCAGCGCCACGCAGGGAGGCTGCTGCAGCTCCCCCACTGCGCCACTGCGCACCCGTCCCCATGATGGCTGACGTGAAGGAGGAGGTGGTGGTGGCTAGCAGCGAGGTGTGAACACGGGAGGGGTGTGTGGTCGTGGCCAGTGACGGGCCCGCCCCATCCACACCCACCCCATACTGAGACCCACCGTCGTCGTCATCGCTCACGTCTGCCAGTGCCAGCCCCAGGCCCAGCTCCTGCACCCCAACACCCGCGAGCCCAGCAGCAAGGGGCCCATCTGCTTGTGGCCCAGATGAGATGGCGGCTGCTGCTGCTGCTGTGGCCACCGCGCGGCGGGCCATGAGTGCCCCCATCTCCACCTCCGCACCCGCTGCTGCCCCCACACCCGGGCTGGTGCGTGTGGCACGGGGAGAGCCGGCCGCACCCTCCGGCGAGCCGTGCAGCGAGGGTGAGGATGTGGCGGACGCAGCGCGCAGTGCGGGGATGGTGGCCAGCGGGGAGCCAGGCACCAGCTGCACGGCCCGCGCAGCCTGCGGGGCACAGACACGCAAGAGGTGTGCGGGGTGTGTGAGGGATGCCCAGCCACACCACAGCCACACAGGCGGGGGTGTGAGCAGTGGCGCACCACTCCCACCCGAGCAGCACACCACAGGACTGTGACCCTAGCTGCGCCGCCAGCATGCATTCATGCGCTGAATGGGGCATGCCGCGCATGCGTCGTACCGGGTGTGCTGCCGCTAAGCGCCGCGCCAGGATGGCCTGGGCCACGGGTGCGGCCGCGCTGGACCCCGCTGCGGCCGTCTCCAGCACGTTGCGCTTGCACAGCGGGCACGCCTGCACATGTCGCATGCACCGCAAGAGGGCATGTGGCCCCGGGGCCGATGCACTGGCCATGCCCTGCCCCCCGTAATACATTACCAACCCCACTTCCCCGCAAACACAAACAACCCTTTCCTCACCCACCTGGTCGCGCGCCAGCCATAGGTCGATGCACGACACGTGGAACGCGTGGTCGCAGGGCAGCGTGCGCAGCAGGTCGCCCACTTCATAGTCACCCAGGCAGATGGAGCAGCACTCAGTTGAGGTGGGGGCATCAGGGTTAGGGGTGGCCAGGCCACCCGGGGTGGGGGATGGTGTGACGGTGGCTGCTGAATCGCTGGTGGCCCCACTGCCCTCACCGCTGCCTGCTGCACCCGCGCCGCCCTTGCCGGCCGCAGGAGATGTGTTGATGGCGGGCAGGTGGGGTGGGGAGCCACCCACTGCTGCCAGCGGGTGCACCGCTGCCCCATCCGCACCCTTGGGAGATGGGAAGCCCACACCCACACTGCTGCCACCAACGTGAGAGGAGCGCACACCTGGGCTGCTGGCCCCTGGGCTACCCGCCTGGGCGTCTGTGCCGCCAGCCGCGCCCTCGCCCGCCCCGCCCACCGGCCCTGTGTACTCGTGCACAGGCAGCAGCTTCAGCAGGCGCTTGGGCACACGGTTTGTGTGGCGCCCCGCCCGCCCGCCTGCCAGCGGCATCCCGTCCGCGCCCAGCCCCTCCATGGCAGCGCGGCGGGCCGCCTCCGCCGCACGCGCGCGCATGATCGGCCGGTAGCAGCACTGCCACAGCACCAGGAACGCAATCATGGCGCCACCTGCATGCCGGGGCAACATGTGCCTCGTGTGTTATGCCGCTGGGGCGCAAGCATGACGTGTTCTGTTCACTTCCTGCTGCTGCTTCACCAGCGCCCAGCCACTACAATGGGCCATGCATTGTGCGCCATGCACACCAGGGCAGCTCCTGCGCGACCCACGACCGCCTGCCTACAAACCTAGCTCCTGCACCACAAGACCACGGCCGCGGCTGTCATGCAACCACGGCATGCCTCTGGGGCGGGCTGCTACCCGTTCAGTCCCATCTCCACTGAACCACCCACCCGCGGATGCAGTGGACACCACCAGCATCACAAGCTGGGTGGGCAGCCCCGCAGACACGGCACGTGATGACGCCCACGTGGCGGTGAACGCGCGGCCCCACAGCGGGGAGTCGGGCGACGCGCGCAGCGTGATGGTCACGTTGGCCGCCTGGTGGGGGGGAGCGCATGCACTCAACATGGTGAGGGGTGCAGCTGGCGTGGGCGAAGCAAGCAGCGAGATTGCATGATGAAGGCAGGCGAGGGATGGTGCAAGGCTTGTTGGGAAGATCAAAGAAAGAAGCGTGCTGTGACGCCGCAGCGCATGCGCATGTCTGGCAGATGAGCAGGAAGAGTGAGGTACACCGCAGCTGTGGCCCAGCCCCCGCCCCCTTCCCAAGGTCTCACCGAGATGCGCAGCCGGGAGGCGCCTGAGGGGTCAGACATGCGCAGTGCCGCACCTACGTGTGCAGTCACGGATCCGACAGGTGTGAGCAGCGGCACGGGCTGTGCCCTGCATCACTCTCAGGAAACGGCGAGAGCTGCACAGTGCTACACTTGGGCTGATTTGCACCTCCAGCACTAGGGTGCAAATATGCACAACCAGCCCGCGGTTGCCAGCACGCACCCTGCCTGGGATAGCTGGCGGACAGGAACCCCAGTGGCGGACATGGCACGTCAGGAGCTGCATGTGTGGTGGTCACACCACATGCCACACCCACCTGAGCCGCCCTGCACCACCAGCATATCCCCTGGGGCCAGCAGGCTGTAGTTGAGTGCCAGCACCACCTCATCGCCACCAGTGCGGATCGTCCACGTGCACAGCGAGCCTGCGGGGCCATAGGCGCGTGGCAGCGGTGGGCAGCGATGGGTCAGCAGTCCACGGTAATCAGGGGGTTTGGGTTGGGGGGGCGGAGGATGCGCAAGGATGTCAACGAATTCAGATCAACAGTCAAACCACCAGCAACAACAGGTGGAATGGGCAAGCCAATGGAACGGCATGTCAACCAACACGCGCAGTTGGCAAGAGGCAGCACCTCGCTCCCCCCACCACCGCCCAACCCCACACGCGCACACATGCACATTCATTCGCGCAACGGCAGGGCTTGGTGCACCCAGCCACCCACCCACCCACCAGGCATGTACACCACGCGCTCAGGTGCATCTGTGGGGAAGGAGCCCGTGGCAGCTGCCAGCACCGTGTTGGGGGAGCGCGGGTTACACAGCAGTGTGTTCTGCATCCTCACGTCAAACGCGCTGGCGGTGGCCTGCGCGTACGCGTACGTGTGCACGTGCTGTGTTCATGCGGTCCCTCAGCGGAGACACACCATGGGGATTGTAACAAGTCGGGTGAACCACACGGATGGGATTGAAGAAACCAGAGTGCAGAAGGAGCACCAGCAGCCACGGAAGCATGGCAGCAGCACACGATCGCGTGCTGCAGCCACATCCAGATGGATGACACGTGCTGCAGGTGCCTGGACAGCCTGGGCAGCCTGCACGAGCCCCCTGCTCCCCACACACCGTGTCTGCCAGTGGGGGGATCTGAATGTTGGATGGCTGCATCCAGGATGGCAGACCTGGCAGCTGCAGGCACAAGTAGCATCCAGTGCGAGTTGGGTCTATGTTAGTAAGCTGGGACAGCAGCCACGGCGCACCAGATGGCATGCCGCAAAATCTGACAGCAAACAAGCAGCAGGCAGCAGGCAGACTGCAGGCAGCCAGTCACGAGGGCCCTGCTGATGCCCAGGGCAGGCACACGCGGCCGGTGCCCTGCGCACCAAGAAGGTCGCAAAGTAGGAGTAGCTGTCGGGTGTGGGCGCTGTGGGGAACAGCACGCTGAACGCGGCCACGCCCCCCGTGGTGACCGAGGTGTCCCACACCGCAATCGTGGGGCGCGCAGTGAGCGTGACCACCACACCGTCGGCCGGCACGTCAAACGCGGGGACGGAGGACGCAGAGGATGCGGCCAGGGCAGAGAACGTGGTCCTGCAGCAGCAGCAAAACAAGCGCGGGGTTGAGGACGGGATATAGGGCTACAAACTGGGGGGCTGGTCTGGTGTGCACAAGGTGTGGATAGAGATCAGGCGGTGGGAGACGAGGCAGGTACAGCAGCACACAGGGCAAACCCAGCAGTTGGTGTTGCACCCCCACCCCCCTACCCCCCCACAACCATGCGCACATTACATCATTTCCTCTGTTGCTGGCTGCTCCTGTAGCACCCATACTCCCCCCGGCTGCTTTGCTGGCAGCCCCCATGCCGGCCCCTCTACCTGCACCCCCACCAACGCACCCACCTGAAGGACAGGGAGGCCATGGACACGTTGAGCTGCAGACCCCCCGCATCCACGAGGGAGGTGTTCAGGGTGATGCTGGTGCTGACCTGCGTGTGCAACATGCGGCGGCGGCAGAGTTGACCTTGTGGGGCGCACATGCATGGGCTTCGCCCGGCCATGCCAGCCTGCTCCATGGTAATGCCACGCAGCTGCCATTGGGCATCCCATCCAAGCCAGCCTACACCGGAAAACGTGCACGTCCGTTCGCATTCGTGTCTGAACCCCAACGGCCCAGCAGGCAGGCAGCACAAGCAGGCGGTACAGGCGGTACAGGTCAGCAGTACCATGAGCGCGCGCTCGTCGTCCGCGTCCATCAGCAGTACGCTGTACGGCCCCGGTGCCAACTGTGGGCACACGCCACTGGGGTTGGCCAGTGTGGGGATGGCTGCCGAGTACTGGGCACTGATCGTGCACGCCGGCGTGTTGGTCCCATCCTGTGGTGACGCAGGCAGGGCGCAGGGTGCAGGGGCGCAGGCAGGTTACGTGTGCTGCAGCGTGGGTGTGCCACGCCAGTGACGTTGCAGCACCATAACAATGCAACTTGTGCTGCGGTTGGTTATGCCACCACCTACACCTGCACCTTGTGCTCCTGAAGCAGCTGCACCCACACGCCTGCCATGGGTTATGCCAATCAGCTGATCCAATACCGGGTCTACACATTCTCATGCCGCATGGACGCACGCGTACACAGCCTCAAGGACACGTGCCCTTATACGTGCCCTTGCACATGCACACGTTCTCACATCCACTCACCCCCAGGGGCTCTGCGTACATCTTGAAGGCCCACCGCCGCGACGCGTCATCTGGCAGCCGCAGCGCCACCAGCGGCACCAGCGACACGAACCGCACGCGCAGCACCAGCGTCAGCTTGCCGCTCGCACCCGGGGGCGGCGGTGAGGGCGTGGGCGGCGTGAGCGTGACCTGGAGCGTGCGGGGGATGGCGCTGCCGGCCATCTGCAGCCACACACGAGACACACACCATTGGTTATTCGTTGGACCGCATGGATCAGGGACGCATGGAACCGTTCTACAACATGTGCCTGCACGTGTGGTGTTTGGAGCCAGCCAGTGCTGGATGCATGGAGCAGCAGAGACCGGTGGCGTGTCATGGATGCGGTTCACGCCGCGCACAAGTTCAGCATGCTTGAACGGTGGGTGAAGCGCGACGAGCACCAAGCAGGGGCTGGCTCTCACCAGCATGTCAGTCAGCACATCTGTGCCCAGGTCCAGCGAGCCCGAGGCGCCCGTGCGTGCGTCAGTCACGAGCACCTATGATGCACACATGAGGCATGACAGGAAGGACAGGTGCGTTGCAGTCGGCCCAATGCATCGCAACTGGCAGAAGAGGCCAGGTGTGGGTTCCACACCGTAGTCCACCACCTTCATGCACGTGTGCACGGAGGCTGGCACCTGTGGCCCACACAATGCCGAGCACAATGAGTGCAGCGGCGCACCTGGTACACAGGCGCTGTGGTCTGCTGCAGCGCGCGCCCCCTGCGACGTTGTGCCGGTGGCACGTGCAAGGACATTGGGTGCTGCCCTCCGTCCTGCAGAGCCAGCCGTGCGCCCAAGGGTGCGTGCTCGCGAGGTGATGAGGATGCGAGCCGGCGCAGGGGCGCAACCGGGTTCGCGCTCACAACAGCCGGTGGGATGAGGAAGACCAGGGTTGCAATGCCTGCGTCCATGCAGGAGGTGGGCAGACAATACTGCAGGATCACACCATGGGCCCACAGCTGGCTGCTTGCAATGCCCTTCTGGGGCATCCGCCGAGGAAGTTCACATAAACTCGGACCGTCAACACTAGGTGCAGCTTCAAAACAAGAAGCACACAAAGGGTACGCAAAGCTTCCATTCAAGCAACTGCCGCACCCTTCGAGTCCGCTCCTGCGGCGTAGCACGCGGTGAGAGCATCCGCAGTAGCAAGGACGGGCTGCACATACGCAGTCGCCGTGCTGGGTGCTCCAGGCATACACATGCGTGACGCCACACGCCCATCCGGCAGCACACTCAGCGCCTCAGCCTGTTATGGGGTGTAGAGACATTAAGGGAGAAGATAGTGGCTGAGAACCCAGCAGATGGTTGCTTAACCGTTGGGGTTTCTTGGAGCACGTACAAAGTTACGGTGCACAGCGCGTGCCAACAAACTATTGGGGCTACGACACCACATGGCAGGCGCATGTGAATCGTCGGTTGTACACGAGGGGCAAGCGAACACAAACACACAGCACCCGTGCGTCTGTCATCACTCACTGTGACGTTTGCGAAGGCGCTTGAGCTTCCGTCCGATGGGGCAGGGACCAAGGGGGGAGCTGGAGCAACTCGCAGCCCACGCAGCGGTGGCATGGCCGGCACAGGGCTTGACAGCACAAGGCTGGCCTGTGTACTGCCGCCGGGAGGCGGTACATACCTGGCATCCAAGACTGCCAGTCTGACGCCGTAGTGCATAACCGACACGCGCGTGCGGTTGGTGACAGACGGGCCCGTAGGCGGGAGCAGCAGCCAGCTGGTGGCATAGGTCACCAAAACCTGTGGAGGTATACACATGTGGCTCACAGTTGATGCCAGGGCAGGCAACACCAACAATGCACGCTCAGCAGCACCATTGCACCACACATCCACACCGCTTGCCACACCACATGACAGCCTGGCAGGCAGTTCCGTAGCCAAGCAGCCAGCAGCGTCCCCCCTCATCTCACACCCACATTCCATGTATCTAGTGTGACATCAGGCCCCGGCCACTGGGCCATCACGCTCACGCCATGGTCATCGCGCACATCCAACCAAACGGTTGACGCCAGCAGCGATCGCACAGCGGCCGTCAGCGGGGTGGGAAAGCTCTGGGACACAATGGCGGGGGGCAGCCGCATTGCGACCGCCACTGATGCACTGCACAGCACACGCGGTTGTGCAGCCAAACACATACAATACAACGGAGAGCCACACAAAGCTTGCACGTTGCAGTACAAAACATGCACAGCTTTTGGATCAGAACCATGATTCATACAATAGGGCGTAACAGAGCTGCCCTTACCGCTGCGCCTGTGCCCAGCACACTGCTGGAGGTGCAGGGTCGCTGTCTTTGGCGGGCGGTTTCAGATGCCAGCGGTACAGCTGTGCCTGTGGCGCAGAACAGGAAAGGCACCACCAGCACGATCCCCATGAGGTCTAGTAGTGATATCATCATAACAATGTGCATCACATGGCTGTAAAAGCTCTTTCTTCTAACAGCACACACACTGAAATGCAGCGGCTGCGGTGCACTCCTCCTGAACCTGAGCACCTGGGCGCTAGAATAACTGAGTGCCTGCGCTGATGCAGGCGCGCGGACGCACAGCCAAGCACACCCCCCTCCACCCCTGCTCACCTCCTCCAGGCAGAAGGGGAGGATGGTGGGGAGGCATGCCGACACATCCAGCAGCACCAGCTGTGGCGCCACCGCGGCGCCAGTAACCCCGGAGGACACAGCCACCCAGGAGAAGTTGGCCGACACAAAGGAGGTGAGCACAGGCGGCATGCCAGCAGGTATGGCAGGGAACACCTGGGGCAAAGGACGAGGCCGGAAAGGAAGAGGGGCGGTTGGAGGGGGCCAGGAGTGCAGGCTTGGTAGCACACACAGCCTACAGCAGGCAGCCTGCTGCACGACCACGGGCCCACATCTGAACTCAGAAGTCAAATGCGCACACCCACACGTGTACCACCAACCCAGTATTCTTTATGCAGGCACAGGGCAGTGACACAGGGCATCCCTGCACACGGCAACCCAGTGTATGCCGTGTGTGTGTCATGTAGCACATGAGCATGAGAACCGCGTCACGCACCTGCGTCCACGTCGCGATGGACAGCCGGCCACCAAAGCCAGGAGACCATGTGTCACACAGCACCCACAGCAGCCACACATCCCCTGGCCCCCGCGCCACGTCACCGCCCCTGCCCACGGTGCCAGCTGAGTCAGGCAGGGGCGCGATGGCGGACGCGGGTGCCGGGGTGGGCGCGGTGCGGCCGCCAACGAGCACAAAAGTGCGGCCGTACACGCCCACGTTGTTGTACCAGTCCTGCAAGCAAGGTAAAGGGTGAGGGGGTCGGACAGGGGTGGTATGTGGTGGGCGCAGGACGGGCAAAGAGAGTGGTGTATGTAGAGTGTGCAAGCTCAAGGCCCACAGGCGCAGTGTGGCGCGCCACTGTGCACAGATTAGGCGCAGCTGGGGCGCTGTTGTGCACCCCTGCAGAAAGTGCTGGCAAGTGACAATATCCAGAATCGCAGATGCAACGTTTGCGCACGGTGGTGTTTGTGCAGCGATGCCAAGGCATGCAGAGCACAGGGAGCAGCGCACGTCACTCAAGATGGCACAGTGCACGGGAGCAGGAGACAAGGGCCACCGCTGGGGGAGTGTGCATGCTGTTCATGCATGCATCCTGTGTGCACACGCACCGCCTGCGTCATGTCCACCGCCACACCCAGTCCAAAGCCATCCATGGCAAAGCGTGGGCCAGGGGATGCCCCGCCCTCCAGCAGTGGCTCCCACATGCCTAGGTGCACGCCGATGCCAGTCTGCACGCCAACCTGTGGGTGATGGTGCGGGTGTAAGGTGGTCCCATGTGAGGCTGAGGGCAGGGGTTGATGATGTTGAACGACATGCAACAGACGCGTATGGTACCACAGGGTCAACAGCTCATGACGCAGCAAGGCGCACAGGCACCATGCGCATGTGCTTACGCGGAGAACAGTGCGGCATCCTTCGCAACTGCATCGTACAGTACCTGTGCCACCGTCCAAACCTGTACCCATCCAACCAGTATCTGCACATGCATCATGCTCTGCCGGCAGGGCATAAGCTGGCGGCCAGCCACGCACCGACATGTAGAAATAGCTGACGTCCCCCAGCACCGTGTTGTCAGCGCCCAGGCCGCCAAAGCACACCATGCAGTACACGGTCGTGCCGAACGGCCACTCGGAGCATGCGTGGAGGTAGCGCGCCTGTGGTGTGGGTGCAAGGGGTTCGGCTTGGGCGGCCAAACTGCCACTGACTGCGGCTGCGGCACCAGCTGCCTGTGTGTATGTCTCATGCACGGTGCACGACCAACACCATGGACAATCAGAGCAGCGTTCCCCACCAACTGTGGCCATGCAGGGCGCCCATGCACAACGGGCATGACGGCATGCTGTCCGCAGCCCGGCCACTGTCATGGACCACACACACATCAGAGACGCATGACATACCTTGGGTGCAATGGCTGCGGCATATTGTGGAGGCCCCAGCCACTGCTGCATCAGCAGGTCATACACGCACGTCGACGCCGTGACGAACGCCGTGACTGTATTGCCTGACTGGGCCAGCGCCACGCCACCGTGCAGCCCTAAGAAGCGGTACTCAAACCGTGCCTGCATCACACATGGTGGAGAGTGGGGCTGGTTGAACTCACACACGGTTTGTTGTGTGCGGTGGGGCACGTATGTCAACAACAAGTGGTGTGCGCGTGGCCAGTGTGCTGCTGGTGAGGTGAAAGCCATGCTGCTGAACACGTAGGCGCTGCCTGCCAGCCGGGTGCGCAACACAGCACAGCAGCTGCAGGCGTGCGCACCAGCCGCGTGTCGAAGCGCATGAGTGACACCACAGACGCGTGCACGCGTGGGTAGCAGGCAGGGGCCGCGTTGGGTGGGCTGGCGATGGGCAGCGGGGCGGCCGCCCACTCAGCATGCGTGCCATTCATGCGCAGGAGCGGCCACATCATCATGCCGAGCACCCCATCACTCTCAACCACGGCCATGAAGGTGAGGGTGCCGTTGCTGGCGGCGCCGCGGACAAACCGCCAGTCCCACACCACGCGTGGGGCACCGCTGGGGCTGGCTGCACCCCAGCCGCCACCTGCATGCGCCCACAAGTGCGTGCGTCACCAGCACCTTACGAGCACCACAGGCAACACTGCTTGCATGACAAATAGGGACACAGGCTGCACACAGTGAGCCAGGGACATGCAGTGGGCCAGGACGTAGCAGCAGCAGTTGCCTGTGTGGGCGCAGCACTCACCCCATGCGCCCCCAAAGGGCCCACCGATCTGACGCAGCTTCACAGGCGGCGTGGTGGCCTGCAGCAGCAGCGGACACAGCCAGCACGCATGAGCAACGTTGGATCAGGTATGCCGCTGTAACACTTGGCGTGAGCAGATCAGCTGGAGCAAGCAGCATCCCTTGCGTCAGCACACTCATGCACGCATGCCATGCACCCTGTAACCAGTCCTCACACCCACCCCTGCACGCCCATCCATGAGCCACAGATCTGTGAGCCAGTAGCTGGCGGCCAGGTCGCGCAGGTCAAAGTCAACAATGCCCCCGGCTAAGTCACGGTCCAGGCTGATGCTGAGGGACGTGGCCCCCGTGGTGACTGTGCCCGGCACACGCCCGCCCGCCATCACCACCACCCCGTCTGAGCCGTACGGGATGAGCGTGGCGGCCGCACGCGCCGTGGGTGTGCCATGCGCCACCAGCACCCACCGGCCTGCACCCTCCGCCGCCCAGCCCCACGTCGCCTCATCATCCACCACAGACCATGTAGGGGTCACAGGCGCGGGGGGCAGGGACCCGTTTGTGGGGCTCACCAGTGATGCGCGCGGCATCTGCCACCCACCAAACACCAGCGCCGTGATGGAGGTGGTGGGCGGCAGGGACGACGCACCGCCCGCCACGCTGCCGGTCCAGCCGTGCAGGCTGGCAGCAGCGGCGCCAATGAGCAGCGGCGGCGCGTTCACGGGGCCTGTGGCATTGGGCGGCAGCGCACCCTGCGCACCCCAGCCCATGGCAGCTGTGTCCCCCGGGGCCCATGTGCCAGTGCCGGTGTTGTACACGGTGAGGGGTGCCCACCCTGTGACCGCACCCATCCCTGAGAAGGTGTCCCTGAAACCCCCATACATGTAGATGGAGCTGCCGCGCACCCATGCCGCATGGAAGCTGGACGCCAGGCCGATGGGCGGCAGGGTGCCCATGGCCAGCCAGGCCCCCGACTGGCCGTCGAAGGCCAGCATGCTGTACGCGCCGTACTGCCCTGCCATACCTTGCAAGGTCCCATTGGGCAGTGACACCACATCTGATGCTGCCAGCACCCCCGCCTCCAACGTGCCATTGCCTGGCCACCGCTGCAGCCCCCCGGTGAGCCACACATACCCCTGCTCATCCACCACCATCTGCGCCCCAAAGCGCGCGGCGGGCAGTGGGGAGGGCAGCTGGGCCCACGTGTACTGCCCGGCACCCGTGCTGTTCCAGTACAGTTTGAACACGCTGCTGAGGGGTTTGGGCGGGGTGACGGACACGTCCACACCACCTGCAATGAGGATGGCCTGGGTGTAGTTGGGCTGCGTCCCCTGCAGGTTGTGGCTGTCGTTGTATGCGGCTGCTGCGTGGAACGCGCGCGGCAGCAGACCCCCTGGTGCCGCAGGCTGCGCACAGGTCCGGCCGGGAGGTATGTGTGTGCGTGCAAGTGAGGTACAAGCACGGTCCAGCCCAGCTTGAACATGGTGCAGGACGCTTGGGATCCTGCTCTACACATGTTGAGGCCCCAGACAAGCGACACCTGCAACACCCCCGCCCCCTCACACGAGCCCAAGTGCAACACAAGCTACGCACCAGTGCTGTCCAGTTGGGGCTGGCACTCCCAAGCACCCGGATCCACGCGCTCGTCAAGGCCTGGAGGGAGCAAGTATGCACACAGCACACCACAGAGCGCAGCGCGTTGGTGATCAGTGGTCTATGGGGACCTTGCTTAGGATGGCTGTCCATGCCAGTCAACGCGTCCACCTTCCATGCTGACTGACATGCTGCATGCAGAAATGCACGTCACCCCAGACGCACCGTGGGGGTGGGCCCTGGGGCCTGCTTGCCCAGTGCTGCACATGCAGACGCACCACCCACAGCCACCAGGCACCCTGACGCCACACACTCAGGCGACCCGGTGAAGAAGGTCAGGGTTGCGCCCATGGCACGGATGCCAAGTGGCGCAGAGCCTGCAGGCACACACCACACGATGCATCATGCTGAGCATGAGATGCAGCCTGTTGGCCCTGCTGTAAGCTGCTGTGGCTGCTGCTCCACCTGGTCCGTGTGCGCATGGTGTCTGCACAGTGCACACCACTTGACTGGCACTAGCACAGTGCACACCGCTTGACTGGCAGTCTGCGCGTCATGACATCCTTGTTAACCATGACCATGCCATACGAATTCTTCCATCCTCTTCCGCAGTAACTATCATTCCACTGTTCCAGTACAAGAACGCACCTGCTGCATCCCAGGTGAGTGTCGTCAAGTCCAGTACCCACAGCTCGTCATTGCAGCTGGCATGGGCGTGAGAGAGGCCTCCCATAACATACAGCTTGCCATTGATCGTGTCTGCAGGGAAAAACAAGAAGGGGCACGTCCACAGGTTGCGGTCACCTAGGCTGAAACAGCATGCTCCACAAGGGAATCATACCATGCAGCAACTATAAACTCTTCGTGCTCAACGGTGTGTTTATGCTCTGCCCGCAAAGCTCGTCTACCAACAGCTATTGCCCCTGGACTTGTGCAACTTCAAAGTCAAGAATACCTGTAGCAGCAGCTGCATAAGCACGCGCATCGGGCGCTTGATACACGCTCCGGGCGGAGTATGCAAAGCTTTGGGCACGCACTGAGTACGCAGCTGCCGTGACAATCAACAGCAGCAGCCACAGATTAGGTATGCTCATGATCCCTGTGGCTTAGCAGCCTCCTGCCCATTGCCAAACAGTTACGCAAAAGCTATGGTGAAATCATCAGCAGTAATGCATTCTTTGTGCTGGCCTAGCTCTGGCATCACCAAGAATGCCTTAACTGTGCAGTACAGCCAGCTGTACATTGGCGATACACTGTGCCATTCATTGGCTGAATCACTATTATCATCATTCACACTACTGAAATCTAGCAAGGATGTGATTTGGGCGCTTCAGGAGGACGGGCTGTCACCCCGCTTCTCAGTTGATGGTTACAGATGATCACAGTAATCACGGTTGATGATCTTAGCACAGATGTCCATGGCACAGGACATCGCGAAGGCACGCACTTAAAGGCATTGTGAGGGGTGAAGGGCAGTCATGCGATGGGGGATGTTATGTGGTGTACATTGCTGCATCATAGGCAAGGTACTGAGGGTACGATGCGTTCATTGCATGCGGATCGGTGTGCGTGCTTGTTTGAGAACATACGTGTGACTGCACACACGCAAACACACACGCACGCTTGGATACCTGTACACGGTTTTTGCACGGTACCTTTACACGGTTTTTGCAACAGCCAAAATTGATTGCACATTGTGGATGGCCATAATGCATGTACCAACTGTGCCCTCCCAGCTGCGTGTGCAAGAATGTATGTGCTGTTCCGCCAACACGTCAGTTGCGTGATGGGAAGATGCCCTGAAGGGCAATGATGAAGTTGATTGCAGTGTATGGGTCACGGATGTTCTGTGTTGCTGGTGGTGAGGTGGCTGGGCCCCCGCGCACCAACGTGGAGCAGCCAGCCATCTGCTTCCTGTGTGCGCCAGCACCAGGTGGGCACACAAGCCGGCATGTCCTGAGATATATATTCCCATGGTGTAGCCTGATCCAGGCTGCTGATAGTTCCTTGCTGTGCAGCATCAATGACGTGCAAGCAGGCTGTGAGGGCGACCAATCCGAGGCACACCTGGCCGCCTTGTCAGAAGTGCTTGTGGCCTTCAAGGTGCCACAGGAGGTGGGGGATGTTACGTTGGTGTTCCCGCCAGGCGCCTGTGATGTTAAGGTGCACGTGAGCCAGCAACATACCGCATTGTTTTCCACACCGAATGTGTGGACTGGGCACATTGGGAGCGACAGTCATGGCATGCCAACCTGAAGCAGTGTACCATAGCAACGTACACAGCATTAGCGTGCAGCATTAGGGACATCACGAATCTGCAAGTGCCCTGCCGCTGGGAAGCGTGCGGCATTCATGTCATCATGCAGCAGCACGGCTCCTGATCACACTGCACGCACAAAGCCAGTGACGATGGCTTCACGACCGCCCATCTGGCCAAGTGTGATGGTTGATAAGCTGGGCCCAGTATTGGGGTGGATGACCACACGGCCGCGAAGGTCAGGCAGCGCAAAAGTGGTCCTGCATGCGGCGTTGGATGCGAGATGCATAGGCTATGCAAAATGCACAATGCACAAAATGCACAATGAGTGCCACCTTGAAAGCTCTCAGCAAGCATTTGAACCTGAGACCAAACAGGCTGCCACTACTGACCACCCAGCCCTGTCGCTCAGGTGCTCGTTGTCATGAGCATGCCCCGCCCCTGAAGCACCTGTGTCCTGGACAGAACGCATACACACCTGCCATCACCGCCGTAGGTTGTACCAAGGATGGAGAACAAGGCAGTGTTCTGAGCAATGGGCAGCAGCTGGCCCTCACAAAATGCCCAGCCGCGGGGTGCAAAGTTCCCTACAACCCAGGCCAGGTTCATTTGGATGGCATTCAAACATTCAGCAGCAGCCGTAGACACAACATCAATGCTTGATGCTTGGTTCAAGGTTGCATGCCTGACAGTGGACCAGGCAGGTGGGTTTGAAAGACGGAAAAGAGCCTCACCTGCAAACATGACGATCTGTGATGCAAGGCATACATCATGGTTGACTCATTTCAAAATAAAGAAATGTTGGTTTGCGCACGCTGATGGATGCAGCATGCATGCCATGCATTGATGCAAGCATACCATGTCACATGGGAAAGCAAGGGAAAGCAGGAATACGAAAACTTGCACAGGCATACCTGGCCTATGAATGGCTGCGATGTACAACATGAGAACATCGGCATTCCCGACGACGTGGCAAAAAACAGTTTTGGTCAGCAGGAGTGCACGTTGCATGATGAGCCAAAGGATGCGTTGAATCATTTCGTTTGCACGCACATCAACCTGCGCGCTCACGCGCATGCTTGCCCCGACGAGCAGGAGCAGCACGATGGTGCCGCAGGAGCTCCTGTAAATGGCCATGGTAATCGGAAACAAAACGCCAAGTCAGCGACCACAAACATCGCCTTGCTGTTGGCTGATGACCTGGAGTGAGCAACATGCCAACATCGCTGCTGGATCACGCTGCTGGATGCATAGCCAGGGTCTTCAGCACTGTGCTGCACACACCAACAGATGCAAGAGCATGCTGCGCACAGTGCGGGCCTGCCACAACACAGGACCTGCTGTGTGCATCCATCGGCACGGCAGCTTTGGCACCCTCCTTGTCCGCACATCCTGCACCATCATGGACCAGGCTCTGCCATTCCACCTCCTTCTACATGCTCACTTCCTCTTCCTCTCACTTCCTCTTCTGCACTATGACGTATGAGCACATATGACCAAGGGCAAACGGCCCAGCCTGCACATTACAGAATGAGCACCCGGTTCCGCCTCCATGTGATGGGGTCAATAATAATAATAAAACGGCATTCACAGGAGACCTGCATACCGACCTGCATGTGATGAGGTTGACCCATCTCAAAAAAGGCACCATACATAAGGTTATGGCGCTGTACACCATACATGATCAACACTCAGAGTGTGCTGTCCAGGGTTCCTCAAGCCTGAATTTATGTCCAACCCACAGGCCCAACTGTGACAGGCGCCGAGCCTGGCCACGTGCATTTAACACATGCTAGTCCCTGAAACGCTGCAGCGGTGCCACATCCACGTACCTGGAACAATTCGCAAGCGGGTTGGGCAAGCAGGCCCAGCACTCGACACCACTGCACTGCTGCACGGGTGGCACATCTGAGTATAGGGTTTTGGCTCATACGTACGTTGTGGCATCACGCAGCGCATCCTGCCACGCATCTGTGGCGCCCCTCCGTCCATGTGCTGCAGGACAGTTGCTGTACCCTGCCGCAGGGATGGCGGCCATGGGGTCGCCTGGTTAGAATCAAAACGCTGTGCGGTACGGGCAATCAAGCATGAAAATACCATGTGCTTATGCATGTTGCCTCACTGTGGCTTGATTGATGTGGTAATGGGTCGCGCCATTTGGTCAACGTGGAGTGGGCACACAGGTAAGCAACAAAGCCTGGGCCACCAATGTTTTGAATCTGGCAGATGTGTTCCAATGCCTTTACAAGGGAGTGCCACACGGACGCTCTGGGGCGTGTCGATGTTTCTGAACGCAGTGCGTTGCAAAACCCGTGCAGCTCGCAGACCTGCTGTCCTGCCCATGTGTATTGTTCATGATGCGTGGAATCGCTGTGCTGGAGTTACTCATGCAGCTCTTGTGCCCATCTGAGGTGATCAGGCATCACAGTGTTGCGTGACCCATGGTCTGAAACAGCTGCTGCTGCGCACATTTTGCATTTGTGAGCATCATCAGCATAGCGCACACTTATGCAGCATCTTGCACAATATACACTGCGCATTGATCAGCTCTCTTCACTGCATGTGGCATGCTGTGAGGTACACCTCAACAGGAGCCATAAGCACCAGCCTGCTGCTTCCCTTGGCCTCCCAGTCCTCCTGCCGGCATCCTGCACCATCTTGGCTCAGCAAGCCCCTATCCACATCCCACATCCCTTGCTGCCTCAATCACGCGCCACCCTCACTTGGACAGCACAGCCTTGTGCAGCCCCATCATCCAGTCAGCGTACGACGGTACTGCTGGCCCGCGGTCCTCCACAAAGTACTGCCCCACGTGCACCTCCAGCGGCGAGCCCTGCCGCACCACAAACACCTGCGCGTGCAGCGGCCGGCCCGCGCGCAGCGCAGCCAGCACGTTACACACGCGTCTCGACACGGTGGACCCTTCCCGTGCGGGCTCAGGCTTGACTGCGGCCGCGTCCTGCGCCGACAGCGTGTTGATGTCCACCCCAAACACCTCGCTGCTCCACGCGCGGTCCAGTGCGCGGCCGCACCACAGCACAAACACGCGGCCGTTGTCCAGCAGGAACGCGCCCCGCTCGTCCATGAACGCGGCCGACAGCGGGACGGTGGGTGGCAGCAGCAGCGTGCCGTCGCTGCCCTCGATGCCCCACTCCCCGCCTGCAGGAGGGAAGCCACAGTGCATGGTGGTGTGGGTTGTGTGTGTGCAGTGTGTGCTGTCAGCATAATACGGGCAGCACTGGTGGGCCCAAGAACCTCCTGAGCAGCCAGAGAAAAAGCAGCAGCAGCAGCAGCCACCATCCTCCCATCGCATGCGCACTTGTGTCGTGCAGCGGGTACATGTCGGGGTACACTGCGCGGCACAGCGCATCCACCGGTGCCGCCATCAGCTCGTGACCCACAGCGATGCGCTCGTCTGCGTTCACGTCCTTGGCACCACCACGCAGGGCAGCACTCTTGACAGCACCCAGCACCCACAGGGGTAGGTACCTGCGACACACACGGCGATGCAGGGGCCAGAGGGTTGGGGTGAAGCTGCACAAATGGACGAAATGGTGGAGCAGTGTGCCCGGTCAGGCAGGATGGGATGGGATGCCACGCACGCAACATCAGTGCCAGGCACTGAAACATCATCATGGACAGTTTGTCATTCTTGTGGGCCACGGCAGGCACAGCCCCACTGCCCGCTAGCCCGCCAGCTCAGACCAGGTGGTTCACAAGCTGCATCATGCAAGCTGGAGCCGCACTTGAAGGTCTCGGGGTACAGCAGCTTGGCGGGCAGGCGTGATGCTGCGTTGGAGTTGAGCAGCCGGAACTCCTTCAGTGCCGCCACCAGCTTGGTCTGCAGCTGCTGCCGCGTCTCATCCAGCCGCGCACCTGGCGGGAGCGGGCAGCACACGCAGGGGGCACCAACACATGGCACGCTTTCACCCGCCACAAGGAACGGAGGACGGCGGAGGCAGGCGGCTGGGTGATGGTGATGCGCCCTACAGCACGTGGCGATGGGCAGCAGCAGAAGCGGCAGCAGAAGTGGCACCAGGAGCTCTAGGAGGGGAGCTGCATGCCAGGCAAGGCACAGCCGGCCAGCGAACGATGTTGCAATACCATGAGCTCCCACCCACCCAGCGAGCGCTCAACCGCGAGCTTGGCAAGCAGCGCTGCTGTGGCTGCTGCGTCTGTGGCCCGGTACAAGTCTGGCAGCTCCGACACCACGGGCACAGACAGCGTGTGCACCCTGCACTCGGCACACACACATTGCTGTGCCTCAGGAAGCCATGCGCTGCTGTATATGGTGCATGCAGGGTTGTGCGCAGTTGGTGATGCTGTGTTGGCTGGGCAAACACAGGATATGATGTGCAAGCAACAGCCTCATGGCCTCAGACGCAAGCTTGGCATCCTCATGGTGAATTCGGATGCATGTCTAAGTAATTGTGAAGCGAAAAATCATCAGGGGCCAACTTTTGCTTTGCACTCGCGTGTGACGCAATGACAGTCCAGCATGTATATGATGTATTGCAAAGGTCCAATGGTGGCCTGGCCTCAGACGCAAGCTCAGCATCTTCACATCGAGTCAGATGCATGTCTAAGTAATTTTGAAGCATGAAATCATCAGGGGCCGGTTGGTGTGAGCATGCGCTGTGACATGCTCCTGGTGCAGGATGTAACGAGCGAAAGGACCTCAGACCCGAGCTTTTGCATCCTCATCGCGAAATCAGATGCATGTCTAAGTATATTCTAAGCACAAGCTCATCATCGGTCCTTCCGCTTGTGAATATGCACAGGCAGGGCGACCAGGTTGCTGCAGGCAGGCAGTGACGACATGCAGCCGCATGCTGACATGCACACATTCCCAACGCGCTGAGCAGCTGCATTGCCCCCCCCCCACACCCGCTCACCTGATGCGCCGCTCACCCTGGCTGTTGGTGTACAGCAGAGCACACTGCACGTACGCCACCGGCCCCTGGACCATGGTCTCTTCATGCGAGATCTGCACCGCGAACGCCTTGTCGGGGTCGCACGTGGGCAGCGCCAGCAGGTCGGTGGAGCTGCGGCAGCAGGGGTGGCCGCGCAGGTGTGTGGGTGCACACGCGGTGGAGCAACAAGCACGTTTCCTTGTGGCAGATGGCAGATGGCAGGTGTGGCAGATGGCAGTGGCTGGTGGCGAGGGGAGCATTACACATGAGTCTCAAGGTGGGTTTCAGCGCAGGGGAGTGAAGCGTGGCAGAAGCGACAGCAGTGGCACGTGCAGTCATGCTGCCGCACAGCTCTGCGCACCGGTTGAAGAAGTGGCCATGGAAGGACGCGATGCGCAGCCCTTTGGAGCAGCGGATGCGCATGACCGCTTCCCACGCGGTGGGGCGCAGCAGGTTGTGCGCCACCTCTGCAGCCAGCTTGGCACCATCACGCGCCGCGCTGAAGCCTGCACATCAAGGGAGGCCATCAAGGGAGGCCAGGCGTGTTGTGCGCGATGTGTGGGTTGTGCGGCATGCACGTCCCGAGCGGCGGCAATGTGCTGAGGGCGACATGAACATGCCATGCGTGACTGGCTGCCAGACTGACATGCGCGCACGATCCGCACAGGTCAGCACACAGACCGTCCACGCACCAGGGTAGTGGTACAGCTCGCCGCACGTGTAGCGTGGGATGGCTGCCCAAGACGCCAGGTCCATGTACGCGAGTGAGAATGCAAAGATGTCGACGGTGAGCTGCGAGGAGCAAGAGCAGGTGCACGTTGTGACACTATGCACCGCCATTTTCAGCAAAGCGCCACCAGCACTTGGGAAACACTTGGTTGGGGCTGACCTCACGCGTGGCATAGCCAGGCGTGCGGAGCACAAGTTAGCGGCACCTGATGTTTCCAAGCTGCACCGCTCCAGCCTGACCCTGCAAGCTGACACCCGCACACCACACTTGGCCGGGCACGCCAGCACTAAGCCTTAAGCCGTGGATCTGCCCGCCCCACCCCCTCAAACCTGTACACGTGAGCACTCGGACGCAAAGCGCTTGAAGAACGGGTCCTCGGGTGAGCGCAGGCTACCCTCGCGCTCAGTGCCATACGCGGCCAGGTTCTCACGGCTCTTGGTCTTCCCCACACCTGCAGAGCATGCATGTGGCCGGAATGGTTTTGGGCACGGCCAGCACAGGGGCCTGATGGGGGTTTTGGGGATGGGATAATCACCAGCAGGCACATGCACATCAACCCATGTCCTCGCGGCCCACGACCGCTTTCATCCAATCCTGGTGCCCTGCACACGCAAGAACCTTGGCAGCCCCTTCGAGAACTGCAACCCTTGTGGGATGCAACCACCTGCACCCCCACATCCCCAGCCCAACACCCGCACCTGAGCTAGGCACTGCAGCCTGGAACATGAGCAGCTTGCCGCCAATGTGCTGTGTGACCAGGAACGCCGCCTGCAGCGCTGGCCCTGCCGCGCTCTCCACCACACTCGTGGCTGCAAAGGTGGCGGGGAGCGAGCTCAGCAGCGTGTCCACGACGGTGCTGCATGTACCATTGTGGGGGACAATCCAAGTTGCGGGGAGTAGCACATGTGATGTGGAGATTCACGCTCTTTGATGGGGCTATTACAAGCAGCAGCTGCTAGGATATCAAGAACAGTGAGCCAGCAGCTGGACAGCGTCGGCAAGGCAGCAGTGATAACCGGCAGCGGCAGTGTCTACGATGAGATGGACGGCAGCAGGGGTGGGAGCAGGGGTGGCTCACCGGGAGTCGCGCAGGTTGATGAGCAGGTCGTCGGGCAGGGGCACGAAGGGGTCATCCAGCTCAGCCACCACCATCATCTGGGGCGCGCTGAGTGTGGACTTGAGGTTGTAGAAGTGCAGTGTGCTGCACCCAAGAGGCACGATGGGGGCGGGTGCGAGATGTCAGCATCAGGATGCAGCATAGTGTCCTGGGCTGCAGCACGCAGTGCCCAAACGGACTGCCAGGCACATAAATGCCTGCGCTTGCAACCATTCCGTAGCAGCCCTTCAAAGCTCCAACCTCTGCACGTCCCCTGCCTTGCTGCTGGCCACCAGGAGAGATATGCACCTGCCCGCACCTGTCATAGGTGAGGAAGCCAACCAGCGTGCGCTCATCCCCTGGTAGGCGGTCGAGGCACGCGGCGATTGACGAGCACACGGATGACAACATGCCGGAGGACACCGCCGCGTACGACACATCAATGGCGAAAAAGTAGACTGGCGGCATGGGCGGCCGCACCTGCGCACAAAGGGTGTCATAAGCGATGATGCCGCTTCATGCCGAGCAGATTCGCCTGTTCGATGTGAGACTTCCTTACGCCTGGCACTGCAGGTCTGTGCCCATCCCCATGTGTGCTCCCATGCACTGCACCTGAACAGCCCCAACTTATGGCATCTACACCACTAACATGGCACCGTCCCACCTGGCCCCAGCCTAATCCCCTTCTCAACACAGGACCATTCCTGGGACCAATGCTTCCATCCTGCGTCCACTCCCCCCACCCCCCGCTAGCCAGTGTCAGAGGCAGGCCCACCATGTACTCGGCAGGTGCCACGTACTCCACCGTGCCGCTGCACAGCTCGGGCCGCTCCTCCACATCCAGCCGCCGCCCGTCATGGCCTAGGTTGCAGAAGTATTCGTGGGGGATCTCATTCAGCAGCGCGCACACGTTGCACTGGAACCGCCGGCCGCCGTCCTTCCACGTCATGAACGGGTTCATGTACGTGCGGCAGCGGCGGCAGCGGATGATACCAGCACCGCCCAAGTTCACCACCGGCACTGCCCGCCCCCTTGTCTCGTCTGCCATGGGGTGCACAACGGCCCCGATTGGCAGTGACCACCTGCACGTGGAACAAGGTTCAGCTTTGTGGTTGTGGTGCACCCAGAGCATCGTCATGGCCATCATCATGCAGATGCTGCCAGAGGATGTGGAAGGACCAGACTGGCGTGCACTGCATAAGCAGGTTCGAAACCATCGCAGCAGCACAACATGATGCTCCCACAACACACACAGCAGGGTGCAGAAGTGTTGCCACCCCAGCACCTACCTGGACCGTAGCGCAACGCTGTTTGGGATCGCATGGACTGTGAGCCGCATGTTGTCTGGCGAGCAGTTTGCTGGGTCGCATGGCGGGGGCGCGGCCATTGCACGCTCCTGCATCGCCCCCACCGGCCGCGGGAGAGCGTTCAGGTCAATACCCTCTGGTGCGCCCGGCCCGATGCCCCCAATCTGTAGTGTCTCAAACTGCTCTACCAGCTGCTGGGCGCCGTAGCCGCCGCCAAACCCGGGCATGCCATGTGGGTGCATCCCTGGCCCGCCCATGCCTGGGGGCCCTGGAGGCCCGGGGGGCGCACCCATCATGCCTGGAGGGCCAGGGGGAGGCGCGAAGGCACCAGGGGCCCCGGGCGGCCCTGGGGGTGGTGGGCCCATGAAGCCTGCAATGCGCGGCACGTGTTGGGTTGGCAACAGTGAGCATGCTGAGCTTGCATGGCCCAACTGTACCCACTATTGCCGCCATGTGGCTGTTAATTACCACACCAAGCAATACGTCTGTAAGGCATGGTGCACACGCTGCGCCCGTCCAAACCCCTGTGGTCCCTCAACTGCTCCCGTGCTGCTGCTCTCACCAGGGGGTGCGCCACCAGCCGAGGGAGGCCGCGGCATCATGCCAGGAGGCCCTGGAGGTGCCATGCCGGGTGGGGGAGGTGGGCCCAGCCCAGGCCCAGGTGGCCCTGGTGGCCGCATCCCTGGTGGCCCTGGGGGGAATGTGCCTGGTGCACCTGGCGGTGGGGGCATACCGGGGGCGCCAGGGGGTGGCGGCACTGGGGGCATCCCAGGCATACCCGGTGGTCGCGGAGGTGGCATGCCTGGCGCACCCAGTGGAGGTGGCATGCCTGGTGCACCCGGAGGTGGTGGCATGCCTGGCATGGCAGGAGGATGAGGGGGTGGGGCACCAGCTGCACCTGGGGGAGGCAGACCCCCCATAAGTCCACCTGCAGCCGCACAAAGTTGCTTGCTGGGTATGTGTGCAGGACGGGCTGCATCCCTGCCCCGTTGTACAGGCTCATGCCCTGCCGCATGCATGCACCCATGTGCTGGCACATACAACTGTCAGGCACATGCATGTGTGCTGGACATGGGACACATGGGCATGCCACATGATGTGCCTGTGCCACTGCACCTACACACACCTGGCCCAACAGGCCTGGGGCCACCTGGCACAAATGCTCCTGGTGCACCTGGGGGTGGCATCATGCCTGCGCACCAGCCATGATCCAGTTCATCAGATCACATGACGACCAAAATGAACCATTCCGATGGACTGTGGATTACGCATAAGCGTGCACTGGATACATAGCTGGTTCACCTGGTGGAGCACCACCTGCAGAGCCTGGGGGAGCGAATGCTCCCGGAGCGCCTGGAGGAGGAAAGGCGCCAGAGGGACCTGTAAACAGCGCCACCCGAGGCTTGTTCAAGTACAAGTGGTCTGCTTGGTGGACCATTGCAGTAATCAGAACACATACCTCCAGGGAACGGGCCTGGCATTGGGCCTCCGGGGGGCCGCGAAGCGCCTGAGCCCAGGAAATCACAAAGTGACGCTTGTAATAGGTGATCCAGGGGCGCAGCAGCCACGATCGCAGCACTGTGATAATCAAAAACTGTTTATATAAGCATACCTGGAGCAGGGAACATTTCCTGCTGTAGTTTCCTGGCCACACAGTGCTGTCGTTAGCTGGGCCACATTTCAAAGCAATGCATCCAGCATTAAGCAATGTTATTCTTTGCGCAGAAAAGGCTGAGTACCGCAAGAATCCTGAGTCTCAAGTGTGACTGTGAGGTTCTCATCTGATGTGCGTGCAGTCTGCTGTGGATCTCAGCACGTGATGTTCTCTAGGACAAACATGTTTGGACGCCGTTGGGCCATTTTCAACCAATCAGCTATGTTACAAATCGGAGATCATGGTACACGCCTGTTGGCGCCGCTTGCATAGGAAACCCCAGCAACTCACCCTGCCAGCCATATCTCAGCGGCCCTGCAATCATTATTCACTAAGCCCAGCTACACTCAACCCCAGCCCGCTCACTTCTCGCCCGCCATCCACTTGGCGGCCTGGAGGCCGTAGTACGTGAGGATGAGGTCAGCGCCTGCACGGCGGAAGCACTGCAGTGCCTCCATCGCCGCCTCCTTCTCATTCAGCCACCCGCGCTCCGCCGCCGCCTTGAGCATGGCGTACTCGCCCGACACATGGTACACAGCCACGGGCAGTGTGCTGTTGTCGCGCAGGAAGCGCACCACATCCAGGTAGGGCATGCCGGGCTTGACCATCATGATGTCCGCACCCTCCGCCTCGTCAGCGCGGATCTCACGCAGCGCCTCGCGGTAGTTCCCGGGATCCATCTGGTATGACTTCTTGTTGGGGGGGATGATGCGGTGCTTCTGGCCGGGCTTGGGTGCAGACGCCAGCGCATCACGGAATGGCCCGTAGAATGCTGATGCGTACTTGGCGGTGTAGGACATGATGCTCACGTGGGTGTAGCCCTCCCTGCGAGTAGGTGCGCGTGGGCATAGATGACGTGATGAAATGATGCAGCGATCAGGATGCATTAGTAGTATCATCACTGGTGCCTTGTGTGCAACCAGCGCAACTCTCCTCTGCCTGACTCCTGCGACTGATGCTGGTGGGCTCCTTTTAACAAGTTTCAGGTGAGCAGGGCAGCAATCCCTTTGCTCCAAGGCTGCTGATTCACATGATGTGCCAGGTTCTTCAAAGCACCCAGGCTACCCAGCGCTGTCCACACCTGTCCAGCGCACGGCGGATGGCGCCCACACGGCCATCCATCATGTCAGAGGGGGACACGCAGTCGGCGCCGGCCTCTGCCTGGCTCACTGCCTGGCGGCACAGGTACTCCACAGTCTCATCGTTCAGAATCACACCGTCATCGCGCACGATGCCATCATGGCCGTCAATGTTGTATGGGTCCAGGGCGACGTCTGTGTAAACCTGTGGTGACGGATCATGTGTGGAGGAGTACATGTGCATGTTCCACAACAGCTCCAGCACAGCTTGGCAACATGCTGAGGATTGACACATGACAGCACCAACATGGTGTGTGCACAAACCACAACCGTAACGCCGCTGCACCACTCAGTGCTAAGCACACCTCCAGATCAGGGAACTTGTCCTTCAGCAGGCGGATGGTACGCTGGGACAGGCCGTTCTTGTTGAAAGCCTCCTCGCCAGTGGATGTCTTCAGGTGGTCAGGGGTCTGAAGCGGGAGGGCAGCAGCAGCATGCATTCTCATTCGGCCTGAAACTGCAACTGATGCTGGCAGGCCTTATTGTACCTGCGCATTGTGCCATGCACGGCGCCATGCAGATACATTGCATGGCAAGCTGCATGGTCACACCCCCAGTAAGCTGGATTTCGGTGCGATCGTCGTCAGGCAACCACAAGGTATGTTCGCCCGTATTACTACAGGCCCGTCACGCGTTGGATCTGCGGCGGATCCACACCTTGGGGAAAATGACGACCTGGTTGACGCCATAGGAACGCGCCTCGGCAACGTTATCAATTACATTCTTGCCATAAGCCAGGCGGTAGTATCCAGGCATAGAGGGAATGGGCTGGTTCTTGTCACCCTCCTCGTGGATGAACAGAGGAAGGATGAAGTTGGAGGGGTGCAGGAATGACTCACGCATGGCGGAGCGGAAGGTCTCGCTGCGGCGGTTGCGGCGTGGGCGGGAGGGCAGGTCCTGTGTGCACCAGCATCAGCAAAAGCGTTCCGATCAATGTTGCTGGGTAGCTAGGCCATTTGCACAGCATGAATCCGCACCTGGGGAGGGACGACGGGCGTGCCCTCGGGGACGCCAGGCTGCAAGGCGCATTTGGGTGGGGTCCATCAGATGTTTGCATCCATAAGGTGGAAAAAGATTTTGCTGCGATCCAATTCGCAAACCTTGGGACGAGGCGCAGGGGCCTCTTGAACCTGCTTAGGGACGGTGGCCACAGCCTGCACCTTCAGAGAGGTGCGGCCCTGGCTGGCCACGGGGCGAGTACCAGCGCGCATCTGCATGGTGGTCTGCATTTCTACAAAATTCAGCCTACTGGTAATCGGTCTCGGGCAGACAAAGTGTGCAAGAGAGGTCACTCAAATCAGCAAGATGGGCAGCAAGCCCCAAGGGCGTGGCTGCATGGTGCAGTTTACAGCCTGATAATGACAATGCACTCTTCATGATTCTCGCAACACAAACTGCAGGCGGTCCTGTGTGACAGTAATTGACACGCACACTTGGCTGCTGCTGCCTGCCTGATCGCGCCCGTGCCCCAGCACAGTTGCCCGCTGCCGCTGCAGCAGCAGCAGCTCACCAACCGGTGCCAGCAGCTTCTGGCGCAGAACGCCCTGTAGGGGTGCTGCACCCTGCTGGGGCGAGTGCCCGGCTGCTGCCAGCCACGTGCGTGCCCCAGCATCCAGCTGCAGCGCCACACTGCGGCCGTGGCCTGCAGCACCACTGCGGCTGAGCGCTGCAGCCAGCTGCTCCACCTGCGCGTCCACAATGCTCTCCACTGCGGCCTGCGTCAGCGGCTTGAAATGGACCACCGCATCCACACATGCCATCAGTGTGCTCACTGCGCTGCTGCGTGTGACACGCCCTGAGGCAGCAGGTGCACTTGGCACCCCTGCTGCTTCTCCTGCCGCCGCCGCCGTGTTTGCAATGCTTGGAGCGTGACGCTCAGGATGGTGTGCAGCGGGCGCGGCGTGCTGTGGATGGGCTGCCACAGGGCCATGCGCCCCCTCGGACAGCGTGAACACCACAAAGGCTGAGCGGAAGGATGCGGTGCGGCCGGCTGCATCAGTGAGGGTGCCTGTCCTGGCAGCCCCCACAAGCACGTCCTGAACCTCAGGGTGGGCGCGGTCAACGTCCGACACCAGCACGATGCAGTGCGGGCGGCGGCGGACAATGTCCACTAGCGTGCCGCCCGCTGCGCCGTACCCTACGTAGCCGGGTGGTGCGCCCAGCAGGCGGGCAAGGGACGCGCGCTCAGCGTACTCGGGGCCACGAAGTGACACCACAGCACCTTCGTCATGCATCACCTGCCGCGCCAGCTCCTGTGCAGGGGGCGTGTGGGGACCAGCAATTTCAAGCAATTGTGAGGTGGTGGGGAGCGACCAGGCCGGTGGACCACGCCCCGATGGGCACATCCGTCAGCCGGTCAGCACCCAGTGTACCAGCAGCGAGATGCGTGCGTGTTTCAGCAGGGTCTGCAGGCGCCCATGTGCAAAAACCCACACACCTTGCACAGCGTGCTCTTGCCCACGCCACGTGGCCCGATGAATACGAATGTGGCAGCTGGGCGTGTGGCAGCATGTGATGCAGCAGGGTCGGCGATGGATGCTGAGGGTGCTGCAGCATCATGCACACCCCCCAGCAGCCGCCATAGCCGCACCGCAGACGCCACAGTAGCTGCTGCCTCCTGTGCATTGCATGCCACCGCATGCATAGAGGAAGGATATGAGCGCACAAATCACGCAACGTTGTACTGTGTACATACATAAGACATATCATCATTCACAGACCCAGGCCACGCAGTGCAATGCCACTGGCTTGCATGACAACCCAAATGGGGGCGGGCATCATGAGCACGAGCGGCATGCGTCACATACACCACGCACACGCTCACCTCTTGGCCAATCACAGTTGCTGCCAGAGCTGACTGCAGGTCCCATGTGTCGCCGCTGCTGTTAATGCTGCCACTTGCTTGCTTGTCCGCACCCGCGTGTGCAGCTCGAGCACCTTCCACCAGGCAGCTGGCACCCAGACGGTGCACAGGCACACCAGTTGCTTCTGACACCACACGCAGCACATCTGCAGATGTGATGATGCCATTCGTAGGTGCCACACCCATGGCAGGGAGGATCACCCCACCCTCCGCTGCTGTGTCCTGCCCAGCCTCAACAGCGCTGCAAATGTCAGGCTGCCCTTCTGGCTGCTTTGGAGCCTGTGCTGCCTGCTGCACATGGGCTTCTGCTCCTCCACCGCCACATCCAGCACAGCTGCTGCAGCCGCCTGCCTCTATGTCTGCCTGGCTGGCATGTGCTGCTTGCTGCACCACTCCAGCTGCAGCAGGAGCTGCAGCAATACCGGTGGGTGGACCTTGCAAGAGCACCGTGGTGCCCAGCAAGAGCTTCTCTGGCGGGATGTTGAGGAAGCGGGTGCCGCAGCGTGCACACCGCAGCCTCAGCACATCCCCCGGCCCGCCCTGGCCGATGCTGGCACTGGCTGTACATGACTTGGTATCGCACAGGTGGCCGCAGTGGGGGCAGGCCTTGGAGGACGCCAGCAGTTCTGGTGTGACCTCACTCTGGCGCACGCCCTGTGGTACTGAATCAACCAAGGGCATTGCAGCAGGCGCTGTTTGGTCCCTGACTGCTGCTGCTGCTGATTCTGAGTTGATGTGTTGGGGCTGTGCAGCTGTACTGCCTGCTACATCAGCAGTGCCTGCAGTGATTGGTTGCGTACCGCTGAACAGCTGGCTGTGCTTATGCATGCGTGCTGCAACTGTCTGCTTGTGCCCCAGTGGCCCTGCCACCGGTTGCTGGGGTGTGGCACCAAACCATTCCAGCAGGGCTTGGCGGGATGCCTCTTCTGGCCCTCCCCACCCTTGCCGCTCCACCCAACCCTGCCAGCTGTCTGTACCACCTGGCGGCCCCTCTCTTTCTGCCCCTGTCACCCCCTGCGGCTGAGCTGGGGCAGGCTTCAAGGATGTGGGATAAGGATGCATGTCGGCTTGTTGCGTCGCCAGCTGCGCCTGCTGCAACTCACTTAGATGATCCTTGTGTGCAGCTGCTGCTGCGGCTGCTGCTGCTGTAGCGGCGGTTGTGCGCGAACGAGCCAGTACAGCTGCTGCAGCTGCCTCATCCAACAGGTCCAGCGCGGAGTCCGGCAGCCGACGGTCAAGTACATACCTGCAGTGGGCAGGGTCATGCAAATAGCAGAGCAGAGGGAGCTGTTGCATCACATGCATGCCGTCTGTGCACTCAATCCACGCCGCTGATTGATTCCTGACCCCCTCTGTAGCCGCCTGTCCTTACAGGAAGACCAGGGTGCTCCCACATGCCAGGTACAGCACGCACCGCTTAGCGGCTCGGACCGCAGTGGTGATGGCATCCGTGGTGAACGCGACGGCATGGTGTGCCGCATAGCGAGGGGCCACCCCTGCAAGTACTGCAGCCGCCCCTGCCTCATCAGGCTCAGGCACCAGCACAGCCTGCCACCGCCGCATGAATGCGCCATCCGGCTCGATCTGCATCCCCAGCAGCCGTCACAGCACACGACATCTGCTCAGGCAGGCCTCTGCAGCCATCCCTTGCACACATGCCTGCTGGCCTACAGTGATGGTCCAGCAAAACCCTGCAGGTACACGGCGATTCAACTGCTTGCACATGCACAGCTGGCATGCCTGCTGCACACCACCACAAGGCCCATGCATGACCTGGCCACCCACATGTTGGCGCCACTCCTCCACCGTGGTGGCACCAATGACCTGTAGCGCACCCCGGCGAGCCAGTGCAGGCTTGAGGAGGTTGGCGGCGTCCAGGCCGCCCTCAGAACCACCCGCTCCCACTGCGGTCACACACACACACATGCACAAATGGAATCAGCAACTGGAGTGAATTGTGCAATGCAATGTGCACAGGAATGGGATGGAGCCTGACAGGTGCCTGCACGCAGAGCGTGGCAACTCCAAAGCGGCACAGCTGCAGCTGTACCCACTGAGCATGTGCAGCTCGTCGATGAACAAGATGACACCACCGCGCGCGTCCGCCACATCACGCAGCACGCCCCGCAGACGGTCCTCAAACTCGCCGCGGTACGAAGACCCCGCCACCAATGCACCCACATCCAGCGCCACCAGCCGCTTGCCAGCCAGACTGAGTGGGCACGTGCAATGTGAAAGCAACGTCAGAGTTGAGCACACAGCACACAGCATGCAACCACACAGCCCTGAGTTCTGCTGTCAGGCGGCTGCACTTCCCAGCCACCGGTGATGGACACGGCGTGCATATGCGTTCAGGACCAAAGTGCCCCTGGCAGCAGCACGCACCCTGGGGGTGCCGCGGGTGACACCATGAGCTGTGCAATCCCCTCCACGATGGCTGTCTTGCCCACACCCGCGTCCCCGATCAGACATGGGTTGGCCTTGGAGCGTCGCAGCAGGATCTGGCAGCATGGGAACATATGCACAGTCTGCACTCATCTTCTCCGCACACATGAAGTGCGAGCGCGCTGAGCATGCTAGCGACTAGCACCACCACACAGATGGCACTTGACGAGCATGTGTGATCACTTGCACCGTTTAACATTCTCCCAACTGGTTGATGCAGCTCTGCCCATCCTGCGCCCCACACCTGCAGCGTGCGTGCTATGACGTCCTCGCGCCCGATCACCGGGTCCAACAGGCCGCGCCGTGCCTCTGCCGTCAGGTCGCGGCCAAACCGCGTGAGGGCAGACCCAGGCAGGAAGCTGCTGGGGGTGCAGCGCAACATGCGGAGGAGTGGGAGGTGTGTCCTATGCAAGGAAGAGCAGCCTGCGCAACAGGCAGAGTGCTGCGTGCAGGCAGACCCTAGCACCGGCTCACAAAGGTTTTGTGAGTTGGCCTCACCGTGTGCCAGGTGTGGCATAAGCTGTCCCCGAGGACGCAGGTGTTGAGGGTGCAGAGGCAGGCGACGAGGACACCACTCCATCAGCTGGTAGACCCAGGCGTGCAAACGCATCGTCGGCAGACTCCAGCCCATGTGGGTGAGCTGGCTGTGGCTGTGCCTGGCCACCGCCTCCAGCACGCCAGGCTCCACTGCTTGTCACTGCGCCAGCTGCTTGCACGCTTTGTACATGACTTGGCCCAGGTGCAAGTTCTGTTCGTGCGCGCTGGAAGAAGCCACGAACGGTGACAGGTGTGTGCTGTATGCAGCTGGGCGCATGGTGCCATAGCAAACAGCCTGATAATGGGAGAGCAGCATGCTGCAGCTGCCGAGCCTCAACCCGTGAGTTGGCAAGGAGCGGCTGACATGATGCTGATGGTGCCCCAGGAGCCTTCACTGTGGTTGCTGTGCTCAACCACGTGCCAAACAACGTGGATGCTTGATCACTTGCCCCTTGCGCCTCGCAGCAGCGCGCCAGGACCTGCGTCGTGCTCATGGCCGCATGACACACACATCGTCCCGCAATGCATGGTGTTTGTGGTGTGCTGACAAGTTTGCATCTATACAACATAACATGCCATATGCAGAGTCTTCCAGCATGCTCATCCCCCACCTGTAGCAGCTCCCTCCTCCTTGGGCCTTGGTACACACATAGGCCAAGAGCCATGTCTGAACCCAAACACCTAATCACAAGAAGCCATGGTACAAGAGATCAATTGCGAAAATACGCAAATCCATCACCGCGATGACGATGCAAATCTCCTTCCTAATCACACCCGTCAGTACATACCCCAGGCCCATCTAAACTCTGTGTGTTGCTTGCTGCAAGTACACAGCTTTGAAAATGCACGCCCTGTTGGGTTCCATGCGGAGCCTAACGAAAACATCGGCATGTACGCAGCATGCGCTCAGTACTCATGTTTCCAGCATGCTAGGTGGATTCATCAGTCAGCAAGGCTCCCTGCAGGTTTATGGGTAAGTATACAGATCACCACCCCACCTCAATTGGCATGATTAACCAAGGGATTCATTTGTTACAGGAGCATCGACGGTCCCGAAGCGTCTCCATCACAGCCATCAGGTCCATCTTTTGCACCATCATGCACAGAGTGCAGCGCGTTGCAATCTTCAGCATTCTTGGCGGCTGCCAGGTGGCAACCAGGGGCCTGCAGCACCACTATGGCCGCATGGCAGCCCCAGTTGCGTGGATTTGCAGCCAAATCAGCTGCAAAGGGTGCAGGTGATGCGGGTGGCAACGGACCCAAGGACAGGTTCAAGCGTCGCAGCGACAACAAGCTGTGGGCAGTACGCAACTCCCGCATCCGCAGCCAGTTCGAGCAAATCTGGCCAACTCTGCAGCTTTCTGAAGAGGAGGCGCAGCTATTTAAACGCTCCAGCCGCGTGTTTGTGACGGACCTGGGGCGGACCATCAGCTTGAAGCAGAAGTTTGAGCTGGCAAAGGGCGAGGAGGCCAAGGTACCACACATAGAGGCACGCAGTCTGCTGTATGAATCAGACCTGCATTTGGATGCAGTTGGAGAACACCCTCGGTGAGCACATGGTGCACGTCATGGTGCATGCAAGCTCAGATGTTGCATGCCAGCATACACACCAACCACTTATGCTTGCAGTAGATGGGCCGTACACAGTGAAGGCAGTGTTATGCACTGTATGTCCTGACGCGCAGTAGCATGTGCCTTTCATGCGTCGTCGTGCTGTGCACCCTGGCACCTGATGCACCTACATGTGCTTGCCACCCACCCCTGCTGATGATGGATGCGCGTGCTTGACAGGTACCTGAAGATTCGGAGGCTGCGCGGTTCCAACTTCGCGGCCAAGTTAGAGAGTGTGCGCAAGCTGCGCATGCTGCTGGGTGCAGTGCGGCGTGGGGAGCTGCAATCGCTGTATGAGCAGTCCTTGCTGGCCCCTGGGCCCGACCGCACCTGGAAGCTGGTGTGTGGTCTGGAGGGGCGGTTGGTAACAACAGCGGTGCGGCTGGGCCTTGCACATGACTCCCTGGCTGCACGTGGCGCTCTGAACCGGGGGGCGGTGTGGGTGAATGGCACTCGCCCGCCCATGCCGCACAAGGGGTTTGTGCAGCCAGGGGATATCATATCGTCCTCGGGCCCCTCTAAGGCATGGCAGCAGGCATATGTGTCAGGGCAGGTGGGGCCGTCACTGATGGGTCAACTGGCAGCTAGCTGGCTGGGGCAGCGCGTGCTGAGCAGGCCCAGGCGTGTGGGTGAGGGGCGTCTGCTGCTGGGGTCTGGGGACGCCATGCCAGCTGCTGGTGATGCGCCAGCGAGTTAAGTGGCAGGCTGGATGATGGAGTGGCAGGCTGCATGACAGATGCAAGGATTCTGATGGTTTTGGTGCGGCTTGCAGTGTAAACTGCAAGTTTGTGCAGGATGGTTATGTCCGCAAGCTAAACCATCTTCAGAACTGTGACACTACACAGGTCTGCAGCATGACTTGCAGCAAGCTCAATCAGATGAAAATTCCAAGCAGCATTGCATGACGTGAAGCTGCATCCTACTCCGCTCTATCAATATTTTACGGCGCTTCATGTAAGAAGTGTTTTAGTCATCAAGGGCATTGTGAGGGTTTTGATCAGGACCCCCGAACATGATTTGGCTGTTTGAAATACGATCAAAATTGATGAAGTCAGTTCATCGCAGCAACGTTTCGACGCACAACTCGCGAAGCTTTAAAGGATAAGAATGATTCCAATGATTGCCGTGGTATCCTGATCCGTTGCTTGTGTTCACGTTCAATCAAAATGGCAGCTTCATCGCACGCGCTTGGGCGCGTGCTCAATACTACCCGATCCTGTGCTCAACGCCCTCGAAGCCGCAGAGTGCTGCATGTGATGGCCAGCCAGGGTTTCCAGGTAGTTCAAACCATGTTGTACCTGAATGGTGGTCAAATCAAGTCCTGAGCATGCTTCCTCACCCCTCATGTGTCAGCTTGACCACTCATGAGGGTGCGCGCTGTGGAACAGGGCGCTGGGCCCCTGGGCCGCACCATCAAGGTGGTGGGTATGGGCAGCTGTGGCGTGGACTACCTCGCGTCAGTGGCCGCGTACCCCAAGCCGGATGAGAAGCTGCGCACTGAGCAGCTGGAGGTGAGCGGTGGTGTGCTCGCATGGTAGCAGATATCTGGCAGCGACGCTGACGATGCCTCGTGCCCAGCATGTCAGGTGTTAGTTGACGAGGTGGCTGACTGCGGCCAGTGCGCAATGTGGCATGCTGCTGCTCACAGGTCCAGGGCGGCGGCAACGCGGCCAATGCGCTGACTGCTGCTGCACGCCTGGGGCTCAAGCCTGTGCTGGTGACCAAGATTGGAGGGGACGGGCTGGGGGATGGTATCATCACGTGAGTGAAGCAGAATTGCCCAGGTTGGCGCTGCGGTCAACACATACATTAAACATTATGCAGCATGTGCGGCATGGCCGGCAGCACACATTGGCGCAGGCCAGCACCTGGTAACTTGTGCAGGCAGCTAGCGCCCTGCCGGCAATCCAACACATGGTTTCATGGCAGCCCATCGTGACCTGCCCTCCACACACAGTGAGCTCAAGAGTGACGGCATCGACACGGCGCACGTGATGCGTGCGGCTGGCCACCCTTCACCCTTTACCTACATCATTGTGGACCGCTCGGGCGGCACACGCACATGCATCCACACACCAGGCGCCAACCTGGACCCCTCCGAGATGACCTCTGCTGCAGTGGCTGATATCTTGAAGGTACAAGCTCTTGCCTGTGGAGCAGCATGTGCATGACGCGGTAGGAGAAGCTGGACCCTGAGTGGTGTGCAGCTCTCCCACATGAGTATGGTGCATGGAGCACAGTGTGGAGCTATGGACCATGGGGTGGAGCCAAGGATGAGGAATATCGGGTGCTGAGCATTCCGGCCTGTGCTGGTCGTGCGGTATGGTCCCCGATGCATGTATGTACCACCCGTGACGTGTGTTGTGTGCTGCACCACCCCAGGGTGCTGCCCTTGTGTACTTTGACGGTCGACTGACAGAGGCGGCGCTGGTGGTGGCGGGTGCCGCACGCGCCGCAGGTGTGGGGGAGGATGGGGTGTGACCGCAGCATCTGTTCACACCTGCTGTCCAGCGGCCAGCACTGAACCATGCGCTGCCTTCCACTCAGCGCCTTTGGCTTGGTGAACAGCCAGGATCCGCACATTCCAACATCCAACATCGCAAGAGCTTCACCTTCGTTCTTGGATGCAAACACACGCCACATTGTGGTTCATCCGGCAAGCATCGCACACCAATGTGCACTTGCAGGCATCCCAGTGCTGGTGGAGGCTGAACGGCTACGCCCCAACCTGGAGCAGCTGCTTGCGTATGCAGACGTGGTGGTGACATCAGCCCACTTCCCATCTGACTGGACAGGGGAGAAGGACATTGGTGATGCACTGATGGGGGTGGCCGCGCGCTTGCCATTCGCACGCACAATCATTACAACACGGGGCGTCAAGGGTGCAGTGATGCTTCAGTGCACGGTGGATGGGTCCTCAGGGGCTGGAGAGGGTGGGGAGCAGCCGCTCTCTGATGTCATTGCTCAGCTGGAGCAGCAGCTGGGGAGTGCAGGTGCGTCTGCAGACTGTGTGAGCAAGAATGGGGTGGTGGTCAAGCGTGGCTCCGTGGCGCAGTCAGCAGGGCCGCTGGCGCTCACATACTCTGCGGCCCACAATGCAGCCGCTGCAGCAGCAGCCGCACAGGGCGCTGCAGCTCGAGCAGCAGCACTGAACGCGGATAAGGGCAATGTGTCTGGCTACGCCATGGGGTCGGCTGCAGCGGCGCCGCAGGGACCGAAGCTGGTGGCCACAGTGACTGTGGCATCTAGCGCTTCTCTGCCAGAGGGTGCAGTTGTGGACACCACGGGCGCAGGGGATGCGTTCATCGGGTCGGTCGTGTATGGGCTGGCAACGGGCATGGCGCCATCGCGCATCCTCATGCTTGCTTCCATTGTGGCCGCATGCAAATGCACTGCGCTGGGCGCCCGCCCTGGCCTGCCACTACGCAGCCAGCTGGTGCCTGACCTGCTTCAGTGAGAAGTCAGTGGGGTGCAATCATGTGAGGATGTGGTGTGAAGATATCTGTGTTTTCGGACCGTTCCGGTGATCACCTGCTATTGCATAAATGATACTTTGCTGCATGCAACGTCTTACTGTAAGCGGGTTCAGCACCCTGATCTGCCGCCATGGCCGATGCTGGCACCTGCCCATCCACTTACCAGGTTCGTCATCATCTTTGTGTTCAGCCTTCGGCCTGCCCGCACATGCGTAGCCTCATGATCTAGGTTTTGGCTTTCGCAACATCGTGCCGCGCACCACGCTTGCAGAACGCTAAACCGCTCGAAGCGTCCCACACCATGCTGTGGCCCGCGACGTCGCCAGGCTGATGTGGCCGCTTGACGCTGACTTCAGCATGGCAACAGTTTGGCGCTGGTGCAGCAGCACACGCCCTGTGTATACGTACATACGTGCAGAGCCTGCGATGCGTTTTAAGCCGGTATGCTGCAGTTGCTTGCAAGTGCGCATGGCTGCATGCAGCATGCGTGTGCCCCGTACTGCCCTTAACGTTGCTGTGTGCTGCCTGATGCTTCCTTGAAACATTGGATTGGGTGCAAGTTGTGAGAAAGTGGTTTGAATGTGAGTTGAGGAGGGGTGGGAGGTTCTCCACAAGCTAATGAGTACATTTTGCACCGGTCCATGTGTCCATGGAGTAATGGCTGTCAGTGGGCAGTTGCTGCATACCTAAACCCTGCCACCTGGCATCACCCAACCATGGCCTGTTGCCTGGTGGCACTGATGACCATGGTTCAGCCCGCTCCCAAACTCCCCTTACATCCCCCACCTGTCACTTGTTGAGGCATTGATCCACTGCATACAGGTTACAAGTCGTTCAACATGTTAGAGCCCGTCATCAGTGCCTGACCGTGCCAAGGCTTTCCTTATGCTCCACATGCCAAAGCACGCCACTCCAGGTGTGCGCCAACAGCAGCACAGGCACTTGACACCCTGCCCCACAAATGCGCCTACTGCACATGCACGCCGATGCTTTGTGCCTTGGCACCCCGTGCAGGCATGCATGGCATGTGTCGAGCGTGGCTGCCAGCAAGTTGCAGGCTGTGCTGGATGTACTCCGCAGGATGTGTTTACAAACACCCAGCACAAGTGGGCATGTTCTTGCGTTGTGTTTCCAGGGCACCATATGTGTGGCGGCGCCCAACAGGTGTGCTGGCGGCTGGGCCATCCTGACCTGTATGGCATGCTACCCATCCCCATATGCATCTCCCAAGGCACGCATGCGCAATGGCGGCTGGTGGTGGTGGCATGAAAGCATGCTGGCCGTGCAAGGAGGGGTGCAGGTGTAGGGGGCGGTTGGGCGGTTGCACACATGCCACCGTGCGCGTGGAGCGTTCTGTGGCATGTGTCCATGGTTTGCGATCTTCGGGTCGCGCACATCAGCACCAGCTTGCCAGAACGGCCCGTGGTTGTACCAATTCAGCAGCTGTCGCACACCGCTCCTGTTCAGCAGCACTACAGCTACAGCTGCCACCATCAGCAGCTTGGGCAGTGCACCTGCGGCCACGCGCCGTGTGCAGCCAGCCACCGCACGTCAACGTTCACAGTTCACCACAGCTTGCCCTCACAGGGATGATATGATGTGGGTCGCCGACCCCCCTCGAGGCACGCGTGCCCCGCATGGGCCCAGCAATCTGTGCGCCCTGTCGAGTGTACGACCGCCCGTGTGCCCACCTAGCCGGTGTGGCCGTTATGAGCGCCCTGCCCGAAGGAGGCGGGGAGTGGCACAGAGGCAGGTAGCCTGCGCCTGAGGCGCGTGTGGGGGCACCTCAAGCAACTAATCGGCACCTTGGCGCTCCAAGCACTGCTCCAGCTCTTCACCAACCCGCTGCGGCCGGGGACACAGCTCCAGGGGGGTTCTCAACGTGGGCGCAGGTGCCAGCGCTGGCCGCCCCGTGCCCCGCCCCCCTGCAGCTGCCAGGGCCCCACTCGCTGAGGTCTCCCTGCGCCTGCACTCGTCTGCCCCATGAGGCGGATGGAAGGTGCAGGGATTGCTCGCGGCGGTGAGGCCACTGGGAGCCCGGTCTGCGCGTCCGTGGAGCTGGTGTGAAGCCAGGCATACAGCCGCGTGGAGCGGCCCGTGCAGCGAGGATCGTGCCCCCAGGTGTGTGTGCGTGTGGGGCTCAGGTGTGGGTGCGCTGCACATTTTCGGCTGTGTGTGCTGTTCGTATGACCAGCTGACGCTCAGCTGTCAGTGGCGGTGTGCCTGCCTGCTGCGCTGCAGCAGCACCATCCATCAGCCATGCCTTTCAAACATGATCCGGGACTGACAGGGGCATTGCTGGGTGCACATGCTGCAGGTGGCATGCTGCCGCACCACGTGGAAAGATAAACCCCACACAGCCGCAGCTCTGCCGGCCAGCTCGGCAGCGCTCTTTAAATGCGCCCGCCGCTGCACCCGGCGGGGCTGGTCAGCTGTGTGGGTGGTGCGGCGGTGTGACATCACGCATGCGCCGCCAGCCGAATGCAGTGTGCACCGCTGCAGGCGCGGACCTGCTCCCTGTTGGCGGGAGCATGCGTAGCGCGGCGCTGGGGGGAGCAGCAGTACCGCTGCTTCCAATCGGCAAGAATCAGCAGCAGTCCAAGCTGCTTGACCAAAAAACATGACATGAAGTGGGAGGGGTTTCAGCGCTGCCCGTCAAGGCGGCGGCCTACACCCTGCCACACCCAACAAAGCAGGCAATGTGCCGCATGGCATGCCTTTCGAGGGCTGCGGCAGCTGCATCCCATGGCCTGCCGCCTGGGGTGCAGCAGCTGCCCCACTCAAACGTGCAGCGTGGGCCGGCTGCACCTGCACGGGGGCAGCCTAATCTCAGCGAGGGTGCACAACTCGCGACTAGCAGCTTTTTTTCCGACAGCCGGCACATGTGCGCGCTGGAGCCCAAACAGCGCGCAGCCGGCTCGGGCCTGCGTGAACGGCCGGGGGGAGTGACAAAGGGCCGGACGGGACAGGGATGCGTGCCGGACCGAGCAGCGCCTGCGCGGGCCGCAGGGTCACAAGCACCTGCGAGCACCAGTGTGCGCATGGACGTGGAAACAGTGCTCGGAGCCATTGGCCGCATGCCCTTCGCGCCACAAGCGATGATGGCGAGGCCCGTGCCAGAAGCTATTGAAGCGTGTGCTGCCCGCCGTCGAGGCGTACAGCGCCAAAGCCGCCCCTGTTGAGGCCTGCAGAGACCCGCCCGGTGACTCCTGCCTAGACAGGCAGGGCACCAGGGGCCCCAGCATAGTATGGGGATCACAGCCTACAGAGGCAATTCAGCCCAGGGCCGCGCGTTTGGCTGCTGCGCGTGGCCCTTGGGACAGCAACCGTGTGCAGGAAAGAAAACACCACAACAGCCAAATCAAGTCAACCGGCTGCAGCCTACAGCCAAGTACAAGGGATGGCCAGGGATGGCACTACAAGCAGTACTTTCACACAGTACAGCAACACAACAGACCACGGGGATTTGCACATGGACGCACTTGAACACCACGGGGCACGCACACATGCATGCAGCCCCCAGCGATGGCAGGTTACTAGTGATCAGTGCATCTTCAGCGTCTCCTCCAAATGAATCGAAGTGGCGTGCAACGGCAGGGCATACACGGGCCATGCGTGCTGCACGTGTGTGGCCCGTGAGGCTGGTGGGACAGCTGCAGCCAGCACAGGCAGCAGCGTGCGTGTGTGTGGCAGCTGCTGGGGGGGAAGGTCGCAGAGGCCTGTCAAGGTGGTGGATGTCCATGGTTAAACCCCCACCCTCCCCTTCTCACCTGCATCCCTCCTTGCAAGTTTGACGAGCCGATGCCACCACCACCACCACCCAGCCACTGCTTGCACCCCACGCTCATCACAGTTGCCAGCATGCCAACTTTGCTGCATGCTTGCGTGCCTGTAGTGTAGGTTTAAGCCCTGCATTGCCAGCCTGGATGTGTTGCTCATGATCATGCCCCCACTTAATCCAAACACAACTGACTCAATCTGAGCCCCTTCTGCCCCCTTTCCTCCATGCTGCCATGTGCTGCTGCTGCTGCTGCTGCCACATCGTCCACAGCTCCACGCATCGAGCTACAGGTTGTGACTAGCTTATGGAGTTGACAGTACGCAGGACGCTTGAGGACATGGTTTGAGCTGTGGTGTTCAAACTTCAGTTTTTACATGTGCAACATTCAAGTGGCTGCTTGCTATGTGTCATACAGCAGCAGCGCAATCCAAAGAATGAAGAAAAGAATGTTGCATGCCTGCAGTGCGTGACCCCATATAGTACCATAACCACACATACATACTTGAGTGCAAACCTCAAGCCCGCTGACATCAGCGACCCAGCCAGGTCAAAATATGTGGCAGATGTTAAAGAAAATCATCCAGAAAAGGATATACGTGAGCAATGTAGTGGATGAGAACACCTCGTAGGTCAGGAACATGTTCCTGCAGCAGCATGACAGACAGTTCTGTAGATGAGCGCCAATGCTGCTGAGCTCAATGTTGGTGCATCTGTGTGGTATGATGTGCACGCCGAGCCATGCTAGGCTGCAATGCCAACAGATTTGTCACGGTCCATTCGGCATGAACGCATGATGCATGTCCTGCCTTTTAGCATCTCCACGCACCATGTGTGGAAGTACTTGGTAGGTGTCGCTGCCCCCTTCAGCACCATTGCTCCCGCAGACTGTACGTGCAGATCACCATGATGATGAGGGTGGAATCATGTGGGTGGATGTGTATGGCAGTTCCATGTGCATTCCGGTGCATCATGCATGGAGTGTGTGCTGCCATGTGCACCTTTTCGACCAAGGAAGTTGACAGCTGCATACGTGCATAATGCATTTCAGGCCTTACCAGCAGCTGCACTGCAAAGTGAGGCAGGAAGCCCCACCACCCCTCCACTCCCAGGATGCCAACCACGATGCCTGTCACCACTGCCATGAATATCCGGCTGTGAATCAAGCACGAAGTGCGGACATTGTAAGGATCAACGATGGCATTCACAATCACCGCACAGATCTTGCGCCAAGGGGATCGTATGACACTTACAAAAAGCCAAGAACACCTAGATTATGCCGCAATGCTAAAGGGTTAATGGCCACAGGGGCGTCGCCTACTGGACTTGGTGCAGACATGCTGGCAGCTGCGGCAGCAAAAGGCCAAAGTCAACACTATGATCGTCGATTTGAGCTTGTTCGTGCCCCATGTACACTTATTCCCATATGTGTACAGCTGAGTGATCACCATTAGGGTTTCCGGTTGCTGCTTCTTAACTGTTTACACAGCAAATGGGCAGCATTTACTGGAGATTTGCACCTCTTGCTGCTGGTCAAGGCACCAAACTGTAGTAAATGCAAACCAGATCTACATTAACCCAAGCCACCGCAGCAGGAGTGCAATCAAGAGCACGGCGATGGCGACAAAGAGTGCGGCCCGTGAGGTGACAAATGCGCGTGCTTTCTGCACCCCACGCGCCGCCGCTTGGATCGTGGTTGCAGCCTTGGTCATGAACTTGAGCTGTGTTTCGCTCATGTTCTGCACCTGCTTGGCCATCATCTCAGCCTGGGCGCGGTCCCTGCAGCGTGAGCAGCAACAGCGGTATGCAAGAGGTCACAAGGGTTGTGGCTGCCTGGCAGCTGCATGCATGTGTCCAGTACAGCAGCACAGGTGTGGCGTCATCATAGTACAAGACCGCACATGCCCCAAAGCTGTACCAGGCCGCCCCATCCCTTCTCCCTGGGTAGCCATGCACACCACACACAAACAGCTGCTGCCACTGCACGCCACCCACTTGACCATGCCCGACGCCGCCAGCATGTCCGCCAGAGCTGCAGGGTCCAGGCTGCGCATCATCTTCATCGCGCCCTCCATCATGGCCGGGTCAGCGCTCATGCGGGCCATGGCATCCGCGCTGCTCATGCCTGGGGGCAAGGCACCTGCACCTGCTGCCCCAGGCATGCTGCCTGCTCCCCCAGCCCCCATCATCGCGGCCATCCTGCACGGACGTGATGCGTGGGCATAGTGGAGGATGAATGCTGAGCAGTTTCGGCCCTACGATTGCTTTGTTGGAGGAACTGAGTGCACAGGCAGCTCCTGTACCTTGCACCACACACCACCACGTGCAGGCCACATCACCCAAACTGTGTCATCCCCACACCCACCGCTGCATGTCCTCGGGGCTCATCTTGGACATCATCTCTGATGCCATCTTCGCCATCTCAGGTGTGATGGCGGGTACACCGCCTGGCCCCCCCGCACCGGCCGCCCCCATGGAACTCGTCATGGCCGCCAGGGTCTCAGGCGGCATGGACTTCATCATGTCTGCTGCCATCTTGGCCATTTCAGGCGTGATGGGGGGCATACCACTGGGCCCTGGCATCCCTGAGGGTGCTGAGGCTGCTACTGCAGAAGATGTGGGGGCCGCTGCCGTGGACACAGCGGATGAGCTGCTGGCGGTGGTTGGTGCAAATGCGGCTGCATGTGATGGCGTTGGTGCGCGCATGGCAGCCGCCATTTCCGCCATGCGCTTCATCTCCTCAGGCGGCATGTTCCTGAACGACTCGGCCGCAGCCTGTGCAAGCTCAGGGGTGAAGCCCGAGCCTGCTGGCATGCCCGCCTGCCGTGCCATGTCTGCAAGTTGCTCTGCAGCACGCAAAGAGGAGCAGCAGCAGTGCAGCGCCTGTCAGGCATCCCCACCAAGGCGTCTCCCTGTCCAGGCCTACTGCTTGCCAATGCCAGTTGAGGGACCGGTAATAATGTATGGGGAGCATCGTACCACGTTTGCAGGCACCTTGGGACAACGCACCACCAGCACAAGATAACGATGCATCGCAATCGGCCATGCCCGCACGGCGGTGCCTCCCACCACACCTGGGCTCATCTTGGCCATCATCTCCGCCGCCATGGACACCATCTCGGGGTTGTCGCGCATCAGCGCCACCGACTGTGCGAGTGCTTCAGGGTCGTTGGGGTTGGCGCGCATGCGGGCTGCCAGGTCAGGCGGCAAGGCTGCGTGGCGCACAAAGGCAGGAATACGGGCGTCAGGCTGCGAAAGCAGGTTTTCCTGGTGCTTGCCAGCTGTTGGCACCCACAGGCAGGACGGAGCCTTAGAGATGCGTACCAGCATACCACTGCTCACTTCAACACCACTGCACATGTGCACAACCTTCCCCACGTGCATGACCTTACACAAGGCCATACCCCTTGCACCCCATCCCTACGCACCAGCTTGCATTGCCGCAAACCTCTCCAGCTGCTCGGGTGTCAAGCTCTTCAGTGAGTCACGCGCTGCACGGATCTGCTCCCGCGACAGCTTGGTCCCTGGGGGTGCACCAAACTTGCGGGCGACCTCCTCCAACTCAGCATCACTCATGCCTGCCATCATTGACTCCACCTGTATGGCCGCAGCGCCAGCAGCACATCACCCCGTCAGGTGCACACATCAGCTGTGCATCAACCCTAGCTTGGACCTGATCATGAGCACACCTGGGACACACAGGCATACCGCAGCAGCAGGGTGCCAGCATAAATCCCCCACGCAAGCACGGCCCTCCCCACACCCGCAGCCCTGCACACCTGGCTTGCCCAGCCAGGGTTGCTGCGCATCATGTCAGCAGCCGCGCGCATGGCCTCTGGCGTCATGCCGCTGCCGCTGCCGCCTGCCGCCGCCATGGCCGCACTGGCCAGCTGCTGCGTGCTGTGTGTGCTGAGCCGCGAGGGTGAGGCGGCAGCCGTACTGGCGCTGCCAACACCAGCAATCGTGGTTGCACCTGCTGAGCTGGCGGGCCGCGCGTCCACTTCTATCACATCCTCCACCACACCATCCTGCTCCTTGCCCTTCCCCTCAGCACCTGGCCCCTGCTGTTCACTGCCCACAGTGTCCCTGCTTTCAGCAGCAGCGGGGTTTGCACCGCCGCCACTGCCTCCTGTGCTGGCACCGCCCCCGCTGCGCGCCGCCGCCGCACGCTGCATGGACAGCGTGTCCTTCGCGTCCTGCAGCTTCTCTCTGATCAGCTTCAGCTGCCCCGGGTCGGATGCGGGGCACAGCTTGGCTGAGCGCCCCAGGTCCTCCACGGCCTCCGCCCACGCACCTTGCCCCATGTACGCCTGACCACGGCGGTACAGCCCCTTGAGGCTGTCAGGCTCATCTGCGTGGTGCGCGCACAGGCCAGCCACAGGTCTGTCAGATGTGCACCGGCATGCAGGCATGCAAGGGGCACATAAGCTGCAGAAGGCGCAACGATGGAGTCTGCCAGTGACTCAGCAGGCACTGCACTGAAACATGTGCTGATCCCGCTGACGACACCCCCCTTATCCATGCACCTACCACGCAGCACCTCGTTGCACTGCGCAATGCAGTCAGCCCAGCGCTTGAGGTTGAGATAGCAGCTGGACAGGTTAAGAGTACACGCCTTGCGGAGCTCAGCAGCGCCTGTGTTAGGAGGATAGAAAGATTGCATGTACAGTATGCAATCTATGCATGCATGTGAGGTGCCGCAGGCAGTGGTGCATCAAGGGGATGGACGTCATTAGCCAGGCAAAAGCAGCGGTTGCAGTTGAAGCAAGCAGGAACGGGCACATGAAAACATGGGTCTGCAACACAGCAGGTACCTGGGAGTGTGATGCCGTCCACGTTCTTCTTGGCGCGCTCATACTTCTCCAGGGCTTCGCTGTATTTGCCTGCGCTGTGGAGCGAGTTGCCCTCATTCTTCAGCTGCATGCTGGCCTGCAGGTACGATGCACAGATGATGCATGCATACATTCAGTTGAAGGGAGGAGCGGTGTGCGATGTGTGTGCAGGGGGTCAGGGTGCCAAAACCCAGGCAACTGATGTGACACCACAGTGCGGCGGTGCGTGGGGCATGGGACAGCTGGGCACCATGTGCCCATGCACAACTCACGTCCAAGATGTACTTCTGCTGTGCCCCAAATTGTTGCTGCGCTGCAGCCGCTTGCTGCTGCATCTGATCAGGAGTCATGCCCTTCATTTGCTCCTGAGCACGCTTCCAGTCTTCTGGAGACATCTGAGATGCCATCCGTTGTGCCTGCTGCATCATTTCTGGCGTCACGTTGCCCATCATTTTTTGCAACTGCGTTGCATTGGAGGGCGAGCCGCAGACAGCTCTCAATCCAAGCCCAACAAAAAATCCCGTGGAGTGCCAAAAAAATAAGTTAGCGCAGGCATGTTTGCGCAAGCAGCAGAACCTGCCTGATCTGGAGGAATATGTTTCATGGCCTCCATGGCCTGACGCATCATATCCGGATCCATATTGGTGACAAACGATCGTCAGCACTAGGGGGTCACTGGCCCTCCGCAACAGCAATACGGCTAAGCAGATGTAATGCTGCAGACTCTTGATTCAATGTAATCGGGCATCGCCGCAATACAACACGTGTTTCTCTGCCCATGACTATTATGTGAGAAACGGTGATGGCTGGATTTTAACCGAGTGGTGGGCTATGAAGCCTGAATCTGGCTTCGGGACATGTATACTTGACGTTTCTGCTAGGATCCAATCAATCTGTGATTATATCTCTTGGATTCTGGGGTGTTGAAATAAACATGCAGCATCCAAGCACCGTTCCAACGCGCCATAAAGCGATTTCTAGCACCCCATGCCGCTTCCTGCCAGGGGGTGTTCAGCCCTTTGCCCCAGTGCTGACCCATGCTGCGCGCACACAGCGCATACATGCGCACATGGCAGCCGTTGTGGCACATCAGCGTGCACGCATTGCTGTTCATGCTATGCCTGCTGTCAGTACGCCAGCTGCCAGCACCACAAGCAGTGATGCAGATTTCAATGACTTTGTTGACTACATCGTCACCCTGCAGTCCACCATTTTGTCGGGTGCGCACGTCAGGCGCTGAATGGGCCTCCCCGCGCCCCACCCCCAAGGCACATCCTGATAATTCATTGTTTGTTGACCCTTTGGTTGAGCTGCACCAGGTGCCGAGAAGCTGGACGGCAGCGGTGCCCAGTTCCTGCGTGACCAGTGGCAGCGTGATCCCACAGACGCCAACGCAGGTGTGTGTGCCCATGATCAACAGGACGGCAGTCAGATGGTCATCCTGGTAGCTCAGTGCTGTGTGCTGCTGCACGTGGTGCTGCATGGCTCGCTGCAGAATGGGGATGCCAGGCCCGGTGACGGCGCACCAACAGCAGCGCATCTTGATGTGGAGTAGTTCAGGGATATATACACGTGAGCTTGGATGCAATACACCATGCCAAAGCAGTGTGCGCACAACTGCATTGACAGGCTGGGGCGCCACCTGTGTGCTGGAGGGTGGGCGTGTGCTGGAGAAGGCGGCCGCTAACACGACCGTTGTACGGGGCACGCTGTCGCCCACGCGCGCTCAGGTGCAGGGTGCAGGTGCACGCTTGCGCAGCTCCCACTCATCTTCCCACTCATGCACCTGCACCGACCAGGATGCATTGCTGCAAAGGCAACGCACACGTCAGCTGCAGGGCTGCCAGTTGCACTGCACCCTGGCCTTCCCCAGGGCATGGGTCTGTCCGTGGGCCTGAGTGATCCTTGTAAGCCGCGTTGACATCCCCTGCAGGCCATGAGCAGCCGTGGGCGCAGCGAGGTGGACCCCAAGGGTGGGCAGCCATACGCGGCTGCCGCCATGTCCCTGGTCTTCCACTCGGCACACCCGCTGGTGCCCACCCTGCGTGCGGATGTGCGCCTGTTCCAGGTGTGCATGTGCATGTGTGCGTGTATCTGCGTGGTGCTACAACGTGCATGCGCATACCGCACGCTCCATCTCCTGGTGATCTCACCGGCTGCCATGCCGTCTGCCACCCAGCCAGCACTGCCTCCATGCCGCCCCTTGGCGGTCGCCCATCATGTGCCTGCTGCACCAGCACCCAACATGCACTGCTCACGTCCCCACCCGGCCTGCCTGCGGCACCTCCTCCTCAACCTGGACTGTCGCAGGTGGCGGGCCAGTCATGGTTTGGCGGCGGCTGCGACCTCACACCCTTCTACCTGAACGAGGCAGATGCGCGTGCGTTCCATGCCAAGTGGCGCGACGTGTGCGACGTGCACCAGCCGGGGCTGTACACGCGATTGAAGGAGTGGTGTGACAAGTGAGTGTGCGGCGCACGTTGTGATGTTGTATTGGGGGCCAGGAGTGGGCGCCATGCTGATTTAGCAGTCCATGTCCACCCAACGAGCAGTGAGCACAAGCGGCATTGCATGTCTGCCCCATGGTTGTGCCACACACAGCAGGACTGCTGCCTCACACATGATGCAGGCTTGGTGCTGCCAGGTCACCTCATGTGCACTGTCTCGTTGTGGACACAGGTACTTCTACATTCCCGCACGCAAGGAGCACCGTGGCCTGGGTGGCATCTTTTACGATGACATGGCATCCAGGTAACGACTCCGAGCTGACCTGATGCCAGTGCCAAGTGGCACATGCACCAACCAAGGAAAGCATGATGTGTCTTACATCAGGCTGGGCTCCTCCACCAACCCTGCTTATTGCTGCGCTTGTTGTGGGTGCACGCATGTGCAGCGAGTGCGGGTTTGATGCGGCTGCGTTCACACGTGATGTGGGCGACGCCATCCTACCCAGCTGGCAGGACATTGCAGCTACACGTTCACAAGAGCCGTTCACGCAGCAACAGCGCGACTGGCAGCTGCTGCGGCGCGGCCGGTACCTGGTGCGTGGTTCACCAACAGCATCTCAGCAACACCAGCATAAGTGTGTCTGGTTTGGTGCCGGTACCACCCACCAGCAGTGATGACATGTGTGGTGCTTGCGCCGCCGCCGTGCTACGTCAATACGGTCAGTCCCAGAGTGTTTTGAGGGCACTTCAGGTATGAAGTATGCCTGATTCATTCGCAGGAGTTCAACCTGTTGTATGACCGCGGTGTCAAGTTTGGGCTGGACGGCGGACGCATCGAGTCCATCATGGTGTCAGCACCGCCCCTCATCGCGTGGAAGTGCGTGGTGCACACCGCTGACTGGCGATGTTGCCCTGCTGCTGCACATGTGCCTGCTTGCTGTGTTGCATGTGTATGACTCGGCCTGTGCAGCACCACATGCCGACAAACCCAATCTGTTGGGTGGTGTTGACATGCTGTATCATCCTCATCGCCTCACAAAACACACGACTTGCTCAGCCCGGGCGTTGCGCGCCTGCTACAAACCACAGGTACAACGTGGTGCCTCAGCCGGGGTCACCAGAGGCCCATCTGGTGGAGGTGTTGCAATCACCGCGGGCATGGGTCTGATGTGTTAGTTACTCATGTACAGCGCTGCTGGTGGTAAAGCAACCGTGCCACAGGAGGCAGCTGGTCACTCGCAGGCTGGCACGTGGTGGTATACTCTCTGTTGATGTGCGGGTGGTGCACATGGCTATGCAATGTCCCTTTCGCTGGGTGCGGCAATCATCGAGGGCAATCACGCAAAGCTGGACCGGATGGTGATGGTGAAGAACCCCACCGAATCAGTTGATTTGGCTGCTGTTTATGATTCAAGGCAAGCTATGACATCTGCCAGGCTTGGTTTGCAGGTTTATGTGGTGGCAAGGCTGGAGAATTACACTGGAAAGCAACAGTTTGTTGCGTTTTGCACACCCTTTCAAGCTCCCATTTGACTGCTCAGATCAGACACCAGTCACGGCGAGGTACTTGCACAGAAGTACCCTGCCCCAATGCCATTCACGCCTCAACACCAGCACCATCAAGTCGCTTGTCAAGCCAGCTGCTTCAAGCCACCCGTTTCAGATCAATGCACTGCACTCGTGCATTGCATGCTATGCGGCCCCTCGCCACACAAAGTGTAGGCATAGACGTTATTCAACCCCACGCACTGAAGCTCCTGCCTAAGCAGCTTCACTCACACCCAAACCCACCCACCCTCGTTTACATGCATCAAGTCACGATTGCAGTGGCTAGGCCAGCTTGTGTGCCCCTTGCCGAGCCCAAACCAAATGTGCCACAATCGATGGCCATGCCCTAGCTCATCCAGTCACGTGCATCTGCACCCCCCACTGGCCCTGATGTCGCAGGCTTCTTGGCGTCCTTCACGGCAGTGTATGCTGCCCGCCCCACTGCGCTCTGCTCAAACTTCTGCTGCCGCTGTGCAGCCTGCAGGTGCAAGCATGCATGCATGCAAGGTGTCCCACCACAAGCATGCACTGCTTCATACAAACACCTCTGCACCTAACACAGCACTTGGCCTGCATATGCATGTCAGATTCCTCCCCACCCTTGCCACTCCCATTCCCCAGGCACCATGCATCACCTTCTCTGCAGCAAGCAACCGAGCTTCGCGGTCTTTCTCGGTCTCTGGAGCTCGGCTTCCTCCCCTGCACATCGCCCGGATCACAAGCCACGCGATTGGGGTTCCAGGTTTTCAATCCACGCAAGGCAGGGTGAACATGATAATCCTATACAGCACAGTTGGGAGACCTACGTGAAATGCTCATACCCTTGCCCGCCCCCTCCAGATTCCTTGCCGAAGCAGCAACCCATGGCCGAGGACAAAGCTTCTGTTGGGGCTAACGGCTGGACTGTGAACTGGGGTTTTGAGCCTAGGGCTTGGGGACGAGGGCTTGGGCACAGCTGATGTTGGTTAAGCTCATTCGGATTCCTACAAGCATAACATTCAATACTCTGCTACGTTCACGGCTGTCAACATTCATTCTCTTGACACCCACACACAAGTGCAGCCCCATCAAGTGCAAAGGGCATCGACACGCTCCAGGTGCCTATGCGAAGCCTTTTAGTACAGGGCGATGCTCAGTAGCCGCTTGCCAGTACGCTCAGTAGCCAGCGGCCCAGGAGGTGTAGCCAATGCTACGGCAAACAAACAACTCTAGAAAATGCACAGTTCTGAGTGTTATCGCCATGATTATTTGGGGGAACGCAGGTCTTGGAGCACAGCACTACTTGAAGGCACACCACCCTAAAGGATGCCAGGCAGCCGAGGGGGTACAGGCCGGAGTACAGGGTGCGCGCAGGTTGCGTGTCTGCCTTTGCCCTGCCTTGGTCTCTCCTGCTGCTGACACCGCAATGCTTCTGCGTCTCGAACTACGCAGGTACAAGGGTGGAAAAGCGAGCTTTGTAGATGAAAGCTTGTTTGGCTCAGGGGGTAAACCGGGGGGATCGCCCTCGAGCAAAACACAGGTGTGCATGTATACCATGCATGGATGCATGCAAGCATAGCCTAGGAGCTCAAATGCTGCCCCACGTGGCCTGTGGGACACATCACCATCAGCAGCTGCACATGCACTAACATGCCTCCTGAGGCCAGTGTGGCGCGCCATGTGTTCCAAGTGCAGTACCTGCTTGTGGGTGTGCATGCACTGCTGCACGCTGCAATTACTACGAGCATGATTTGCTATGCACCATACAACACAGCATTGCTGCAACATGGTCATGCACACACAGGTTGAAGTGATTGACAAGACCGTGTCACCAACGCGGATAGGCAAGCATGAGGAGGTTGTGACACTCACCAGGGGTGATCTTGAGCGTATGCTCAGGGGCCCGATGGTTATGTCAGCTGACGACATTGCAGCCACCAAGCGCGAGCTGACCGCAAAGCGCGAGGCTGCGCAAGCGGTGAGCAAGGCGCGCAAAGAGAAGATGCTGCGGCTGGCAGAGGAGGCCAAGAAGAAGGCGCCAGAGACAGAGACAGATAAGCTCAAGGTATGTCAGCAGCAACACACCGGCTGGGGTACAAGGCAGGGCTCACAGCAGTGCAGAGCAGACTGAATCAGGGGGAGGGGCCATCGGTAAAGGAACAGGGCCCCTTGAGCCTGCAGGTATTGTATGATGGGTGGTGAGCAGGTGCCAACACTTTGCAGCCTGGCCAGGGAACGACGTCTATGTGTGAGCTCAAACATAGCAGCACTCCTTTGCCTGGAGGCTTCAGCACCCAAATCACCGCGTGTGTTGCTGTGCGTCACAACTTGACATGCACAGGCCGCAGCCAACGCGAAGATCAAGTCACGTGCAGAGTACCTGTTGGAGGAGCAGGAGGACGAAGTGAAGCACATGAACCAGATGATGCTGTACTCCAAGTGCGTGACGATCCGAGACGCCCAGATCGAGGAGAAGAAGCAGATGATGCTGGAGGCAGAGGAGGAGAACCGGCGGCAGGACCTACTGATGGAGATCGAGCGGCTCAAGGTGGGGGGGAAGGCGTGGGGAGGGGGAGGAGGCAATGCAGGGTTTTTGCGGTGCAAGGGCAGGCTGGGCTAGGGCAGGCCTGTATGTAATCTATGTATGGGTGGTCCCACATGCTGGAATGGGTGGTAGGCAGCTATGGCTGTGCAGCAAGTGCGCAGCACCCGTGTGCCAGCGTGACCTGTGCCCACCGTACCAGCACTGCGCGTATGCGTGTGCGTTGCTCACCTCAGGCGCTGGAGCAGTACGAGCTGCGTGAGCAGCAGCGGCTGGAGGAGCGGCGGCGCGGGGCCAAGGTGTTGGAGGAGCAGATCGCGGAGCGCGCGCGCGAACGCATGCGGCAGGAGGAGCTACGTGACCAGGAGCGGCTGATCATGCTCAAGGAGATGGAGCGGCTGAAAGAGGAGGAGCTGGCGGCGGCGATTGAGAAGAAGCTAGCCGGCAAGGCATTGATGGCCGAGGTGGCCGCCAGCAACGCGGAGCAGATCCGGCGCAAGGAGCTGCACAAGGTGGGCGCGGGGGGTCGAGAGGGGTAGACGCAGGGTGTCGGAGGCAAGCCCCTGGCTGACTGTGCAGGGATAGCCGGTAGGAGGGTGCAAGCGGTAGTGTGCCCATCGTGTCGTTTGGTGGGGCCTTGGCACACAGGCAGAGTTGCTGTTATGGTTCCATGCACGTGCTCAGACCTCTCTTGGCGTGTGCTGCGTGAGCACCTGCAACCTGTGCGGTTGTTCTGCCGGCATGCGCGCACACGCACTCTCACCACGGCACACACACCCTCACACGCCACAGGTGCGTGAGAAGGAGGAGGACCTGCGCATCCTGGAGTACACACGCGCAAAGGACGCGCGCGAGCAGGCGCTGCTGGCCGAGAAGGAGCGCGCAGCCAAGGAGAAGGAGATGGAGACGGCGCGGTTACGCGCGATGCAGGAGCGCGCAGCGGACAAGCAGGCGGAGCTGGATGAGCTGCGGGCACGGAGGTGCGACGGGGGCGTGGGTTGGGGCGTGCCAAGACGGGTGCTTGAACTGCAAGCCTTGGCCATGAGATGTCGAGCATCACGGGGAGTGGTTTCATGCAGCTTGCGGCTGGGAGCCGACTGCACTTGGCCCCCCTCTTCATTCCCTCCACACATCCCACATCATCACCCATCTGCACACTTCACACTGCCACACGTATCATCTCACGATGCCCACACAGGTATCAGGAGGCAAAGGAGCGCGAGTGGCGCGCGAAGGAGAAGGCAGCCGCCGAGCGCGCAGCCGCCATGCAGCGCGAGCTTGCGACGGCGCGCGAGGCGCAAAAGGCGTCAAAGCTGACGCAGCGCGCGGAGATGGCGCGTGTGGAGCACGACGAGTTCATGCGCGTGCTGGCGGTGAACCGGGCCAAGGAGGAGGAGGAGCTGTCGCAGCAGGCAGCAGCACTAGCCATCCACGAGCGGTACAAGGAGGAGCTGCTGGCACAGGTGGGGCGGTGGCACAGGGGCGCAGCAGGGTGCTGCAGATGTAACATGCAAGCAGAGGATGCATCTGCTGGGACGGCATCGGGTGTGAGGTACCGGGGTGAAAGAGCGGAGTTGCAAGGCTGGCCAGCAGTGTCAGCAGCGCCCACACGAGTGTATGGGTCATGGGTCACACGATCCCAGCACTTTGCGGGCAGGTACCAGCACGCTGGCCCAGTGCTTGCCACCTTGTTTGCTGACAGACCCCCCTGCACCTGCATGTGCCCACAGATTGCCAGCAACGAGGAGCGGCGTGCACGCGAGCGGCAAGCGTACCTGGAAGAGGGGCGGCGGCTGCGTGAAGCAGCGGAGGAGGAGAAGCGGCGGCTGGCAGAAATCAAGGCGCGCAAGCTTGGGGAGCTCACTGAGGTTGGCGTGCCGTCAAAATACCGCGCGGAGCTGGAGAAGTACCGCGTGGGCGCGCACTGAGGCCGTACAGCTGCAGTACAGCTGCAGTACAGCTGCAGTAGCTCAGCAGGCAGCCGCTGTGTTTCAGCAGCGGCTGTACAACAGGGGCGATGACCAGGCTCTGGGGCTGTGGGAAGGCAGTTGGCCCTGATGAGTGGTTGCCGCCATGTTGCCAGCCACAGCACTGCGCGGTGCAAGGCATGGCTGAACTGAACCCATTCTTTTACATGTTGGGGGCGTCATATCACTGTGTGCTGAGGGACAAGGTTTGAGACTTGGCTGCAGGGTCTGGGTTGAACCCATACAAGCTGCTTCATCATCCCCACTTGCTTGTATCATAGCTGTTTGCAGTCAGCATGTCGCTGCAGGACGTAGCTCAGCTGGCCAGGAGTAAATAGAAGACACAACGCAGGTCCAATTTGCACGGGTTTGTAACATCCAGGCAGTCAGCTTCATAGCAGCAACACGCTGAGCAGAAACGGCTTGTGTTGACGCCGCACACAAACCCTGCACCCACTACTACATCACTGGAAACAACTGCGGAGCTACAGGCAGGCAAGCAATGCACATCAGACAGCACCTGACGCATAAAATGTAATGAGCCTGTATTCCAGATCCTCGCAGGCAGCTCACCAAAGCAACCCCAAAAAGCATGCCTGGCCTGCGCCAGGCGCATGCAGGTCCAGTTCCTAGTGCGCACACATAGGCCTGAGCGGGAACGCTCTCCTAAAGGTAAGTAGGGGGAAGGCAGGCCCAGCAAAACCCTGCACACAGCGCGCAGCTCTGGCCCATCCTTGCAGCCCTCCACCTGGCCACCTACCGATTCTTCATACTGTCAGACATACCCACCGTTGGCTGCTGTCTGCCAACACAACACATGCACCTAACTCCTGTGCTGCATGGATCAAACACTGCATGTTTGGCCCTGGTCCATATCATACACCATAGAAATGCCTGCAGTAACAGGGTTACACCACCCTTCACGTTGACCCAAAGCATAGACCCCATATGCTTATGCGTGCATATGACGTGCCCTTGGGTGTGAGTGGGATCCCTCAGAAGCGCATGGGCACTGCTCATGCATCTGATGTTGGGACATCCAAGGTGCAGCGCAGAGCCCCCAGAAACATAACAAAAAACAGCAGCATTAAAACAGCAATAAAGAAGAAGAACTCTGTATTTGCCTGCTTTTCTGTCGTACTAACAGAGCCATGTCAAGCTTGATGCGGCAACTGTGTGGCATGCAATCGACCCATACTGCCATTCACAACTTCCAACAAGCATCTGTTGAGATCCAATGATGCACATGCTGCAAGGATTACGTTTCTGATATGCGTTCTGTGTGCCGTGTGTGCATGCACCACACAGCAAATGGCTGCTGCTGCTGGCAGTTCGAACCTAGTGTCAGGCATGTTCATGGCCCCAGTGGTAGCCCCAAGTATGGCACACGCACCACCCCAAAATCAGTGGCCGGGTCTTCCTGCAGCAGCACTGTTGCCCCAGTGCCGGCCGGTGCAGACGCATCTGGCCCAGCCAGCTCCGTGTAGTAGGTGCAGTCCCGGCCCTCCCTGTTGTCGTAGGGCGGGGTGAGCACGTCCAGCACAGCACATGCCCCGGGGCCAGTGGAGTAGAACTCGTGCACGTTGCCACCTGTGCACCGCATCCCGGATGATGCTCATGTTCATGTTCATGGTACATGAGCCTTCAGCCAGTCACGGGCTGATCAGCACTGCACGCTTCCCGGATGATGCACCACACACACATGGGGGGTACGGCAAGGCAGCAGGGCAACGTCCACTTCCAGCCCAGCAGCCCACCCGTACACCACCACACATGCATCGCGCACCCTCAACTCAACGCACTTGTTGGGGAGACCAGCATGGGTGCCACTGGCGCACTCAGCGTCGTGTCTGCTGCCAGGCGGGCGTGCCAGGTGGGGTGCGGCGGCCGTACTGCAGACACCAGCTGCCCCACCCAGGCCCTGGGGTCTAGCGAGGCTGTAGGTGTCACGGCGCTGCCTGCCCCACGTGCTGCCGCTGCTGCAGCAGCTGCTGCCGCCTGCGCGGGCTCCACCTGGTTGACCAGGTCAAACGCGCGCACGCGCATGCTGCCCCACATGAGGCGGCTGACGACGTGCATGCCTGGGTGGTTGTGCAGCGGGATGGCCGCGCCGGGCGGCAGCAGGAACACCCCGATGGAGAAGTGCTCGTCTTCATACAGGTGCATGTACGCGACTTCGCCACGCAGCAGCGGGTGGCTGCTGTTCGGGTGTTCAGCTGCAAGCTGCCGCATGTATGTGTGTGGGTCCTGCAGCAAACAAGGACGGTGCACATGCAGTGGAACAAGGACGAGTGCATGTGTTGCAGGGCTGAGACCAGCGCCATAGATGCTGCACATGGTGCGCTGCTGAGCATCCCCAAGGATACCCCTAGGTGCACATGCCCAAACGCTTACCGTCAGGCACTCGCGGCTGAACCCCAGTTCTTCCAGCTCCACGCGTGCTGCAGGAGGCAAGGATGGGTACAATGGGTCTTTGCGTTCAGCAGCCACCACAGCGGTATGTTGCACGCATGCAGTGGGCAGGCTGCACACGCAGCTTGCCGCCTGATGCCAGTGCTGTACTGCAAGCATGCACCCGTGCGCATGAGTATGCAGTTTAAGGATGCCTGTGCATGCTGCGCCACCGCCATACCCCATGCGATATGGCGTGCTGGGCCCACCTGTCAGATCAGATAGCCCGCTGATCACTTCTGGGGTGGGCTGCTGCCCAGAGCGCAGGTGCCGCGTAGCAAACGCCCAGAGCTGCATGATGTTGCTGCTGGTGTATTTGCTGCTACTCCTATTGGCCATGGCGCGCACGGGGCTCATGTGCACCGACTTTCTGCTAAGGGTAGTCCGCAACATAGTGGATAATAAGTGCGCCGAAGCTTGCATGGCGCTAACAGACGCATCGGGCCTCCATCTACGCGCTTAACCCTGCTCTTTAAACTCTGCGTCCCATTCACGGTGTCGAGTGAACATGCACGATTCCGGTATGCCTGTACCGCTTTTCACAGAGGGCCAGAGTGAAAAATTTCAAACTTGCTGCACAGATTGCGCAGACTGCCAGAGCCTGCCAGTCTTAACACGATGTCGGCCGAACTGCTGCTTCAGCAGCTGCAGGCCTTGCCGCAGTGGCAGCTGTACTCTGTGGTGGCTGTGGTGGTGGTGTGCTCCCTGTTCGTGGGGCGTCTGATCCAGAATGCGTTCCCTGGCAAGCGCCCTCCTATTTTTGAGGGCATCCCCTTCATTGGTGGCGTGATCAAGTTCACTAAGGTGGGGCGCGCCACTTTGGGCGCCAACTAGCAGCTGGGCTCGTCAGCTGACCGGGGGCCCGCGCATTCTGCAGGACCGTCCCATGAAGCTGATGGCAGAGGGCTATGCCAAGCACGGGGATGTCTTCACGGTGCCTGTCTTCCACAAGCGTATTACCTTCCTGATCACCCCCGAGGTCGTCCCGCACTTCTTCAAAGGCACTGACGACGAGATGAGCCAAACAGAGGTGCGTCAGCGCTGCAGCTGGCGATCTGCAGCTCAAAGGCTCAGGTGGTTGAGGCCACCGCTCTCTGGACGCAGGTTTATGGCTACTCCGTTCCCACATTTGGCAAGGGCGTCGTCTACGATGTAGATACCAAGATCCGCACTGAGCAGTTCAGGTGGTTTACTGAGGCCCTCAAGAAGGACCGCCTGAAGAAGTACGTTCCCCAATTCGTCATGGAGGCGGAGGTGAGCAGAGGGGCAGCCTGCTGATGTTGAGCATGGACATTCGTGAGCGCCATGCACCATGCCAGCTGCATGGCACAAGTCCATGGTTCTTGCTGTCGACAGCAGCTGCCCCTCTGCCCGTATGCGTGATGGTGCAGCGATGTGTCTGATACTTTTTATGTCGTGTTGAAATATGGGGGTTTACGTGTACTGCCCTGCAGCAATACTTTGACAAGTGGGGCAATGAGGGCGTGGTGGATTTCCACAAGGAGTTCAGCCGCCTGATCACCCTGACCGCAGCACGCACCCTGCTGGGTAGGTGTGATGCTGAAGTGCATGTTCTAAGCTGCGCGTGTGTGCCAGCTGGGTAGCTGCTGGCCAGCTGGCTCGACACGGGGTAATAATGACTGAGCTTTGTAATCATCGGCACACTCCCAGTTACCCCAAACCTGGTGGTGATGCACCTCCATGTGCGACAACATTCTACCTGGGTGGACCCAGATCACAACCAGCTGGGCAGTCTGTGCATCAAGCACCTGCAATGATGATGTGCGCATGCCTCTGCGCCCACACCCACAGGCCGTGAGGTGCGTGAGCAGATGTTTGAGCAGGTCACTGAGCTGCTGCACGACCTGGACGAGGGCATGCTGCCCATTTCCGTGTTCATGCCCTACCTGCCCATCGCTGCGCACCGCCGGCGTGATGCGTGAGTGTGCTGTGCAGCGGTTCGCTGCATGTTTGCTGCTGCCAGGCAGGGTGTTTTGCCATGGTAGATGTGCGTAGTGCAGTGTTAGCAATGTAGCAGTAGCAGTGCAGCAGTAGGCACCTGCCTTTGTGATGACAGCACAGACAGCAGCATGGATTGCAGCGTGGTCCGCTGCATCATCTTGGGCGCTAAGCTGGGTGTGCATACGGCCTGCTGCGCGCAGCGCGCGTGAGAAGCTGCGTGAGATCTTCGGCAAGATTGTGCGGAATCGCCGTGAGTCAGGGCACCGTGAGGAGGACGTGCTGCAGCAATTCATCGATGCCAAGTGCGTGGGGTAATAGGGGTGCTTGGCAACACACATGCACGGACCATACATGCTGATCTGCAAGAGGCAGAGTGTGCAGACGGTACAGTGCCCCACCAGGCCCCAGGCTCGGACATAGCATGCCATCGCTGCGCACGCCATGACTGCAGGAATGCTGTGCGCCTCATGCACGCAAGGTGCATCCTCACCCGCCTGCTGCATCGCGCAGGTACCAGAACGCGTATGGCGGGCGCATGGCCAGCGAGGATGAGATTGCTGGCCTGCTGATCGCTGTCATCTTTGCCGGCCAGCACACCTCATCCATCACCACCTCCTGGACTGGGTACCACATGGTGGCTGACAAGGCCAAGGCATTCAAGGATGCGCAGGACGAGCAGCGCGCCATCATCAAGCAGCACGGGGAGGAGTTGGACTTTGACCTGCTGCAGGTACGTCGCCTGTGGGTGTGTGAGTGTGCAACACGCTGCAGTGGTTTGTTGTGGGGAGGTTGGTCGGGTTGCAGCTGTGGGTGCGGCAGCTGTAAGACAGACCTGCCGCAACATACGTTTTGGACAGGTGGTGCAGATTCAACTCTCACTGAGCGCTGCTTCCCTCATGCACCCGCCCACAGAACATGGAGGTGCTGCACCGCTGCATCTCCGAGGCGCTGCGCATGCACCCACCGCTGGTGCTGGTGCTGCGCTACGCCAAGACCTCCTTCACCGTCACCACGCAGTCAGGCAAGGAGTACGTCATCCCCAAGGGCGACGTGTGCGCGGTGTCACCCAACTTCTCCCACATGCTGCCCTCGTCGTTCAAGAACCCCGAGAAGTACGACATTGAGCGCTGGGTGCCGCCCCGCGAGGAGGACAAGCAGAAGCCGTTTGCGTGGATGGGCTTTGGCGGTGGCCGCCACGCGTGCCTGGGCCAGAACTTCGCATACCTCCAGGTACTTGGGGGGGCTGCGGCGGGTCTGGCACAACCTGATACATGTCTCAGGGGCGGGTGGGAAGGAGCTGGATTGGGTGGTGTTGGGCCAGGGCGTCGGGCCCAGGGTGGGCAAAGCACGGCATCATCAGGTGGTTGGCGTGCCAGCTCGTCTGACCCTACCACCTACCTCATCTGCAGGTTAAGGCAATCTGGACGGTGCTACTGCGCAACTTTGACTTCGAGCTGCTGGACCCTGTGCCTGAGTCTGACTACCAGGGCATGGTGATTGGGCCAAAGCCCTGCCGCGTGAAGTACACGCGCAAGAAGCTGGTGGCGTAAATACAGCAGCACACGCACAGCTGTCCATGCAGCACCACATGCTGCAGCACCGTAGGTGGCGCAGATCTGCGGGTTGACACATGATCACCACCATGAGCCATGGCAGGCTGGCAGGGTGTGCACCATCTCACACGTAGCGCCATGAGCTCATGATGGCGGCTCAATGATGGCGTGAAGGCGTGGCTCAATGATGTGACAACTGCTTGTGGTTACTGGGAACAGCGCTGACCACAGCTGTATGTGAAGGGGATGCAATCCGGTGTAGCTGGCTCAACTTGATGATGTGTGGGATGTATTGAGCGGGACAGGCGTGGGCGCTACGTTGTTCATTTTGCTTGGCGTGCATATGTTGGGGCTTGGGGGCTTGAATGACGGTTTTGATCCGTTGGTGATTCATGACTTGTTGTCAGTAACTGAGTAGTGTGCACACGACGCATGCACAGCTGTGCATGCCCTGGTTTTTCAACTACATCATTTTTCTTGCCAGGCAAGGTATGTGCATGGTGCTCTGCTGTGCCGTGTCATTAGTGAGAGTATTTGCTCATGTTCAGCATCGTATCATGCAAAGGGCTGTTGGATCAACGATCCATGTGGATTCTCGATGTGGATTCCATGGTCAGGGTTGAAAGTTGCTGTAAAGATCAGCACAGTGCTGGCTGCTGTCCATATGCACTGCAAGGCACATGAGTAACAGGCTTCATGGACTTGCCGCACTGCACAGCAGGTTGGTGGGTCACTCACAGTCGATTGTGGTGCAGCTGTGCGACATGTCCTTGTGCAGGAGGGGCAGTCTTTGTGGCAAAACTCCCTTGCAGCTGCCGGACCCAGGATCCAGGCAGTGCAGCGAAGCAGATGCAGGCCATCACTGACACAGTTGGTTACACCGCAAGCCAGGCAGGGGCGCACTGGCAACTGTACCAAGACCTGGGGAAGACCACGCCATAAGGTCACAGCCCCGCCCGACAGCAACTCGCAGCCGGGGTTTGGGGGCGCTATAGCTTCCTGTGAGACGGTTGGCGGCATGCCAACCACCATGCAGCTGCAGGCAGGTGCTGTGCGCCGGACTTGCGTGCCAGCACCTGGTTTGCACTGCGCGCAGCGCATCATGTGCTGCGCGCTTATGACAACAAAAGGCTTGCAGGCAGGCTTGGATGCATGCACAGTATGCAAGGGGCTGTGGAGCTGAACGGAACAGCGGTGTGGTCTGGTATGATAGGCCCTCAAGTATCCCTCGAGGCTCTGGCAACAGCACACTGTCCCTCCCGCACGTTTCGTGCGTCGGTGCAGGGACTTGTGATCAGGACCCAGCGGCTGAGGCTGAAGTGCCTTTTTGAACAATACCAAAGCCTCAACATTCTCCAGTGTTGCAAATAATACCCAGATATTTGCGACTGGTTTTAGGCACTGGAGTCAACCCGGACAAGGCTGGTCCATATGCGGAGCCTTTGCAAAGCACGGGCAGTGCAGTGCAGGCGCGCACCGGATGTAAAGACATTAACTACGCAGCTCATCAGTGGCGCAGCGGGCTTTAGTGGGCGGGGCCACCTGGGCATGAAGCAGGATCCCGGTGTTGCTATGCAAAACAACGCACGTTCAAGATATGTGGTTCGCGTGCTAGCTCGCGACGCTGAAGACAAGCTCAACCAGCAAGCCAAGTACACAGACACGCCCAGCAAGCCCAGCAGCAGCGTGGACGAGGATGCGCAGGTTGCTACCGGCAACTCAAAGGATCCTTGGGGCTATGCAGCTTTGTTCGGAGTGGCCGTGCTTTGGGGCTCCTACACGCCAGCCCTAAAACGTAAGCAGCATTGCCGTTTATTGTGCATGTTCGTCATACTAAGGCATTAGATGAGCGTGATGCGGGCATGAAATGGGTGTTGCTGAACTTGAGCATGACAGCTGCTGGCCTACATCGTACTCAATCTCAACGCTGGGCACTTATTGGCCCTGCACATGCTGTGTGATGTTTGTACGCAGTGCTGTATGAGATCGACCTGTGAGTGGGGGTGGACGCAGCGGTTGTGCATCTTGCAGCATGCAAGCTCTGCTGTTGACTTTGGCATGCATGCATGCACGTGCCTCGTGCCAGGGTGCATACAAGGCAATCTGGTGTTGATGCAGATATCTGGCATCTCGGCCAAACGTTGCTGATCTCCCGGTCCCATGTCCACCCTGCCCGCAGTCCGCCAGATCCCCCACTCCTCAACGCGCTGCAGGCCTGCTTGTCAGCCCTCTTCCTGGTCACTGCAAATGTGACTGCTTCTCTCACAGACGGCAAGGTCACACCCCGCCCCGAGAGCGCCAACCCGCTCATGGCTGAGGATGGGGCGTTCCGGGACGCCACGATGCGCAAGGACTATGAAGCTAGCCACGAGGACAACTGCGGGTCAGGGGAAGACCCTTGTGGAAGCCTGGCAGATCCGCCACGCCGTGCCCCCTCCAACCCAGTGGAGCATGCACTGGCCACAGCCCTCAACTGGCGCAGCACCAGCCTGGTTGCAGCGGGTGGCGAGATCGGGTTGTGGATGTGTCTGGCGTTTGGGCTGGAGGTTGCGGGCGTGCAGCTGACTAGCGCAACGAAGGCTGCGTTCCTGAACCAGGTGTCTGTGCTCATCACGCCGCTGCTGGTGCACCTGTCGGGCGAGCACGTCCGTGGCATTGAATGGCTGGCGTGCGCGCTGGGGCTGCTGGGGTCAGGGCTGGTGGCCGCAGACAGCTTCATGAGTGGCACCGCGGATGTGATGGAGGGCGGGGCGGCTCTGTCTGAGGCCTCTTCCAACGAGGTACGCCTGTGGGCTGCCCTTGCGCCGTATCCCTTGCAACAGCTGCTCGGGCTGTATTTGGGGTACGAGATGCAGGCCATGGAGTGAGAACAGGGGTAGGGCGCGCAGGAAATGAAAAGGAAGTGCACCAGCAGATATGGGCTCCAGCACCTGTTCACTGCACTGTGGGGTGGCGACAGGCTGTGCGTGCGAAACCTCGTTCTCGCATGCCCTGCCTCCTGCTCCGCTGTGCCTCACGGCTGGCTTGCTCAATGCTTGCAGGTGCTGGGCCTGATGTTTGTGCTAGCCTCTGCCGTCTTTTTTGCGCTGTCCACTGTGCGCTTGGGCCGCTACTCCTCCAAGTTCAACCCCCTCAAGCTCTCCACTGCATCAACGTGCTCCCTGGGGCTGCTGTCCATCTCCTGGGTGGTGGCATCCATCCTGGGTGGGTGTGGGGGTGGGTGTGCTGCGGGCTGGGCTGGCGCAGTTGGGTCGCCCTCATGCAGCAAACATCGCATGTCATCATGTGTGGCGAGTGGGGGTTCCAGGACACACATGGTGGGATGCCAATGTACCATGCATGCCAGCTGTGCATGCCGCGTGCATGGTGAGCCATTCCAGCCCTCGCACCTCTGCGCACCATGCGTGCACATGCGCAGGTCGTGGTGATGGGCTGGCAGCGGAGCGCGCGGTGCTGGAGGGCATGCTGGCCGACCCCTCGTGCCTCGCGGTGCTGCTGTGGGTGGGCGTGGGCCCCGGGGCCCTGGCCGCCTTCCTGCAGGCCACCGGGCAGAAGAGCGTGCCCCCCGCGCAGGCGCAGGTCATCTACTCCACCACGCCCCTGTGGGCCGCTGGCTTTGCGATCCTGGCGCTGGACGCGCGCGATGAGGCGATGGGGGCGATCGCGTGGGCGGGTGCAGTGGTGATGCTGGGGTCCAGCCTCATGACGGCGCTCATCCCGCCCGCCACCACCCTGCCAGCACTCAACGCGGGCTCCAGCCAGGATGAGGTGGGTGTGTGACCAGGGCTCAGGGGCGTGGTGTGAGGTGGGCACCAGGTGGTCAGGCATGCACAGGTTGCAATCACACAACTGGCTGAGAAGCGCCTGCTGCCGTGCCCAACACAATGTGGTGTGTGCTGCTGCATGTGCTCAGGTGTGAGCGCGCTTGAACTGCAGGATTGCATGCTGCATGGGCTGTGGGCTGGCGGTCATCAGATTTTTGCAGCAAGTCCCTGTACCTACCACAATGGCAAATGCAGCTGACCGCGGATAGCAGAGAGAGGTGTATGCGGGTGTCTGAGAGGTGCATTGCAGTGCAGTGGCCTGGGAGCGAAGGTGACATGTATCATCATGGCGTCCGTGGCTGGGCGACAGAGGAGGAGTGCAATTTGTTGCCATTGTATGACCCTCATGAGAGTGCAGCTTTCATGCGATGATCTATGGTCTATGATCTATGCAAGCCCTTGGGTGGGGGTATGGACATGATCTATGATCTATGCATGGTGGTATGCGGATTGTATGTTTGAAGAACAAACACGGCAACGCATGGCCCAGCTCATGGAACGTAATGGTGGCTGATGAGCTAGTGGCTGCGTCAACTTGGCATGCAGCATTGGGTGGTGTGCTGCTCTCTGTACAACACGGATTGGTTAGCCACTGAATCAGTTGTGTGGGTGTGCCCGTAGCTGTGGGGCAGTCATCACGGGCACTGGTGCAGCCGACGAGTGGGCAGCGAGGCAGGAGTATGTCGGAAGTGTCACTTCCCGTGTTACATGGGCTGCCGTCGTGACGTGCTGGTAACAATGCTCCAACCAGCACGATCCCTTCCGGAGACCTGTAATCTGGAGCTCACCCGCATCGGCCATGGCTGCACCCTACACATAAAACAGTCAGCATATGTTTGCCGTGCGAGCACAACCGAGGAGCACAACCCAACCCCGCACCCCAGCACCGAGATGTTGACCAGCACAGCAGGAGCTGCCTGCAACAAACCAGGCTGTACAATGTGTGCATGATTGATGCCTCAATACTGTACTGGCCGCGGCATCTGTGAAGTCAGACTGCACATGCTGATCCTGCTGTTTGCGTTGATCACCCGGTGTTGGCACTGACACAAGCTGCGCTCACTGGGAGCCGGCCTCCTCGATCTGCAGCACACGCTCCGTGTTGACTGGGAAAGCCTTGATCGTGGTGTCGATCACTGGTTCGGCGGCCTTGAGCAGACCCACCACCACGGCCACCGCCACAGCCACAACGCCCACTGCATGTGCATGCACTGACAAACTTGTGTTGCACCAAGGCTCGGCAAGGCTGGGTGCAAACTGATGACTGTTGGGCACAATCAGGGGCATGCATGCCTGCCGCGCATTGTGCGTGCGCACCTTTGAACACGTTGCTGAACAACTCGCTGTCCCACATCGACCCCTGTGCCGCCTCCCGCTTCATGTCCTCAATGGCACGCTCCTCTTCAGGCGACACCCTGGCGCGCACAACAAGTAGAAGTTGTGCCACCGGGGAAGTCCAGGCTGCCACATGTGTGCTTTACAATGAACCCACTCTGGGCTGGTGCTGGTGCAGTGCACACACAATGCATGCAATGGGTTTAGTACGGTGCCCATGCATCAGCCAGCCCTCCTGCATGATGGTGCATGGTCACCTGGTCACCAACAAAGGTCGTTGGAAATCCCATGGTGATTTCATGAGGCTCCGATGATGCCTGCTTACGGATGGTTTACTAACCAGTGGTGAAGGCAGTGCATTGCTACTGCGAGCAGCGTGGCATTGGGCCTGTGCACAGCGTGAGCTCAAAGAATACATGTCAGCGTGCCAGCCCCGTTGGAAACACAGGAGGAAGAGAAAGAAAATAAAGGTCTTGTGATCTTTTCAGTGACCGAGTGAGCCACGGTGGCTCGGGGGACGTCGGTTTTACACCACTCAGACAAAGAGCCCCTGCAGGGGGAACTTTCCACCCACCCAAAGCCCTCCTCCCCTGGTAGTCAAAACGACCCTTTGCAGCAGCGTCGACACGAAAGTTATAGCCAGTGTAGCATCAGGCAGTCAGTGCATCACCAATTGTCCCCAGGTGAATTTCAATTTGTGCACTTTGTGTGGCCATACGCTCAATGCAGCATAAAGGCATGATTCCTCTGACGCTGTTGAAATTGGAATCCTTAATTTCAGGTTGAGGTAGAGCGCTGCGATGCGAGCAAGCTTGCGGGGACTGGGGCTGCCTATCAGTCAGCGGCACCAGGCCCCATCATGCTCGTGTCGCTTGGCAGCGCGGCCTTCATTGTTGCGGGTGCAGGCAGTGTTGAACAAGCCCCCTGCAAGGGCTGCCACACCACCTGCAGAGACCACACTGACGCAGCACACGAGCGACCCAGTCCCAAGCACTCTGCATCAGACTATTGAGCATATAGAACAGGCCGAGGCGCTGCCCAGCGATGCTCGTGACAAGTCTCCATCACAGCCTTCCACAGAGCTCGAGCTTGTGGAGGGGCCAGTGGTTGCTACCAGTGGCGTATGGACGGATGACGCGCCCAGCTCTCTGGTGGCAGCAGTGGCAGCCAAGACTACGTCCCCGAACACGACAGCCAGTGGCAGTGGTGTGGACGAGGAGGATCGGCCCGAGGCGCTCGCGGACGTGGAGGCCACGTCCGTGGCGCCGGGCGAGGACTGGTTCAAGGACAAGGACGACCTAGTCACCATCAGCTCAGCTGTGGTTGTAGGAGTGGTAGTAGCTACAGCTGTGTTCGCTTTTGATGTTTCCATCCAGTACATCCACGACCTGCCAGATATCCTGTCCAAGGACTTTGGCATTGGTGGCGGTCGCGCAACAGGCTTCCAGCTGGGTGACGTTGCTGTCCCGTTCCGCTGCATCATGCCCATCGGCGCGGGCGTGGCGGTCGCATGGCTGCAGTCCCTGGGCTTTGCGCCCCCCCTCAAGTTCCTGACACGTGCAATTGAGGGTGTGGTGGATGACCGCAAGAACTACGAGCTGCCCGCAACATATGGGCCGGTGCGTCGTTTGGTTGTGGTGCGGGCCCGACGGGGGTGTGCTGGGCGCGGCGCGTGGCACGCCTGTCGTGCATGCCTTGAGCACCACACACAATCACATGTGCACATCTCCGCCCAATGCAGCTGGGCTGAACACTATGCACACTTGCCACCCTTGCAGGTGTTCCGCAAGGCTGCCGCATCAGCGATCACACTGGGCAGTGGTGCGTCATTGGGCCCTGAAGCGCCCAGTGTGGAGCTGGGTGCAAACACAGCAGCAGTGTTGGCTCCCAGGCAGCTCAACAAGCGCCGCAAGCGCATGCTGGTGGCGGCAGGTGCAGCGGCAGGTGCGTGCGATGAGGGTGACTGCGCGGTGCACAGCAGCGGCTGTGCATGCCATTGTCCTGTCATGCCCTTGTCTGAGCATGCCCTTGTGCTGAGCATGCGCTTGTGCTGAGCATGTGCTTGTGCTGAGCGCGCTGGGGCTGTGCTGGAGAGTGTGCGTGCACGTTTTGGTCCACACTCTGTTTTTAGGTCACATTCTGTTTAGGTCGCTCTCTGTTTGGGTCACACACAGTTCATGTGTGCACTGCCGCACCCATCCTGGATGCATGGCTGGTGTGGTGGCGCAGGTGTGACCGCCGCGTTTGACGCGCCAGTCGCCGGCGCCCTGTTCGCGATCGAGTTCGTGCTCAAGTCCAGCCGGCTGGGCCTGGACCGCCTGTCCACTTCCACTGTGTTTGTGGCCACCAGTGTGGCAGCTGGCGTGGAGGGCGTCCTGCGCACACAGGGCCAGGTCATTGGGCTCAAGGGTGCAGCCAGCCACCTGGTGGGGCGCATCCCCTACTTCTCCATCAACAACAACCTCATCCTGGACGTGCTGCAGGTGTGTGCTGGGGGCTTGGGGGCGCAAGTGGCTGTGAGCTGGTGGTCGCCACAATCAGCTGCAAGCATGGTGCATGCGCCCCTGGGACGCCTCTCTGTGTTGGCACGTGTGGGGGAGCGTCGTGTGCTGTTGCCCGTTGTGCTGCACCGCAGTTCTCCGCGCTGGGCGCGGGGTGCGCGATGGCGGCGGTGGCGCTGTACGAGGGCGTGCGCGTGAGCGAGGTGACGCTGCGGCCGCTGCCCCGCATCATCTCCGCGCCGCTGGCGGGCGCGCTGTGTGGCGCCATCGCGCTCAAGTTCCCACAGGTGCAGTACGGGTACGTGAACCTGGAGGAGATCTTCCGCGACTCCACCAACATGTCAGCGAGCAGCCTGCTGGGGCTGCTGGTGGCCAAGATCGCGGCCACGTCCGTGTGCGTGGGCGGCGGCCTGGTGGGCGGCCTGTTCGCGCCCTCGCTGTTCCTGGGCGCACTGGTGGGCGACCTGATGGGCCACTTTGTCAAGTACTCCACGGGGGTGTTGGACTCGACGTCGTTCGTGGTGGTGGGCGCGGCGGCCGTGCTGGGTGCGGCGTGCCGCGCGCCTCTCACTGCCATGGCCCTCATGGTGGAGATCACGCGTGACACAGGGCTGCTGGTGCCCCTGCTGGCAGCCATTGGCATGTCCTCCCTGGTCACTGATTACCTGGAGGGGGCGTTCTCCAAGCACCTGGAGAGCATCCTCATTGAGCAGTACCTAAGGGAGAAGAGCATGTTCTGGGGCGCGGCGGCAGCCGAGTCGCTGATCGCGCAGCAGAAGTCGACCAAGGACGCAGCCACCGACACTGGTGTGTGTGCACGGTGTCTGTGAGCTTGTGGGTCGCACTTGCACGCTGATGGTGTGCAACAGGGCTTCGCAGGCAGTGCCAGAACGGTTGGAATGATGGGCTGTGGCATGGGTCATGCTTCTGTCGTCCACGCCGCTGCTACTCATCACCCTCTCGCGCAGCACCCTCACTTGGTGTGCCGCATGCAATGCCCCTGCACGCGCAGTGGAGACGGTCATGACGACGACCACCAACATGTTCGTGCGGCACACGCTGCCGCTGGAGCAGGCGCGGACGGCCATGGTGGACAAAGAGACCAAGGCAGCGGTTGTTGTGGATGATAACTTCCAGGTGGGTGCTGCGTCAGGAAGCTCCCCGCTGCATCTGCAATGAGCAGAAGGGGCATTGAAGGTGGCTGCATGATCCGTCACCTGTGTGTGCTGTGGACATTGCTGCGCTCACTTGCATTGGTCGCCACTTGCCCCAGTAGCAGCATTCTGGTGGTACGCCCTAAGCTGCGGGCCTGGCCAGATGCAGCATCGCACTCAAGTTGCTCCCACAACCTGCACATACATGAACGTTGTCCCTTGGATGCTGTTGCACAGGTCATGGGCGTTGTGTACCTGCCTGATGTGGAGGATGAAATTGTGCGGCGGCGCGAGATGACCGCACCCGACTCCAACTTCAACCGCCAGTCATGAGCCACAGCCAGTGGGGCAGAGTGTGACAGGCTGCAGCTTGTGGGCAGTGGGAGCCAGTGAGGCAGATGCACTGCTGCGGGCGGATGGCTGCGCTGCAGCGCTGGTCATGCCAGCCCCAAGCTGCCACGGTGCTATGTGCACTGGTGAGCGGCTGCTGCTGCGACACGGTGATACAATCGTGCACAGCAGTGCAGCGCTTATGAGGGCCACCGCAGGTTCCATGTACTTTCACGTCGTGTCTTGAGTTGCAGAGGTCAGGCAGCAGAGGTCAGGCAGCCAGGCACGAGGCTGTGCATATCGTGCTACATGTAGTGGTGCTTCTTGTAGGTGTAGCACAGCTGAACCAGGGCCAGATGACCAACCACAGGCAGTGGGTGATGCATGACCACGTTGGGTGGTCACGCCTGTGTACTCATTCCAACCCTGGTGGTTGGCGGCAGGCATGTGCTAAAGGCAGGCAACATCACCACTGTTGATCTGGGAGGTGGAGGAGGCAGGTGAAAGGCAGGCAAACAAACCAAGGCTATGATGGATTGGTTGGGAACGGTCTTGGTAAGGTCTGGTGATCTGACGAGCAAGAAACAGCGGCCAGAGTATGTGGGCAGTACTGCCACTCAACTGATTTCATTTTACGTGTGCGAGCGGAGCGGAGATAACCAAACACAGTGTGTGTGTGTGTGCATGCTGAGAGAGTTGCATGAGGGGTGTTAGCCCGTGGCAGTGCGCGGGTGAGGGAAGGGGATGAGAGGTGAGTGAGTGAGCATTTGTGAGTCAGTCATTGAGCGAGTGTGTGAGAAGTGAGGGAAGTCGCTCGGGTGTGCAGCAGGGCAGCTGTGTGCAGGCTTGGCAGCTTGCACACCAGAAGTTGGTGTGTGAGCTGCACGGAAGGTGCAGGTAGTCACCTTCGCTGCAAGCCAGGTGCGCCACTCCGTACTGCTGGCATTGCAGGTAGGATTGCCAGGGCAGCTGTACCTGTCAAGAGCTGTGTGTGCTCAGCAGGTGCAGTTGCCTGGCTGCATGCATGCTGCATGGCACAGTGCGTCATGTACCGCATCCACGGAAAGTACCCAGGCAGTTTTGGCTCTGTGCAGGAGCCTGTCTTGCCGTGGCTGCACTCCCTTATGTGGTTACCTGTGTGAGACTCCCTGGTGGTGTATTGCTGTTTGTGTTGCCAATCACGGTTGCCTGTGGTGTTGTGGTGTTGTAGGAGCCGATGTTATGATCTGGAGGCAGGCTGTGCTGCTGCATCATCCATTCAAGTTGCATGTGCAGGATGTTCATCGTGGGCTGCTGTTCACTTTCCAATTCACCAATCACTTTCTTGGGGAGCAAGTACAAAGTCAGGTTCAACAGGGACGGTCTGCAGTTGAACAGCAGTCCCCCGTCATTAGTAATGTGCTGTCACACAGCCTCATGTCTATAATGTAATGCTCCTTGTGTGCCTCCTGCGTGTCCAGTGTACCATAGCATTGTTGTTGTTGTTACAGAAGCCGTAGGCGCCAGTCATTGTACCATAGCGGGTGGGCAGGCCATGCTGCAGCTCCGTCGCAGAGCGATTGCATGCAGCCACATGTTCATGTTCATGTTACACGAGCCTTCAGCCAGTCACGGGCTGATCAGCATTGCACGCTCCATTGCGTGCCTTAGAGCATCTAGCATCCCAAGTTTGTTGATGTCATCCTGACACCCATATCCAACAGCCACACACCAGGTTTGCCAAGTACCATAGCTGCATAAGCCAGAGATAAGCTGTTGACTTGCAGCCAGACTTCAGCTGCAGGTCATGCTGAGGGAGTTTGCATGAGCCTGGCCTGGGACGTGGTACAGGCCGGTCACACAACCATTGCGCAGCCGCCTTACTCATAAATCCAGGCCTTGTTCACAGGTGTCCACTCAGCGATTTCATCGGGCTTGAACCACAGCGCAATCTCACTGCAGGCGGAAAGCACAGCAGTGATGCTGGTCAGTTGCATTGACGTGCGGCCCATTTCAGAATCCGCATATCAGGCAGGGACATGAGCTTGCCAGCGCCTTCTACCTTGCTGCACTGTGGCACAGCTGTAGCAGGTACCTACAGCAGGAGAGGTCAATGTTGTAGTCCCACGTGCACCAGCTGTACGTGTGTGCCTTGGATCTTCAGTACAACAAAAATGCAGCACTGAACAAGAATGGTATGCAGCTGGTGTGGCACTGCCCCCCGCACGCACCGCTGTGCGCTATCAACCGAGTCAGAGCCGTGGATGATGTTGCGGCCCACATCCACACCAAAGTCACCGCGGATGGTACCCGGCGCAGACGCCAGTGGGTTGGTGGCCCCAATCATGGTGCGGCCGTACTTGATGACGTCCTTGCCCTCCCACACCTTCGGGCGCACACACACGCACAGCACATGTGCTGCATGCTGACGGCCAAGAATTCAACGACATGAAGGTGTATGTACGTCCCATGAAACGATCATGCTGATCATGCATCACACATTCTGGATTGCACAGAGCAGCCAAGGCTACATGCAGATCTTGTTGTACCAGGTTTTATCAAGGCAGTTCAGGGACTTGACAAGCAGTCAGCCAGGTAACAGCAAGACAAGAGCTTCGACCACTCTTACCATGGCAACCACAGGCCCTGATGACAGGAAGTTCACCAGCTTGGGAAAGAAGGGCTGCATACCATGCCGTGATGTGTGCATGGCGCATGTCACAAGGCACAGGGAGTGTAAGGCAGGGAGTGTCCAACCGTTGCCAACAGCCATGGCAAATACTCGTGCACAGGCTTGCAGCAGGCACGTCATACAGCTGCCTGGCATTGCACGCTCCAGACAGGTTTGCCCACAAATGCAACCTTTGCTGACCCACCTTGCCATCGTGCTCAGCGTAGTGGGATGACGCAAGTGCCTTGGTAGGCACCTGGAGCCATACACACACGCAGGCACATCTATGAAATTGTCATGCTGCTCATGGCATAAACAGCCCTGGAGCCAGCAGCTGGTCCTACCATGCGTACTGGCCGAATCTGGTGGGCTGAGCGGTCCTGTGTTTCCATACATCCCCTGCCCTGCGCTGCCTCCCTGTGTGTTTGCCTGCACATGTACGTGGGAGCCCTTCCTGCCACCAACAGATGACAAGGCATGCACACTGGCTGTGAATGCAAGTGACGGCTCGTGCTCTATGCTCACTCACTATGATCTTAATCGCCACCAGCTTGTACCCCTTGGACTCAAACCGGCGGATGATCTCAGCCACCTGGTGCAGTTCAAGAGACCGTACGTTACACTTCATTGTGTTCAGTATGAGCGGCAGATGACAGCTTGCCTGCTACCAGCAGATCCAGCCCCAAGCATCCAAGCCGCACGCAGCTTAGCTGTCGATATGGAGCAGCTGTGCTGACCTGCACCATCATTCTCTCAACCCTGAGCAACTCACCAAGCCACGGTGCACGCCATCAGGCTTCACTGTGGACAGCAGCCATCCAGCAGCACCGCTGGCAGTGCTCAGTGTCTGGTGACATTTACTTGGAGCATGCCATGACAGCATGCTTTGCATGGGTCATGCAAGTCCATGCTGGTCGCATCCATGTACGTGACATCTCACTTACCAGCGATGAACGAGCGCTCAGCTGGGGATGAAGCAAGCGCAATCGGTGCAAAACCTGCGTGTGAGTATGGTTTATAATATCAGGTCGTCATCTTCTGCGTCAGCATGAAGGCAGTCAGTATATCATAATGTAAGTTGAAGGCACAGATTGTAAGCTAGCAGCCACTCTATTGAGGGCAACTTGATCCATCGCTGATCGCAGCTCCGCAGTCCTCACCCAGGGATGCAGCAGTGAGGCCCACCACCACCGCGCCAGCCTTTCCACTGTTCAAAAACGCTGAATAAGCTGTGTTGGCCGCATCGCGGGCAGGTCCCGAGGCTGCGAATCGAGCAGCAAGACGGGCGGTACGCTGCGCACCACGAGCAATGCGGCTGAACATCTTGGTAGTCTGGGCTGGGCAGGGACGATGTCCCTTGGCCATCTGTCACAATGTGTGAGCTGTGAGCGTACCGCCACGACAACTGTGTGCTGGTTCCACTGCTTGGAGTAATGCTGGACCCATACTTGGCATCTTTACAGGCTTGAAAAGAGTTGAACCTCGCCTATAAGTGCAAATGTTCGGTATTTCACCCAGCAGCCTTTGACGGGCTTGCACTATGACAACAACAACAACAACACAACAAGAACATGAATGGCATAAATCAGAACACAGATCTGCACTATTTTCGATAGTCTTGTTGCTGTATTGGCTCCTGTATTGCTTCTTCCCACTTCTTCATGTGGCTTGTACATATAGTCAGCCTGTTTCAAGAGGCGGGTAAGCTTGACAGCACGAAATGTGTTGCTACCTGCTCACAATTCCTCCACAACTGAACTGGCTGTCACAACCCAGCAGCACCCAGCAACAGGTGATGTCCGGGCATCATGCCCTTCTGCACCCAGTCGGCTGCTGTCGACTTCCGTGAAGACTACCCTCCAGGAACTGCTGCATCACCATCATGTGCCGTAAGTGGCGTGCTGCGTGCAGCTCATCTTTCCGCACAACAGTATCCAGCGCACCTGTCTGTGCAGCCACCCCGCAGATGACGCATCTAGGCACCTGCTGCTGCAGACTGTGCGCTGCCGGGCCTTGTAGCAGCTGCTGCATCACCTGCACCACTCACGCCTGCTGTGCGGCCAGAGCTGGGCCGGGGCGAGCTGGGGACAGAGGTGCGAGGTGACAGCGGTGGCACAGGGGTGTGGCCCATTGTTTGACTGTCCCCCAGGCTGGTGGAGGGCCCGGAGCCAGAGGACAAGGCCAGCTGGCCAGCAGCAGAGGGAGAGGACATGGGAGAATGTGGGGGGCTGTCCCCGGCCGTGTTCGAGGTTGTCGCAGGCAGCGGCTGCAGCCGCACGCTGCTGCGCGGCTGTGGGATGGCTGGCCGCTTCTGGGGTGAAGCACCACGTGCTTGGGCAGCAGACGCCTCGGGCGCAGCGCGTGGCGGCCGCCGCACTGGCGAACCACGGCTGGGGCTGACACTGCGCGTTGTGGCAGGTGCCGCAGCTGCCCTGGGGCCGCGCACAGGGGACACGCGTGAGGGCGACACGCGTGTGGGTGAGGCGCTGGGGTCCCTGGGGGGCCATGGCAGTGGTGCGCGGCCGTTGGGAGCGGTGCCAAAGCCAAAGGCGGGTGCCTTGCGGCCCCGGGTCATCTCAATCGCTTTGATGCTGAACGGCGTGTCGCAGGGGCTGGGGCCTGCGTGGGGCCCAACACCCGCTGCACTGCCGCACCAAATACAGGAGCGGGAAGGTGAGACGGGGCGGGCACCGCGGGTGGGCGAGGTGGGGGCTCCATAAATGGCGCTGACCTCAGGTGTACGCGCACCCGCGCGAGATGCTGCCGCGCGAGATGGGCTGATGGGGCGTGTGCAGGCTGCACACATGCAGTCGCCCACGTGGCCAAACACTGCGTGCGCATGTGCATTCAGGTGTTGAGAGTTGCAGGCCGGAGGGGTATCTGATGGCACAGCACAGGCTGCAATACGGCGAACAATGCAGCTCACCTGCATTGCAGCGTGGGGCATGGGTGAAGAATGCGCGAGGTGCAGCCTGGTGCATGCCCTCCACCACCTGCATCAGTAACCACCGCGGCAGCAGCAGCAGCAGCAGCACACTGTCCTCATACATGTGAACATGTTGCACTGTGCTATGCACTGATGCTTTTGCATGTGATGGTGCAAGACAGCCTGACCACCTTGATCAGCTCTAGCATGCTGCACACATGCTGGTGGTGTGCCACTACAGTGAGGTCCAGCCAGCAGCTGCTTGCAAGCCGCTGCCATGTGCCCATGCCCGCAGGGGCTCACCACCGGCGGCAAGGAGTACTTGGGACCTGGTGCGCGGACAGGCGTAGCAGGCATCCGCGACGCGACCGTGAACACCGGCCGCGCTGCAGCGGGGTACTTGGCGAGCTGCTGCGTCGCGCGATGCAGGTCTCCATACTCCCCTGGGCCTGGCAGGGCCTGTTGGCGGCTTGCGCGTAGCTCTTGGGCATGGAAGCGTGGCTCTGTGGTGTGGAATGGGCTGCAGTCACCTGCATGCGCTGCACCCTGCGCAGCACAGGCACAAAGCCAAGGCCACCACGGACGTGTTCAGTTCAGGGCACAGGTGCTAGACGATGGTTGTTGTGCTCACTATGCTTGCACAGGCGTTCGGGTCGTTCCACCGCACTCCACACTAGCGCGCTCCTGTGCAAGCACCTCGCGCCTCTGCTGCACACCTTGCTCAACTGCTCAAAGTCGCCATGCAAGTCATACTGCCCAGGCCCTGGCACTGTGCGTGGCATCTGCATCTGGTAGCTTGTACCATCATTGTGGAGGAAGTTGTACTGCGGCAAAGCGTCGTCAAATCTGCATCAAGGCATGCAAGCAGCATGCGCTTTCAATGACACAAGGCATCCAGGCAAGCTTGCATGCAGCAGGGCAACACCGAGCGCTGGGCCATCTACAGGCCATGATGTGAAGCACACTGTATGTAGCATCTTGTGTGCACAACCAACAGCGGGATCTTATGCATAAATGCTTACATGCTGCCCGTGCATGCTGCCTCTGCTGCAAGCCACCTTCACCCACCGTTCCGCGCAGCCAAACGTCGTCGCACCCCCGGATTTAGCTGTCGACACCCGTTTGGGGCCTGGGTCAGCTTGATTCCACCTGCAGGTCCACATGGCATGCCGCATAATGTGCATGAGTGAAAAAGCGGCATGGGCGCTCTAGATTGCGATCACTTCAAGCTTACCCGCTGCTGAAACTGCCTGGTAGCACGGCTTCGGCAACCATTTCGTTTTCTCCGTCACTGGTCCTGCGCCTATCTTCAACACGCACGAAACGTTGAAGCTGATTTTCGTCGGTGGTTCTATGTGCAGTAGCAGGGTTCAAGCCGAAGGGTGCATCAGAATTGTACTGGAGAGTAGCGAGTTGCGAGCAACCCGATGTAAGAAAGCTCAGCTCCTTGCGTAACTATCGTAAGCTCTGGTTAACAGTGTACGCCAACCCCCCATCAATCCACACTCTCACTTGGAGGTTGGCGAAGCGATTAACTGGTGTTTATGTTTACGCCCGTTCCATTTCTATTGTTTACAGCTGCACAACCAGTGCGCATTAAGTGATGAAAGGGTGGCCAATGATCCCTTGATCAACCTTAATAAAGTAAAAGTCCAGCTGCTGATTCCTTCAATTGGAAAGCCGGCATGTAGCCTTGTGGTTTGAATTATATATGTCCGTCAATATGGATTATAGCGCTGGCATTGGTTGAGATGCGACGTCCGAAGTCGCCTCGCAGCAACGAGCTCACAGCATCACCCTGGCGCGTGCCGCACATGCGATTTTGGCAGGGCTTGCGTTGGGAGCGGAATGCTGCGCAGCTGGTGGTCGCTGCCACTACAATAGCGTTAGCTGTATGCACGCTGGTGATCTTCAGGCCTAGCCTTGCGCAGCTGTACAAGGGATCTACCTGGACAGCTGGGAGTGGTGCTGGGGCGCTTGCATCATGGGCCCCCGACATGACCGCAGACGTGCGACGCATGCTTGAGGCTGGACTGCCTGAAGCCCTGGCGCATGCAGCTGCTCAGGCCACGGCACGCGCAACTCATGACATCAGCATACTCCTGACGGTGCGCTGAATTACTGGACCTGGCCATGGTTCGCACATCGCCATGGGCAGCAGCCAAACATGCGCAGGCTAGTGGTGATCCATGCCGACACAGCAGGGTCCTGCAGATGTTCGACCCGAAGGCAGTGAGTGCCTGAACAAGTGGCTAGTGTTCTCACCGTCCGTCCGCTGCTGGCCCTCATCCACAGGCCTCACGTGAATCGTTCAGGTCGAACTTCACGCTGCAGAGTTTGTGGAATAAGGTTGAGTATGCGCATTTCCGCGGCTACCGCGTGCGCATTGAGCAACTGCAGTGCCAAGAGCTACTGGTGGGTTGCGGGGCCAGGAGTGCAGGGAACATGAACGGTGTGCGTTCCAGTGGCAGCTGTAGCTCTACACAACACACCCGGCTGCGCCCAACTGGACAATCTTGATCCTGCCTCAATCCAGCTCCTGACTGCCCTGCTTTGCAATGTTGCAGGCAGCCGCCAACATGACCAAGCATGGCGTCAGCAGGAATAAGATGAGTGCGTGGGAGCCAGCACGGCCGCCCACGCCACCCCTCCGTGATCTGAAGCAGCAGCTGCTGGAGGACAGCATACAGTGGCAGAGGGCAGCGAAGGGGCCTGGATCACTGCGGGGCAGCAACGCGATGAGCGCGTTCAGGGCGCGGCAGAAACAGACACTCAACGTGTCTCAGATCATCCAGGCAGAGAAGTACAAAGCGTTGGCGGAGTGCATGTGGGAGCGGTTTGAGCTGATCCGCAGGTGTGTGGCACAAGGTGCACAGGAGCTGGGTTGTGGGGATGAGGTGAGGTGTTGGCATCAGCTGCACGCCTGGTCTGACTGGCTGGTACAACATGTTGACGTTCATGTTCCACATGAATGTCATCGCGCATAACTGCAGTACAGCTGCTTAAAGTATGCTGTTCCAGCCTGGTGAGCGACACATACCTGTGTGCATGTTTGGATGCTTGCAGCGCCCTACAGGACGAGCCAGAGGGAACTTGGCTGTGGGTACTGGACCTGGTGCGTCCATCCTTTTTGCATTCTCACTGATCTGTGATTGAAATTGCACCCACCCATCACATGCTGCAGCACACATCAGATGGCAGGTCCACTCTTGTACATGTACATATTCAGTCTCACTGACTTGCATGCTGCGTGCGGTGTAGGACACAATCATCATGGACCCACGCATAAAACTGGAGGTGAGCATGCAGGAACTGATGTCATACAGCATCCTGCTTGGAGTACATACCTGATGTGTCTTGCATGCCAGGATTGTGGGTGGTTATGCACCTGCTCCGCATGTTAAGAACATGTCATGTTCCTCCCAAAACTCATGTTCACATGACACAGTCCTGGCACTCTTTCTGTGCCAGCCCATGAACTGGTTTTCATTTGTCACCTGATCCACAGGACATCATTATTGCAGCCCAGACAGGCAAACCCAATGTGGGGCAGGGCTTGGGCATTGCTGCCAGACAGCGCGGGTTCAAGATCACCAAGGAGCTCATCATCGCAGCCAGGTGTGTCGGTGTGAGTTGAGGGGGGCAGGGGCGGTCGCGGTACTGCTTCAATGCGCATGCAGCAAACCAGGGTGATAAACGGGGCAAACTACCTCCCAGAGCAATGGCCACAACAGGAGCAGGTGCATCATGGTCCAGGGCGCACACACTATACCCTGTGTGCTGGCTTCGTCGAGCGAGCGCAGACTGCACAAGACACCTGTGTGAACACCAGTGCTCTGCAAGTGCACTAACAGCTGCACCTGCTCAGGAAGCTTAGGCCATCTTGCTTTCATTTCTTGCACCAGGTGCAATGTGACCAACGTCGGAAGCTTCCTGCTGCGCGTGGGCAACTGGGGCCGCACATTCATGGATGATGTAATCAGGGTGCAGCAGAAGCCAGAGCTACTACCCACCTACTGCATCACATGTCCACAGCACCCGGAGCAAGGTGCGTGGCAAAGGCAGCAACCGGCGTGCAATGCTGTTGGTGCCTGGCTGTCACATGTTGATCGCTTTCCCATGCACAAGTTGAGCTCTGACCGGCCCGTCTGGGGATGCATCAACACCTGGGTGGCACCAAGAACAGCCAACTGTGAGCTTGCCTGAACCCCTGCATGCACGAAGTGCACCCACCAAGCACTGATCCCATATCAGCTGTGTAACCATGACGTGCAGATGCTGTGAACTACACCATGGGCCTGTCAACGTATGAAAAGCATGTGGCGCTGGTACCAGCACGCTGGATCAACTCGCTGCCTGGCGAACGGGAGGGCAACAAGTGCTTGTGAGTTGCTGCTCTGATGTGATCTGGACGATGTGTCGCTGAATTTCAGCATGGTGGCCTGTATGATGTTACATACAGGGGGAGTTCTTAATGTTGGTTCAAATGAGAGCGTCTGTTGGACATGCCTGAAAATTTTCGCCCCGTGCCTACAGGGACCACATGAACAGCTATGGCAAGGGCCACCTCCTTGTGCACTTTGCCGGCTCCAGGTCCAAGTGGCTGTTCCGCAAGGTACCGTGCACGATCACAGCTGCTCAACAGCGCTTCAGCTGTTGCACTTGTGCTGCGTGCTGCACGCTGGTCAGTGCAGGTGCAGCACCTCCTCACACCAGGCCCCAACCTTCATTCTGGACAGCAGGTGCCAGGTCAGCTGCATGCACGTATCCACCTGGTTGCTGTTGCGGATTCTGACGCGCGTGTGCTTTGCCATCCCCACATCGATCCCCAGTATTGGAAGCGGAGAGAGCACCTGTTTGTCAGCAACTTCACGGCCGGCAATGTGTCGCTTGCTGTGGACGCAATCTCTCCTCCGCCCCTCCCACCTCGGCCGCCTCGGCCACCCAAGCCTGATCCACCCTCCCCCAAGCCCCCACGTCCACCTGGGACACCAAGGGGTCCCAGGCCCCCACGCGCTCCCAGACCCCCAGTGGCCCCTCCTGGAGCCACACCCAGTGCCACAGCAGGTGCCGTGAACACCACTGCTGAGCAGCTGCTGTAATGTCCTGCGACATGCACCGTGTCCAGCTGTCACGTCCAAGGTTGTCACAGTTCATCACATGCTCTCAAACCTTGCCGTGCCAGCCACCTGGCCCCTTGCAGCGTGAGAACTGAAACCAACACAAGCAAGGGAGGCAGCAGGCCTCATATAGGAATCGTAACTGTGACGGGGCTCGACGCAACTGTCAGGATGGGTTCACAATTATAGCTCGATAGTTTAAAATGTTCGTGTACGTGCTAGTGCTCGCTGCTGCAGCGGCAGCTGTTGCTGCAGCCCTTCCCAACCCTCTGGCCAATGCCCTCGTGCCCAATTTCAGCTTACCTGCAGCAGAAACGTACGATGTTGGGCCATACGTTGATTTGCAGCCCCCTCCCTTCACCACCTGCCCCATACCCCCACCTGTTGTGGTCGATGTCTTCAATTACTACTACTATTACGGACCAAACAACGACCTCATCAATGCGACGTTGGTGGCAATGAATAGAGCTGTGAACGACCCCATCCAGGTGTGTTGAACGGAGGGCTCTGGACGCCATGCACTGCATTTGCGCCTGGAGCAGGGATCCCAAAATCTGCAGTTCTCGAACCTGTACTTGGACCTTCAGGCGACATGTTGGCGTGTGCATCCATGCACCCATACATGCGATGAAGCACCAGGTTGTCTGTTGCCAAACTGGAGCATTGTAGTGAATGCAGCTTCTGCTCACAAGTGCAAAGGATCCACGCGTGCCCTTGTGCTGCTGCACAGGTCCTTGCATTCAACGTGTCGTCTTTTGCAGCTACATACTGGGGCACGCGGCCACGGCAGCCAGCCGCTGCGCAGTGTGCTCTGTCATGGCTGTACACATGGGCGTCTGGGAGAGGTGCGGTGTATGGCTCATGCAGTATGCCATGATGTGGGAGGAACCGCCTATTTATTGGTCCTTCTGCCGTGCTGTGCGAGCAAGCTCGATCAGCATGTTCAGACATACCGCACGTGCGCCGCCCTGCAACGCCATCATTGTGCTGCTGCGTGCGTGCAGGCATGCTGGGTGATAACAATCAGCAGGGTGCGTTTCAGCTCAAGTTCCGTGCGTGCCAGATTGGTCTGAGCTACCTGCGCATCAAGGTGCGCCATGTGCTTGAAGAATACAATAATAGGCATACGGGTCACAATGTTGGCATGTCACTGCTGGCACTTGCCAAGCTGTGAGGTGACTGTATACAGTCTATGACATGTCAGCATGACAGTGCCTCCATCCTCACCTACGGGGACTTTTCACCACTGTCCTGAAAACGTTAGAATACACATGCCTAGCCACACCCGTGGCACAAGCCGTGTTGCGTCCACCCGCATCAGCCTGCCCAGCCATGCCACCCAACACTGCCCTGGTCACACCAATGCACACGCTCTGAAGCAACCAACGCATGGGTCCAACCGACCATATGGCACCCCCATACTGGGGCGCACACACATACACCCTGTGGCACCCAGGATGAGCCCAGCCTGGACCCCGGCAAGAAGGCTGTGGTGGAGCAGTGGCTGCGCAAGCTGGTGGTGGACAAGGTGCAGGCTACGTACCTCACACCCAGCGGCCTGCAGATCCGGCACAACCACATCTACTGGGCAGGTGGGTGCGGGCGGTGGGGTCTGCCAGCAGCACAGGCGTGTTGCACTGCAACCAGTGCGCGTATGTCATGTTTGTGTGCACGATAACCTTTGGTGTGCGGTGTTCATGGTGTGGCCTGGTCCGTGCACATGGACCTGCAGCATGGGAGGCGGCAGTGTGTGTTATGCTTGCGGCGCTCTGGTGCTGCACCCCGTGCCGTGCAGGTCTATCTGCTGTGGCAGCTGGCATTGCAGCCAACGATGCGGCGCTTTTCACATGGGGTGTGGGCAGGTGCGTTCTGGAGGCGAGCGCTGCCAACGTACGGTTCTTGCTGAGCCCAGGCCGAGGCGCTCCATCCATCTGTACATGCTGCAGTTGGCACAACCCTGCACCCACCGTGCTTAGTTGCTGCACACGCCATGATCGCTCACCCGCTGCAACTGGCTGCCTTGTGCGCACGCGCATGTACCCAACCTCAACCGCCAACCGCAGGTACGACATCTTTGCTGCGGAGGTCAATGCAGTGGGGATCCTGCCGCGGGAGATGGACCGCGGGACGCGCGCACTCATGTACCAGGCGTACGCGGTTGCGCCATGCATGGTCATGTCAGTGCTGGCCGCGGCCAATGGCATCGACCTGCCCAGCCGCCAGAACGGGGCGCTGGCGCGCGCCACCCGTGTGGCCATGCGGTGCGCGCTGTGCTATGCTGTGCTGCGCTGCGCTGTGCTGTGTTGTGCTGTGCTGTGCATGAGGCAGCAAGTGGCCTGGACAGCCCTGCTGCTCAACTTAGCTTGCGATGATCGCTAGACACCACGCTGCCCAGTGATAGTGCGACATGATGATACACGAGGCGGCTCAGCACCTCTGGCGTCTCACTCTCACGCGGACATAGCACACACGCGCACAAACATGCACCTTCTGAACCCCACCCCTCCCACCGCACCCTCTGACCGCACCTTCTGACCCACCCCTTCCCACCGCACCCTCGGCCCTGCAGAGGCTTCTACAACCCACAGCTGCCAGAGGTGGTGAAGGCGGCAGGTGGGGCAGTACAAGAGCCGCTGCAGTACAACAACTGCTCCTCAGGCTGTACACTGGGCGCAGCAGACTGCTACCCAAAATGCACCATCGCAATGCTGGAGGTGCGGCGCGCTACTCATGGCAGGCTGCATGTTGGTCACGGTGTAAATGGCCACCTGAAGCCATTAGTGGCCCGGCATGCTGAGCGCGTGCCGCTTTCTCAGCCCCATGCCCGCATGCTTCGGCTTCATTGCTTCAAGCTCTCAAGCATTGCATGCAGCACGCTGTGCCCCCGTTGTGTGGCGCAGGTGTGGCTGACGCTGTCGCTGCTCAAGCCGGGGTCTGTTGCAGCACCCGACATCGCGGCTGCGCAGGACATTGTGGCCCAGATCCGGCCAGCTTCCATGGACAACATCGGCTTCTGGACGAGCTACTACTACGCCACACCCTTGCCCGGGGGTGGGCCCAGTGAGAGCGGGGACCCTGTGGATGCGCCCAACCCCCCTGACCTTGCATCACCTCCATCGCCTCCGGGTCAGGCCAGGCCGCCACGGCCCCCACCTCCACCGCCCCCACCCCCCTTCAGGCCGCCGCCACCGCCCACCACAGACACCAGCTCAAGCTCCAGCTCTGGGGAGATGGGCAGCAGCCCACCCCCCTCACCCAGGGTGGCTCCCTCCTCTCGCACGCCACCCCCACGCTCACTGTCACCACCCCCTCCGCCAAAGTCCCCAC
>QAXD01000156.1:160910-259083 GCA_004335575.1 Haematococcus sp. NG2 | reverse complement strand
TCCCCCTCCCCCTCCCCCTCGCCCTCTCCCTCTCCGTCCCCCTCGCCCTCGCCCTCGCCCTCACCATCTCCCCGCCCCTCGCCCACAACCTCTCCACGACCACCTCCACCTCGCCCAGGCCCAACACCTGCACCATCACCCAGGCCCTCCCCTGCCCCCCGCCCATCACCCCCTGCCCCTCGCCCACAGCCGTCGGCGGGGCCCAGCACCAAACCCCCACCCACATCGCGCGCTCGCGCACCTGCACCACCAGCACCACCCCCCAGGCAGCTGTGACAACCGCCCTCACAGCTCGTGTGTCTTACGTAGGCCTGGGCCATCTCAGGTGAAGTGCTGGTCGGCAATGTGGTACACTGCCAGTGGATTGTTGTTTAGGTGGTAACAGCGTCATTTGTTCTGTTTGTGAGGGGAATATAGTGGTGCCGAAGCATGGCAGCATCGTGATGCAATGCTTGAGAAGCCAGCACGCTGACGTGCACAGGCAGGTTAGGAACTGGTTTGCATTGAGCGCATTCATTTTCTGTTTGGCTGATTTGAGCAGCCATCAGTGCTTACTGAATACACTTCCCCCAGCCCCTCTGATAGTCTGCCATACATTCTTTGGGGACATTCATTTCTGGCTTGCCTCTTTGTTGCTGCTCCAAATATTAAGCATGCTCATGAATTCGTTGGTATTGGTCTGACCACTTCCCTGGTTATACCGGAAAACTTAGGTTTGTAACCATCCTGACAGAACAGTTAGTGATCACAGGGATGACAAAAGCCGCAGGGATGCAAGTTGATGCAAGCACCTTTCCCTCCCTGCGAATGCTCACAACACAAGCGATCCGTGTGAGCCGTGCACAAAATATATACTGCCAGTGCGCAGGCACACTTGTGCACGGCTGAAAGGTTCGGTCCTTGAATAGCTCCGCAGCAATGGCGCACAACAACCACGCCAGCTGAGCCTGGCCCACTGCTCACAAGCAGGAGGAGGGTCCTGTGCGCTGGCCGCACAGGCGGCCCACACCCACCACCACACCCCGCCCTGCCACAGGTGCAATGTCATCCAGCACTTGCTTGCCGCCGTCGCTGCACCAGCACCTGTGCGCAGGCGCAGCAGCAAGTAAACGCAGCACAACTGAGCACGTCCAGCCGTCCATGCTCATTGCGCACCGTGTGTGCGAACAGTGGCTGGCCCATGCCGTGCCACATGCATGTGGCTGCTCATGGGCACACGGCATGACACATGCGTCACAGTACACGCCAAGCTCTGACCTACACCAACACAACAAGACACAAAAGGTGGTCCACTGCTCACTTGGAGTCAGCCCATGCCTGGCTGGCCATGCAGCATTGGGAACTTTGGGAGGGCAGCGCATTAGCCAGCCGGCTGAGCAGGGGTTGACTGGAGCTCACGCCTCCACCGCCACCGCTGCCACTGCTGCTGCCTGACCCACCGCGTGCATCTCCCAGGTTGCTGACCATGGCTGCAGCCACAACAGGCAGCAGGTGCACAGTCATGCTGCCAGTCATCTCATTGATTAATGATGATACAGTGGCAGAAGTGTGCATGGAACATGGCGCGTTGCTGCATGTAAGGTTGTGGGGTTCCGTCCCATGGCATGGCAAGCTAACCATGCCTTTTGTGCAACTGAGCCACAGGGCAGGGCAAGGCACGTAGTAGGCTACCGCCCATTGCCCATACCTGCCAAGGACTGGGCCAAGGAGGTGGAGGAGGATGTGGAGGGCAGGGAGGAGGTAGGTGGGGAGCAGGCCAGTGTGGTGTTCAGCAGCAGGCTTGGGCAGCGGCTGGTAGCCAGGGCCTGAGAACAAATGTACCACAATGCACATTGGCATGGATTGGAATGGGGGCAGGCAAGGGGAAGCATGCGTTGTGGCATCTGTCCTAATGGTTGGTAGCTTCAATGCCTGTTGCAGAATGCCTGAATGCCTGTAGCTCGAATGCTGTAGCTTGAATGCCTGCTGTATTTGTTCTACAACAAGCGTGCCATCCACAGCCCCATTAGCGCAGGGATGCATGGCAGCATGGAGCAACTGCGGCCGTACCGCAGTTGAGCGGTACGGCTTGTTGTCCCATGAGCGTGCCTCGCTGGTAGGTGTGGCCACAACCGCGCGGAAGTTGAGGAGGCGGGTAGATGAAGGGCCCACGCCGGTCGCGGGGTTGACATAGGCACGCTCGATCAGCAGTAGCGCACGCAGGAGTGGGACACTGCGCGCCCCATCCAGTGGGATCTCCTTGCAGTTCACCACGCCTGCGGGGGACATGTGCACAGCAAGCATTGGGACCGGTCAGTAGCAGCAGGATTGCAACAGAATGGTTCAAGCGCTAGCTCAGCCGTTCCTTTGCTACTCGGCTGTTGATGACAGTGGAGGGGCAAGCGAGCAGCCATGATGATACCTTCACTGCGTGACTGTGAGAGGGGCAAGTGCACGGCCGGTGCCACTTGCAAGACTGCCGCAGCAGCTCACCACTGCAGTTGCGTGAGAAGGCCACGACGTACAGGTACGGTGCAAGCGCGGCATAGGGACCGCCCGCCAGGTAGCTGTCTGCACTGCCACGTAGCTGCAGCGCACACAGGATGACAGCAAACTGTTTCAGGTGAGCAAACACGGCCACTCGCGGTCACAACTTTGCCGTCCTCAATCGACGGCGCACTCAACGCAATGCGCACAAGCCAGTGCGCCACGCGCTCACAGTGTGAGCGTGCTGTTTGCTGGCCTGCCATGCAAACCAGTAAACAGTCAGGTACACCTGGGTCTACTGCACCACCCGATGGTCGCTGCCCCCTACGCCCTACCTGTGAGTCGTCCCAGCTCTCCAGCCCCAGCCGCTGCACAGGGTCTGAGGGTGCAATGTTGGTGTAGGCGGCCAGCCCGGTAGCCACATGGTTCACACCTGTGACGTACAGCAGCTGCAGTGAGGGCCGCCACGCTTTGTGATGTGTACGTGCATGGGGGTTGTGAAGGTGCACGTATGGGGCTTGGACACATCATACGCACAATGCGCAAGGCATGTGGTGTGAGTCAGCATGCCGTGGTCACACGGTTAGGAGGCAGGAGGCAGATCAAGCGGTTGGTGGCAGTTGTTCACTGCATGGATGGTCTCACCTTGGGCAGGCTATCCAGCTGCACCAGGGGCAAGGATGAGATGTACTGCGCATCACGGTTGTCCCTGTGGTGCACCACATCACCCGCCATGAACGCCTGTCATGGTTAGATCATACTGCCTCGGCCCAAGCATGCACCACTGGATCTGTGGACTCATGCAGTGCTATGCATAACCCGCGCCTGCTGCGCCGCTGCTGTCGATCCAGCACACCCCTGCCCATCTGTACCCTCCCACGCGCGCACCCGTTGCAAAAGTCGATCTTGCGCGTGTAGCAGTTGATGCCCCAGTCCAGGCCCGCCATTGCAAAGGGGGAGTCAGACCCCAGGTTCCATGCCAGGGTGTAGCCGAGTGCAGCCAGCCTGGCATTTGAACAGTGGAGGCGTGGGTGTGGCGCGCAATGGTGAAGTTGCTCCGCACATTGTGAACAGGGTGCACACTTGAACTCGGCATATGCACTTGGAGGTTGCCTTTGCCCCAGTCAGCTGAAGGCCGCCGGTTAACAACCGCCGGTGCAGATGACACACACGCACCGTGCACCCACTGCAGTATTAAGGGCCTCGAATGCAGGCTGGAGCCATGCCTCGCTTTGGTCAGCATCCTCAGCACTGGCAGGTGGCAGCCGGGGAACCACCTGCACAGCACGTCACATCATGAGTCACCACCAACACAGCCGAGTGCAGCTGCAGACAAGATGTTGTCCAGCGCTGGTCTCCAGCATGAGACTTGTCAACACCGTTGTTTCTGTGCGCAACGGGTGTATCATGCAAGCTGCAGCACAGCCAAGGCGGGTCACAACCATTCTGAAGTGGAGGGCGCCCCACATGCTTGGCAGAGCAAGGGCTTGCCTGTGGAGTGGGCCATGTGTCAGCCGGGTCCTGAGCTGGAATGATCGCAGGCGCAGGCGTGGCAGGGGAGGGAGCCGGTGCCGCGCTGCGCCGCGATGAGAGGATGGGTAGGGGCAGCAGTGCGGATATGGGTTCAGGTGGCAGGCTGTCAAGGGGCGTGAGGCGCCACACACTCCAGGGGCAGCCTGCACAGGGGGAATAGTCCGAATAAAGCATGTGCTACTGCAGTGCTGGCACTGGCGTTCACTTGGTCATCAGACTCAGGGCACTACCACCATCACCACTACCACCATAGTGGCCGTGTGCAGGGAAGTCAGCTATCGTGCATCTCCACACTGCGTTCCCAAACGACTCGCCCCCAAAAATGCCTCACGCGAGATGTAGTCCACGAAGCCGTCCAGCTTCCCTGCCGGCACAATGTTCCGTAGCAGCAGCATGAACCACGGCGCATGTCCGTTCAGCCCCATGCCAGCATTGAAGGGCGCAGGGATGGGCAGGATGTTGAGGGGTGTGGAACCACTGCCTGTGGCATGGGCGGGCGCAGCTGTGGAAGACGAAGAGTCAGCAGGCGAAGGGTCCGTGCCCAGCAGGCCCGCCAGGAGCAGCCCGGGGCGCAGCACAGCCTCCACCTTCGCGGCAGCTTCCTTTGACGCCGTCATGATCACAACCGTGAACTGGCCAAAGGGATCTGTGTGCAACACCTCCTGCAGCCCTGCTGTGTCACCAGTGGCAGAGCCTGGCCCAGTGTCCGCACTGTCAGGTGGCCCATTGGCAGCATGCACCAGCAGCTCCTGCGGCAGTGTGTCAAGGGTTTCTGGTAACCCGCTCCATAGGCTGCTTGCATTGTTTGTGCGGCCGGGTGCAGCTGCAGCAGGTGCGGCAGGCGAGCCCACGTTGCCCGCCTGCTTCAAGCGCCTGCTGCCTCCACTGTTGGGGTTTTCTGTTCCCGCTGCCGCGGTGTTACCTCCTGACTGTTGGCTAGTGGTTTGACCGCTTGAGCCGCCCAGTGCACCCCCAAGGGCACCCAGCAGCCCACCTCGGCCGAGGCCACCCCCTCCCAGCAGACTTCCCAGCAGGCCGCTGCCAAGCAGTGGTCCAGCTGGCGAGGTGCCGGGTGCCCCTTGACTGGCGGATTGCTGCTGTGACACGGACACTGCAGCAGCAGACTGGGTGCTGGCGAGGCTGGTGTTGAGGCGGTTGCGCGTGCCGTGGTCTGGGAGCACGCCGGTTGGGGCGGGTAGCAGGTAGCCCCCCAGCGTGTCGCCCAGTGCAGCAAACACGCTGATCCAGGTGTTGCGCTGCGCAGCCAACACAGGATTTCATTATGGAGGGCGGACATGTAGATTTCATTGTGGAGGGCGGACATGCAACAGATGCAGGATTTCATTGTGGAGGGCGGACATGCAACAGATGCTGAGGCCCGTTGCTCCAGCATGCAGGCCCATTCGATGATGGTTGCATGTGATGCATATGCCCTGCGTGCATGAAGCACGCCACTCACTCACGCTATCGTCCCAGGCACTGTGCAGGTAGCCAGTGGCTCCGAAGTATCTTGATGCAGTCACAGGTGGGACACAGCCTGCCACCACCACCACCTCATCCGGCAGCAGCTGGTAAGCTGCTGAGGAACCAGGGGGGAGTGGACCCTGCTGCCCTGCCGTCCCAGGTGATGAGGACGATGATGCTGAGGATGAGCCGCCAGCTGCAGCCGAGGCACTGGCCAGCGCGGCAGTCAGTGCGGACAGACGCTGACTTGCCATTCCCGCGGGCTGTGCTGGTGGTGCAGCGGGTGGCGCGTTGCTGGACCGCTGCTTCATATCCTGCCGAACAAAATCGGGCAGACTGGTGTCATCTGGCACACTGGTCAGCCCCCCGTACCGCGATGTTGGTGGAGGCGGCAGTACAGTGAGGCCGTATGGGGATGCAGGGTTTGTGTACCTGGAGCAAAAGCAAGGATCAGGAACAGGGCTATGGCATCTGCACAGGTGCAGTCAGGCCGTCAGCATGGCACCACGCACAACATGCCATTAATTCGCATGCTGCAGTTTCAGCGCTGGAAGTGCTGAATGACATGCAGGCGCTTGAAGTGCTGAAGCTTGTCGGACGGTAGAATGCACCATATGGTGCTCTGCAAGGCATGACGATTTGCGCACGCACGCGCAGTTTGTGCCGCCACACGCATCTGTCTCATTCTTGGACCCCAGGAAGCCCCAGTCCATGAGACCAGGCTGCACAACCCAGTTGTTGGACAGCTGCATCGCATGCAGGGCCAATGCAGTGGGAGCTGTGGTGCATGCTGCATGTGATGCATGGGCTGAGCTCATCATGCGTTGAACGACAACGTGCATGGGGTTGCCCGCATGGCACGTCAGCTGCCCACCAGCCTACAACGCATTTCCACACCCTTCGACCCCTACCAGGCGCAACCAAGCCATCTCTCCCGCACCATCAGGGCCGAGTTCATGAGCCCCACCACACGCGCGCGAAGCTGGCTGCACTCCTGACTGGCTGCACTCCATGCTGCTGGCCCACCAGATGCAGCCTGCACGCTGGGCAGGGTACTAGACCAGTTTCTGTTCGCCCCACCCCCCAGCTCTGTTGGAAGTACGGACGCAACATCAGCTTCCCCTACGGGAGCAAACTGCACAGCACGGGACATGAGGAGGGGGCATGGCGTAAGGTGCAGTTGAGTGGGGTGCTGTAAAGGTGTAGCCCCTAAGGGCGGGAAAGGGATGGCCAGATGGTAGGGCTAGAGAGTACTGGTATAAATTATATGTAGCACCCAGGATGGGAGCGGGTGTTACAGCAGGTGTTCACGCAATGAAATACAGTGACTGCTGTCTTTCAGTGCTGCTCGCAACACTCGGCATACGTTGGTGTCCAGTGGGCAGACAAGGACCAGTGCATCTCTACGTAGTGACCATGATGCGCATGCACGGCACCCACTTGCAACATGAGGCTGCGTAGGGTGTCCAATAGCCGCTGTCCTGTGAAGCCCACATCGCCTGCACCAGTATCACCACCCCCTGGGGATGTTGGCGCCCTGCTGGGTGCGCCTGCTGGTGCTGGTGCTGCTGCTGCTGCTGCTGCTGCTGCTGCTGCTGCTGGTGCTGGTGCTCCGTCAGCTCCTGCTGCAATATGCGCCCAGCACACTGCCACTAGCAGCGCAAGCGTGCGGCACGAGTGGGTGCTGGTCATTGGTGAGCCACCTCATTTGGTCTGTCGAGCATGGGCCTGGCTGCACTCGGGTTGGACGCTCCATGTAGCGCCCTTCATGGGTTGGGCCCATCCCATAACCGCGGTCATCGGATGGTTCGCGCGCGCACACTCCACCGTCATGCTGCACTCGCCGACGTACATGGAGTGGATTTGCAAGCGACAGCTGATGTCAGCTGTGTGGAACTTTGTGTGATGATGGGCCTCTGCCGTTCGTCTCCTGCAGCATGAGAACGCACGAAATGCAACACAAATCGATATAAAAGTGGATTTGTTGATGTTAATGCCCCCAAACCCATGAATGTAGCGTCGGACAGCCACTGGTATGCGGATGATGCCATAACGATTTAACAAGAATACGAAGACTTGTGCCGTGCTCCTGGTTGGACCTTCTTGACCGTCTTGCATGGTAGTAGTGCACAGTTCCGAGCCACGCACACGAGCAAGCTATTAGATTTGACGCAATGCTATGGTTGGAGCTGTGAAGCTGTGATTTGAACTCATGCTGGACGCCCAGCCAGACGCGGTGAACTACACACAGAAGCCTTGAGCCCTACCTACGTGCGACTGCAACATGCTGCTGAAGATTATTTTCCTGTCCAGTTTCTTGTGGGCGCGCGCTGCTGCCGTGGACATCCTGGAGGACCTGCTGTCCGAACCAACACCTGTCGCTGGACTGCAAAGGAAAGCGGGCATGCTGCCTGTAAAGAAATGGTGCAAGGAGAAGTGGAGCCCAGAACCGTTTGAGGAGTGGCTGAAGGATGCAGGGCTTGCTGGTCTTGATGCTAACAGCATGGACCACAGCTCTGCTGCACAAATCACGCTCCCGCCCCCCCTCAGCTACCGGTAAGAATGTCTGTAGTAGCAGTGCTAGTGCACATGCGAGCTGGTTCAGCGAATGTGTGCATGCGCATGATGGCGCGTCCATATCACGTGCAGCTGGATCAGAACGGAGCGGTCAGCACCGATGCTCCTCCGTTGACATGCCCTGCACAAATGCTGCCAGCAAGCACTTGCAAAAGCGCTGGTCTGTGCTTGCACTGCGCTGCCATGATGCCAGAGGACTGCCAGTCTGCCCAGCTGTACACTTTTGTCAGGCAAATACGTACCTTGGCTGTTACAGGTGCAAGCTGACAGTAAACCACGACTACAAGTTCATCCTCATCCGCACCCGCAAGGCAGCATCCACCACACTGCTCCGTGCACTGCATCGCTCAACCCAGGAGGCAGGCATGTGAGTTTTGCCCCCGTCCTCCACAACAACCTCTGTTGTGAGCGGGTGCCCTGAAGGTCCATGTGCAGTGCTGCCAGTCATGCTGCTCAGTGGCTGCGTAGGGTTGCGGCTGGCTTGCAGGGGCTCACCTTGCCCCTGTGCCCCTTGTGCTCCCCCTTGCCCAGGGAGAACTCCAACACAGAGGTGCAGTACTCAGAAGCCTTAGTGCGTGGTGCGGCCGGCAACCGCACCCTGGCACAGATTTGGTCCGAGTACACAGGTGCGGCATGCCACGTGGCAGTGAGTGTGTGACGTTGACTTTCACACATGTTTATTCGGGCCAGCACACCTGCCAGGCACCACCGCTCTGTTCCTGTTGTCAACCCTGCCCAACATGCACTCATCCACCCGCAGTGTTCACCACCACACGCAACCCGCTGGTGCGCGCCGCATCTTCGTACACCTACCTCACAGACCTGTGAGTGAACGCAGCACCCAACGCGAACACAGGGCAGGCACGCACATCAGCGGCTGGGTGCCCTGACCATGCCCTGGCACCCTTTGGCCACCGGGTCCCAATCGCAACCAACCACCGGGCCTACCCACTGTTTGCAGATGGGAGAACACGACAGGCGCATGCACGCCCCCGACCTTTGGCGCGTTCTGCAAGCAGCCCATGCTGCTGGGGGCCATCTCCACCTCCCAGCATTGCAAGTGGGTGCCACACTCAGCGACCACATCAACATCTCCAGCCATTGCGAGCAGTCTTTGCGTTGTTTGCAGTCAACACTGATGTGTGTTACCACGGACAGTGCGCCTGCTGCGGTCCTCCTCAGTGTGTGGTGGCCCTGTGGGTACAGTACACACAAGCAGCTCCCAAGGGCCTCGCAACTTAAACCCCTGGCCCATCTGCCTGCATTGCTAGTATGAGACAGCCAGGCCTTGCACACCAGGCCATGCAAGGATGCGCTGCTGGTGGCGTCATACCTGCTGCCTTGCCTGCTCACTCCTGCAGGTCTTTCAGCGAAGTGCATCCACCCCAGTGGGACTGGTACCACACAGAGCCAGCCTCTGGGTGTCTGACCACGGATGACGGCAAGCCAGTGGTGGATTTCGTCATCAGGTACAGTCATGCACCAGTGCTGCCGTGTGGGTCGTTGCTGGTCATGTTGGGGGTTCAGGTGCTGGAGCGCTCACCTGCACAGTGCATGATGGGGCTCTCTCTGCGCAGGCCAGGCAGCCAGGTTGCTGGTGCCACATAGCCAGGTTGTAGTGGATGTGGTGTGCGACGCGGGTGCAGCCAGAGGGCGCAGCAGAGGGCCCCCCCACCCCTTCTGCCCCTATCAATTCACCTGTCAATGCTGGTGCAGGTCGGAGCACCTGGTGGAGGATAGCCAGCAGCTGACAGAGCTCATCAACGCCAAGCGGAACCCCGACCTACCCCCACTGTCCTTGGTGCCGTACCTGGGGGCGAAGAACATGAACGTGTACGTGGCGGCTGCGGCGGCGAGTGCGGGCGGTGGTGAGGTCGCTGCACGGCGCAGCCACAGCCACCACACCCACAGCCGCCACCACAGCAGCAGCGCTCGCACGCTGGCATCCCGCGTGCATGGTGCTGTGGCCCAACAGCTGCCCGGGGCCGCTGCAGAGGTGAGGGGGGCGGGACATTCACAGCGGCCGGCACGGCGGCTGGCAGGCGCTATGAGTTCATCTGTGCAACCACAGGTGGCCCAGGCCGTTGTGCAGTCTGCTACGGCGCTGTATGCTGCCATGTACCGGGGGTGCGGGCTGCAGTGCGTGCGGGACGTGGCACAATTTTATCGTGCTGACCTTGATTTCTTTGGCTACCCATTTGAATGGCCTGACCGTGACCTGCCGCAAGCTGACTGATTCTGTGCATTGCTTGGGGCCAGTGTTTGGTGCGTGGGCCTGGCAGACGTTGTTCTGCCTGCCCAGACCAGTTTAGCAAATCACAACGTTACCAGAGTGAATTAACAATAAAGGAGCTGAACTGGTCCGTACACCAGGCAGCATCAAGTATCAGTTACACCAGAGTTCAGGTATCCTCCTGCGTTTTTCTGCATCCAGGTATACGCACAGCCATTTACTAAGTTGCTATTGAGTAACACGCGGGTTGGGGGTGGGGGGGGAGGGGGTACATCTTGATGCTCTGTCCACTGATTGATTATGCCAAACTCAGCTTGCGCAGCAGTGCGTTGAAGTCAAAGGCGCTGGGCTGGTGGTTGAAGTCCAGGACCTGTGTGTGGGAAGGGGTGGTGGTGCGGGAGGGTTTGTTGTAGCCTGTCGCATGCACAGCTCTACACAATGGCTGGGCTGACTGGTTTGGCGAGCAATGCAGTTACTCAATCACAGCTCTTGACTGCCTAACTGCTGCTGTAATTCATCCTGATCACACCGTCAGGCTGTTGTCCTCCGCCCCACAACCACATCCCTAGCACACAGCGCACCATCTTGTAATCCTCGTGGTCTGTGTAGAACGCACGCAGAAGCTGCAGCACGGTGCGCGCCTGCAAGCAGGCACAGCACGCAGCCGCATGTCATGCCGCACGGCACCACCAGACATGTGCTGCACGACGATGCACGGCACATGCAGCACAGAGAGGCATAAGCGCACACAGCCCCACCAGCCATCCCCACCCCATTGAGTTCATGATATGTTCATGTTCATGTTTCATGAGCCTTCAGCCAGTCACGTGTTTCATGACTTACAGCACGCCAGCCCCCATGTCCACAGCTCCCCAGCCACACCCACCTCCCCCGGCGAGATGAGCTTGTCGTTAATGATGTCCCCCCGGACCAGCACCACCCCCTTGCTGTCCACCAGCTCAGGGTAGTGGGTCACAGCCATGGCAGGTGGCGCGCTGGGCCCGTAGCTGTAGGCACCGCCAGGTCAGGTGTGGTTGGCAGAGCGCAATGCAGCAAACAACCAGCTGGCCACTCGCACGGAGCTCGGCTTCTAGTTCTCAGGCCGATCTGGCAAAATTTGTGCTGCGGCCGATCCGTACAGCAACCGTGCCACGCCGCTCCGTGCCACGCTGATCCCATTCAACGACCCAGACAGACCTGATCCGGGCCAATCCTGCTACATCGCCGCCATCATAACAAGCTGTACGCACCGTTTGAACTCCTCCAGGGAGGTGATGAGTGTGAAGGGCAGCTGCTGCTGCACCAGCAGAGTGATGTACTGTGCCTCCTTGCCACGGTGCCGCTGCCCCTTGCCTAGTGGCAGTACAAACATGGGGCTGGATGTACGCCAGGATGTACGCCACACATGTGTGATACATGGCACATACGGTACGAGCTTTAGGCAACGGTGTGGTGAGCAGCAGGTAGCAGATCCATGTGACAGCAAGACAGTATGATGATGGCCTGCCAGGTTTGCAAGTAGTCGTGCAGGGTTCAGATGAAATGCAGAACATGCGTGCAGAGACAGAACATGCACCAAAGAACTTGGAGCCGGTGTTGCCAGCTGCTAGGGGCTTTCTGCGGACCAGGCACTGTGGCACAAGTGTGCCCGAGCTGTTATGCTGTCCACACCTCTTCTTGCCGCGCTCTTGCATCAATTCCCAATCGTCCGCACTCAACACAGAGCCCACACGGCCTGTACCGCTTGGAGGTGGTGATGCTTGACTGCCCTGCTGCTGTGGCTGCTGCTGCTGCTGCCCCTCCGCACTGGTGCTGGTTGAAGGGTCACCATGATACTGCAACAGTGCAAGCGTGCAGGTGTGTGCGTGAGGCGAGTGTGTGATTCGTTTGCATTATTACACAGGTGCAGTGGACACTCTGCAGCTTAAAGGCACCGACTATCAGAGCACCTCAGGCTGTATTGCAGGCGCACCAACTGCGCGCACCCACCTCCAGCCAGATATGAGCGATCTCCTCTGGTGTGCGCTTCGCCAACTCATCCAGGTGCATCACCTCCTCCAGCTTCGTGGGCGAGGTTTGGCTCACTCCTATGTGCCTTCGCGCTTCCTGCTGAGTGGTCTGGTGGAACGGCACAGCATGCAGGGACTGGGATGGATACATACTGATGGGCATGCATGGTATGCACGCTGGCACATGAAGTGTTCTTGTTCTTTTGTGATGATCACGCTCATGGCGTAACGGGAGATGTTTAGTTAACCTTGCTTTGATTCATCAGCGCACCCGCATAAATGCGCTGGGCCATTGATAACCAAGTGCCGACAGGCGCGACCTGACTTGCATTAACATTGGAGTGGCAACTGATGTAGAAATCAACAACGAAAGATCAAACACAATAATCGTCAACGGCTCATCAATCGCCACAATGTGTGTGAGGCAAGTATAATATGATAATGATAGTGCCGCCGGGGGTCCTTGAAAAACATCTTGCCAGTTGAAATGGACATGCTACCTGCTTTTCTGCGAGACCCTGATGCTCCTGTTGAAATCCCACCTCCCAGAAAAGTATCAGTCAATGTATTCCTGCCATGGCTGCTGGTGGCATGTGGAACTGTGATGGTGGTGCAGCGGGCAGAAGTCTTGGCGCAGACAGATTCGAGTGCCATCAAGTAAGTGCAATGCATTTACATGCATGCTGTGCGTATACCGTATGTGCATACAACCAGCTGGATTGTCTGTTCTCAATCTGTGGCCAGAACCAATGATTGGCCTGAATGTTCCTATCTTGCATGCTGCTGCAGGCACCCACTGCAGTTTGCAGCACACATCGTGCAAGACACACCTGCGGGCTTTGCCCTGCTTGCTCTCGGTTTAGCTGCCATGAACAGCCAGGCCCTAGGGCTAAGCACGCTGAGACTGCTGCTGTACGGAGCTGTGATGGTGCTGTTTGCTGTGATGGGGGCACTGGGTGTCTGGGAGACTACAGGCCATGCGCAAGCACTTGGGTTACTGTGTGCTGCGCTGGTGGCGGCTGCACTTCTCACCAGGTCACAGGCAGCAGCGCCCAGCCCGCAGTTACAAGCGGCTGAGAAGGAGAAAACCGCATGACAATGGATGAATCCAACCAAATAAACTCACAAAGAATATGTAAGCCGCAGACCTGCATGGCTTCCTTGCTTGCTGTACAGTGTACACAGGTTTTTGCTATACAGCCTGCCTGTACCCAGGATAGGCACACACAAAATGCCACACGACACGACCATGCATCGGAATATACATACCCTGCCAACATCTCGTGCTCAAGCCACAACTGCACGGCGCCCTGCCAAGTTCTATTCCTGCGCCTCTGTTCCTGCTCCTCTACTCCTGCTCCTCCTCTATTGTTCCTGCTCCTCTATTCCTGCTCCTCTACTCCTGCTCCTCTACTCCTGCTCCTGTACTGCTGAGGCACTACTGCGGCACCAGCTCCTCTGCAGAGCAGTACTCCCCATGCTCCTCAAAGTGCTTCACCAGCTGCTTTAGGAAGGGGTCGGCGGACAAGGTCTCCGAGTCGGCCACCAGTGCGCAGTGGCGGCGCGCGCGCGTGACCGCCACGTTCATGCGCCGCCTGTCTGCCAGGAAGCCCACCTCGTGCTTGGGGTTGCAGCGCACAGCAGAGATGATGATGGCCTCCTTCTCACGGCCCTGCGCAGCCACAGTGCATGGTGGCATGTACCATTGGGGGTGCAGGTGCACGCGTGGTACCTGGAAGCTGCCGTGCGGTCACACAACAGGGCACGTACCAGTCGCATGCAATATACCGGTACACTGCAGAGCTGCAGACGCACGTTCTTCAACGCACCTGGAAGCCGTCCACTGAGGAGATCTCCACCCCATGCAGCTTGTCCGGCCGCAGCTCCTTCAGCAGCGCGACCTACAGCACATGTTGACATGTAAGATAGCATCAGGTGCCACCCAGCATGCCAGGCTACATGAGTACCATGCATGAGCAGCTGCACCTGAGTTTACATGAGTGCTACAGCTCACAGGCCTGACAACACGCACCAGCAGCACAGAAGCTATGGTAACTTGGAAACAAGCATGCGCGGGAGGCAACTGAATGGCCCAAGCATGGCGAAGACTGCGCACCTGCGCGTTGTAAGGCGTGATGATGCCAATATCTGCTGGCCCTAGACCCGCCTTGATCAGCCGCTGCACATGAGCCATAACAGCCTTGGCCTCCCCAGGGTTTGCTTTACTGTCTCCTTCCTCCTCCGCCTCCTCCTCAAAGCCGCAGCCCACAGTGTCAATCAGCAACAGCACTGGCAGCTGAGCCGCACCAGCAGCAGCTGCGTCCCCCACCTTGCCCCCACCCGCGCGATCCGCCACCAGCCCCGCAAGCGTGTGCTGCGCGACCGACTCATGCGCCCCAACGCGCCCATCATACAGCGCACGTGACGACCATGTCATGATGGCCTCATTCATGCGGTACTGCACAGTCAGCATCTCGCTCACGCCCTCGCCGTACAGCGCCTGCAGCCGCTCAAACAGCGTGCGCCCCAGGCCCTGAGCCGCCGCCGCCTCGCTCACAATCGTGGGTGGCAGCTGCAGGTGGTCACCTGCCAGCACTGCGCGCGGGGCCTTGAGCAGCCCCGCCCAGCATGCCGCCTCCAGCGCCTGGGCCGCCTCATCAATCACCACCACGTCAAACGTCTCCTCCTCCAAGTTGTGGTGCAGCAGCCCTGTGAGCGTGGCTGCGATCACAGTGCTGCCCTTGATGACCTCCACCACCGCTGCCTCCTGCCGTTGCCGCTCCTCCTTGGCAAGGCGGCGCAGGTCACCCCGGATGGCACGCCGCTCGGCACGCTCCCTGCGCGCACACATGGCCCACACATGAAGGATGGGGGTGCACTGTGCAGGCCATGTGCAGCTCAGCGGCAGGTCGTGCATCACACGGTTGCCACACCCAGCCGCCATCCACGGAGGCAATGACGCCCCGCCCTTCCCACCCCGACCCGCCCGTCCCCCTTGGCCTGCCCACGCACCGTGGCCCCAGCTTCAAGAGCTGCGCGTTGAGTGCCTTGATCTCCTTGCGGCAGTCCTTGGCCAGGGACGAGTTGTCGGAGCGCAGCACCACCGCCTCCAGCGACGAGTCCAGCACCTCGGGCAGCAGCCGCGCGGGGTGGCCCACCCGCACCAGCTTCATCTTGGGCGAGGCACGCACCAGGCGCTCCACCAGGTTGTCCACTGCGATGTTGGATGCGGCGCACACCAGCACCCGGCTGCCGCGCGCCACCTCCTGCAGCACGATCTCCACCACGGCGGTGGTCTTGCCGGTGCCTGAGCGCATGGTGAGGGCGCATGGAGTGCTGAGCCAATGACGAGCGTCGACGGATCAGTGTGATCTACTGTTACACGTGTGCTGAGGAACTACGGTATGATTGGTACATCTCAATATGCTTCAGGTGTTCGTGACAACCAGGTGTGCCCTCGCTTTGACATGAGCATGCCACATGGGGAGGCATGGCCATCTGGAACAAAGGATGGTTACTGTTGCAAGCATTCTTAAGCACATGCAGCCATGGAAGGCTGCGGGCTCCATTATGCTGCGTTCCACTGTGTGCACCACATGCACTCAAACATGCTGCAGCATCAGGCAAGGCAGGCAGATGCTCAAAGCAGGCAGTGACATGTGGCCCTTGCATCCCAACCCCTGGGGCATGAGCACAGACCCAAGCGTCATGTGAGAATGTAGGGGATCTTGATATCGCAGGCTTGTAGAGACCGTGCACGACTGCCAGACGTGCAAGGTCTGCTGAAGACTGCATGCCACACGCTACTTTCCATACGTAGGGCCAGCAAACCGCAACATGTCCATGCAGTTGGCTGTCACACCACCGTCACACACGGCAGTCTCACCTGGGGGCCCATGCACGAGCGCAAAATCCTTGGCTGCCAGTGCCATGGCCACCGCCGCCTTTTGACTGTCATCAAGGCCGGTGTTGTACGGCCGCCAAGGTGGTGGGTTGTCCACAAACCGTGGCTCGCGCTTGCCAAACGCGACATCGATGAGCGGAGCACCAGGCTGTGGCTTGGTGCCTGTGATGCTGCCTCCCATGGCCGTGCGCCCCAGGGTGGATAGGGTGGTCTTCAGCCGCTTGTATGTCACCTGCGGCAGGACCCGCACGCGAGGATGAACAGAGCGCCACTTGCAAACAAACACTCAATGTGGCACAGCAAACCAGCGCTGTGCACAGGTGGCATAAACATAAGGGAAGCCTGTTACCCTGGCGAGGGGTACTTTGGTTGCTCTTACCCACCTCATTAGCCAGCTTCTCCAGGCGCAGCGGCTGCTCCATGCCCTCCTCAGGCACCTCATCCACGGCCACGATCAGCGCCGTGTCACGCACACGGTACACCACACCTGCATGCGGCACGAGATGAGCAGGCCTGGTCCTGCTTCCTGTGCAATGCGAATGTATGCACCTGTGCAACACGTATGTGTGCACCTGTGCAACGTGCATCCATGCAGCTGCCTGTGCAGGCGGGAGCACCCACCTTGGCACAATGGTGGCCCTTCTGAGGATCCTTTGTTTGGCCGCAGGGCCACAACGTCATGCCCACCAAACTTGTGGGGTGGCAGGTCGGGCGCAGAGCCTGCGCCACCCCCTGTGTAGCCTTTGTTGGCAACGAGTGTGATGAGGGTGCGCCCAAGCAGGCCGCCCTCCAGGTCTGCCACACGCAGGTTGAGCAGGGCGCGGCCACGGGCCTGCGCTGTCTCTGGTGAGCAGATGCTGGTGGCGTCTGTTGCAGCATCCACCTCCGCCTTGCGCTCCATCTCAACCAAGGCCAGCTGCTGCGCAACGAAGTCGTCCACGCTCTGGACCGACTGTTTCCCTGCGGCAGCACTCCCGCGTCTCCGGCCAGCAAAGCCTGGCACCTCCTGGCCGGAGGGGCCGGCTGGGCCGCCGCGATTGCCACTGCCCGCAGGTGGGGGTGCAGAGAAGAGGGTGGGCGCATCTGTGAGGTTGAGGTGCTGGGCCAGGAGGCCACACAGCTCAGCGTCACTGAAGCTTGAGCCAGCAGGTGCCTCCACCTTCACCTCATCACCACCCTCGACCCCAAACTTCATCTGGCGCTCACTCCCCTCCCCACTACTGACGTGAACCAGCCCTGACGCCTCACCCAGCTCATGCAGCACGGCACGCTGGCGCGCAGTGAGGCAAGGTGGTAGGACAAGCTGCAGGCGATGGACATAATGCGCCCAGAAGACAATCAGGTTGGGCAGTTCATGCTGTTGACATGGAGATGCCCGGCTGCATGCCATGCAGGCGCGGTGATCAGACCGAGATCGAAGGTGTTCAGCCCAGCAATGGCTCATAGCGTGCATCGGCACGCCACAAACCACGCACCAGCACATTCGGCCGCTCCTCCACTTCCCCAACAGCGGCCTTCTGCTCTGCTTTGGCATTCTTGCGAGCCGCAGCCTTCTTCTCCTTCTCCTTGGCCTTAGCCGCGGCGGAGGGCATGCTGCCGCCGGAGCTGAAAGGGCGGCAGCCACAGCAGGAAATCAATGCGAATGCATCTATCAACACAGCATATGTACAAAGTGCGATGCATAAATGCCCTGAACGACCAGAGCAACACAGTATGGCAACTGGTCGCACTATCCCACTTCCCATTGAAGGTGGTTGACCAGTTGTTGACCTCTGCGAACCATGCAGTTTGCGTTGTGAATGAAGTATGGGTCAGACAAGCGACGGAGCCGCTGTAGGGTATTTGAAATGGGCTCGTCCAAGGTGAAAGCACTTCATAGACAGGCACAATTGGTATTGCTGCACCTGTGGACTTTTAAGCATTATAATTTCTACTTGGAGGGTCGTGCTGCATTTACGAGGTCGGCACCATGCACAACTACCATGCAAACCACCATGCGATGTGCATTCCCAGGGTTGACAGCAGGTAGCGCAGGCGCAGCACCTAGTCAGCAGCCACGCTGCAGCCATGGATGAGGCGGCGCGCAAGCAGCGGGAGCTGCTCAAGGCGGAGCATGCGCGTGCCATGGAGCTGGTGGCACAGGAGAAGGCTACAGCGGAGCTGCGCATGCATGCTGCAGAGCAGCGCATGCAGGCAGTGGAGGGGCAGCTGAGCAGCCTGGCTCAGAGGGAGCAGGAGCTGAAGCGGCTGGTCGAGGCTGCTGAGCAGCAGCTGGCCCAGCGCGAGTGGGAGGTGAAGCAGCGGGAGGACAAGGCTGAAGCGCTTGACCAGGCCATCCAGGAATACAAGGAAAAGGAGGCCAGCCTTGTATCACGTGAGGAGCTGCTGGCCAGGAGGGAGGCAGCCCTGGAGCGTGCCCAGGCTGCACTGGTCCATGGGGCCCAGGAGGTGGACGTGCGACGCGCAGCCGCTCGTGACCAGGTGCGCACAGTTGAGGAGATGGCGGCGGAGGTGGAGGGTGGGAAACGTGCACTGGCACAGGCCCGGCGCGCAGCCAAGCAGGAGCTGCAGGACAAGGACGCCGCCCTCGCGGCAGCCAAGGCGCAGCTGGAGGCAGCCAAGGCCCAGTGGGAGGAAGAGCGTGCGTGGCAGGCGCGTGCGGACCGTGAGCAGCGTGAGCTGATTGCGCAGGAGGTGGCTGCCGCGCAGGAGCAGCTGTCGCAGCTGCGGCTGGACGTGTCGGCCACAGAGCTGCGGTACCAGCATGCCACTGAGCAGCTGGCCTCCCTGGAGCAGCAGGTGGCCGACACGCAAACCGCGCTGGACCAGCTGGCAGAGGCCAAGGCGCAAGCGCTGCAGGAGGCACAGGCCGCACACAGCGCGGCAGAGGAGGCGCTGGCATTCACGCAGGAGCGCTTCGCGGCTGTGCAGGTGTGCGGCTGCGCGCATGGACACGAAGCTTGGACATCGCAATTGTCTGCGTCAATCGCGTTGTCTTGCCAGCTTGATGGTGTGCTCTATCCAGCCCGTTATCAGAAACTTATAAGCCGTGATACAGGCGAGTCAGATATACGCAATGCTGCCATACACGTGTGCACGTTCACTGCACCAGGCGGATTGTGAGTCGCTGCTGCGTGAGGTGGCACGTCTGGCGGATGAGCGTGAGTCCTTGCTGGCATCCATAGCCCAAGAGCGCGAGGCATGGGAGCGGCAGCGCAAGGTAACTTGATGTGGAAGGGCTCTACCCACATGGGCGCTTGCCAGGGGCGTGCCATAGAGCTTGTCCTGGACGTCTGTACTGATGTGGCACGCCTGCATGATTTGCTGAGCTTACTGCACTCAATGTCGCATTGCGCTACCACCCATGCCGTCATGCACCTCTCCCCTGTGCCCAGGCCGACACAGAGCGGCTGCAGCAGCAGCGCGCAGAGGTGGAGGCGCTCACTGCATCAGCCCAGCAGCAGGCGCGTGAGCTGGACTCATGGGCGGCATCCGAGAAGGCGCACTGGCGAGAAGCTCGGTTGCGCACTGATGAAGAGGAGGCGCGGTGGGCAGGGGGAGCGGGCCTGGGGCTGGACAACCTCTTGTCGCAGTATGCTTCTGCAGTGTGCGACTGGGACGTGAACCATGCCAGGTGCTTCATCTAATGCCTCCAAGGCCTTGAATGGTGAACACAGCTCACCAACTGACTGGCATCACTGTGTGTGTGCACACCCACAGGCTGCAGCAGCTGGGCCAGGAGCTGCACGCGCGTGAGCAGGAGATTGGCTCACTGCGAGAGCGTGTGCGCGCGGAGCTCGAGGCAGCAAGGCGGCTGGCAGCTGAGGCAGCAGCCGACCACGCGAAGTTGGGTGTGCGGCAGCACGAGGTGGAGGCCCGTGAGGGCCAGGTGATGGATTGGAAGGAACGCATCCAGGCTGACACGGAGCGCAAGCTCAGGGTCAGTTTTACTTGCTGTTTCTTGCTGGGTTGGCAGGGCTGGTGGTCTGAGGCGCAGCACGGAGCCGTGTGAAGGCTGCCAGCCCCGGTCTTGTTGGCCAGTGCGTATGTTTGTGGTTGGCAGGCACTCGCGCTGCCATCCAGCTCTGCACACATGCAGCCACTTATGGCAATCGAACCCATGCCTGTGCTGCTCCTGGGCAGGATCGTGAGGCCAAGCTGTCTACTTGGCAGACAGAGCTCACGACAGCACAGAATGAGCTGGTGCTTGCACAGCAGAAGAACACGATGGAGGCAGAAATGCGGCTCAAGGTGTGCCTGCGGCCTGCTGCAGCCTCATGGTCTAACACTTTGTGTTGGGTAGTGCAGGTTTTGGTGCCAGATGCATTGGTTGTATCAGCGGCCATCTGACAGTAGCAGCATGACACACTTATGCAAGCATCGTTCTTACAAGTGTTCAAGAGATTTGATGTTCGTGGCAGGAGCTGGAGATGGCAGGCAGAGAATTGGAACAGCGCATCAAGGCACAGGAGGCATCAGAAGTGCGTGCAGCCAAGGTGAGCCTTACAGCTTTGCATGGAGGTGGGGTAGCAACATGAAGCTGTTCGCACGATGCACAAAAGCACCGACAGGGGCCTGTTACGCAGGAATCTCCGGCTGTACAGGTTACCTGCTTTTGACGACCCGTAAATGCAGCCCAACACATAACGAGTCTGGTATGCACACGTTTTTTGGTGGGAAACGGTGTGCGTGTGCAGGAGCTGCGTGAGCGTGAGGCTGCGGTGGCTGCACTTGAGAGCCAGGTGCGCGCGCAGCAAGCCGGGCTGGATGTGCGCGAGCGTGAGGTGGCGGAGGGGAGCAAGCGTGTGGAGGAGGAGCGGGCGGTGGCGCTGGCGGACCGCAAGGCGGCGTCAAAACTGCATGCGGAGGCGCGGCAGGCGCGTGCTGACGCTGAGCTGGCGATGGAGGAGGCGCAGCAGGTGGGTGGCGTGCGACCGCCTGAGCCATGTCCTCTGAGCCTCCGACCGTGTCGTTGTACATGGTCTGGACGGAGCTTGCGGCAGCTGGGTTGACGGGTAGTTGCACAGCACATCAACCACCAGGGCTGTACACCAGCATGTACTGCTGTGCTGCCACAGGCACTGGCGCGCGCAGAAGCACGCGACAAGCGCGCACACGCACTGGAGGCCAAAGCCGAAGAGACCTCCAAGGAGGCTGCAGCCATCAAGGCTGAGCTTCAGGACGCCCTGGTGGTGTGTAGCTCATGTGGCCAGCCTGCGTTGACGGTCTTGGGACCCTCCACACTTGACTGTTTCAGCACACAACCACACAACCTGCTGATTTATGCATGTTCTGGTGGATTTCTTAGCGTTCTCATACTGCCTGCTCGTTCGCCTCCCTGGGGGTTGGGGCTGCTGCCTGCAGGCGGCCAAGAACAGGGAGCAGGTGGCCACAGAGCGAGAGCGTGCAGCTGGGCAGGCATGCGAGGCCCTGGCCGCATCAGAGGAGCGCGTGAAAGCGGAGCAAGTGCGGCTGGCGCAGCTGTCTGAGCAGCTGGCGGCGCGGCAAGCTGAGGTTGAGCGCGGCACTGAGGCACTGGCCAAGGAGCGCAAGGCGGCTGAGGCAGCACGCAAGGTGAGTGGTGGCGTGAACCAGGATCATGTTTGTACCTGTATCTCTGCATGAAGTGGAGCACATGAAGCACTGACAGGTATGAGAGCTGATGCCGTTTGTGGCATCCATGTGGTTGGCATGCATCAAGTGCAGTGTGCCCTGCTGCTGATCCTGCTGGTGCTGTGCTTGCGCGTTGCACACGCACGCTGCTGTGCCAGGTGCTGGCCAGCATCGAAGCAACGCTTGACAGCCGCGAGGCCAAGCTGATGGAGGGCTGGGCGTCCCTGCGGCGCCAGGCTGCACAGCTGCATGCCGAGGGCGGCAGCACAACGCACACCGCTGGGGCCCGCAGAGGCTCAGGTCCTGGCAGTGGTGTGGGGCCTGGGGCGCAGGCCAAACCCAGTGCAGGCAGCAGCACCAGCTCAGCAGCTGCTGAGGCGCCGGCACTGCCCCAGGAACTGCTGGAGCTGGACACGCTGCTCACTCCACCCCCTGAGGTGGCACAGGCCGCGGGGTCAGCAGCCGCCTGGCGTGTGCCTACCATAACTTTGCTGGATGTATCCTCTGGGGCTGAGGCCGCGGCAGTAACTCTGGAAAACAGGCGCGCAGCTCTATTGGACCGGGAAGGGGCACTGCAGCAGTGGTCTGCGGCGCTGCACACATGTGCCGCACGGCTGGCCGCATTTGAGCGGCGGGTGCAGCAGATGCAGGCGGACGGCGCGGCCCTGCACCGGCAAGCGCAGCAGGAGCTGGCGCAGGCGCGGGAGCAGCGTGAGAGCCTGAACGCACTGAGCGCTGAGTTGGCGGGTGAGCAGGCGCAGCTGCTGAAGTGCGCCCAGGAGATGCAGGCGCGCAGCAATGCGCTGTCTGCCCAGGAGCAGGATCTGCAGGCCCTGGCCGCCAAGGTGGCTCAGAAGGAGAAGGAGGTGGCCGAGGCGCAGCAAGCCCTGGCTGATGCGCAGCGTGCATTCACTGCACAGCAGGCAACGGCCCAGCACATGTTCGAGGAAGAGCAGGCATCCGCGCGTAGGGCACTGACTGCACAGCAGGCAGAGAGTGAGCAGGCGGTTGCTGAAGCTCGTGCAAAGGCAGAAGAGGAGGCAGCCAAGACATCACAGCAGCTGGAGGAGCTGGCGCAAGTGCTGGCAGAGAGGCAAGCCCTGCTGGACACGCAGGCGGCACAACTGAAGGAGGCACAGGCACAGCTGGAGGCAGAGCGCGAGGCATTTACGGCGCAGCGCGCAGTACAGGAGACGCAGCTGAGCGATGAGCGGGAGGAGCTGGCAGCGAGGGCAGAGCGCCAGCGGCAGGACCTAGCTGCCCAACAGGCAGTGGTGAGCTTGTGATGAGGGGTGTCTCGACAGCAGTGCATGAGATGTGGACATGTGGACTGTGTCTCTGGCTGCCTCGAGCAATAGTGGCTGGCAGCACCAGCGGAACGTGCATCGCTGTCCTGGATAGCTGCCCTGCATGATGGGGGTGTGCACGGCCCGCATGCGTCATTGTGATGCATGTGTAACTGGCTGTGACTTGCGTGCGCCACGGCCCTGCACGGGTGCAGGTGGAGGAGCGGCAGCGGCAGCTGGCTGACCTGGAGGAGCTGCAGGCGGTGCTGTCACAGAAGGCCACGTCCCTCGAGGCGCGCGAGCGTGAGGTGGCGCGGCTGGTGGCGCAGGCGGAGCAGGTGCAGCGCGAGTGCGAGGAGGCCGCAGGGGTGAACGAGCAGGAGGCACGCCGGCTGGAGCAAGGGCTGGCAGAGGTGCAGCGGCGGCTGGCGCAGCTGGCAGGATTGGAGCAGCGCGACGCGACGGTGGCAACACGTGAGGCGCGCCTGCGAGAGGAGGTGCGGGCTGCCACAGGACTGACAAACGCGGTCAATGCACCACCCTGCCTAGCGTGACAAATGTGGCTGTTGATTCTGTTGCGTTGCCATTGTCTGTGCCTGCGGGCTGAGACCTGCATGTTGTTGGCTGCGTCTCGACTGATGCATGGCAGCCCGCATGCGTTGACAATGGTTATCATCCGTGCTTGCTGCTTCTTCACACGCCTGCTCACTGCACAGGAGGAGGACCTGGCACAGCGGCAGCAGCTGTTGGCTGCATCCCTGGATGACTTGCGTGCACAGCGTGCGGCGCTGGAGCATGCAGAGGCAGAGCTACAGGAGCGGGAAGCCGCGTCACGCCAGCAGCTGCAGGATGCAGAGGAACTGCGGTACGAGCAGAGCGCGTTAGAAGGCCCAGATGGCTGTTGGGTGCTGTCCTGCTTGTCGCGTGTAGAGGCATGCAGCTGGTGGTGTGCGCGCAGCTGCAGGATGGTGCCTGCACCAGTCTCGTTTTCCTACGTCTACACGAGCGTGCGATTCATCCCTGACACTCGATCCCCCGTGCTGGCAGGGCCCAGGCCGCTGAGGAGCTGCAGCGGGCACGTGACCAGCAGCTGGCACTGCTGCAGCAGCAGGACGCACTCACCAAGCGCGAGCTGGAGCATGCAGCACGGGAGCAGCAGGTGGCAGCCAAGCAGGTGGAGCTGGACCACGAGGTGGCACGTGCCAAGGAGGCACAGGATGCTGATGTGGACCGGGCACGCCTCAGGACGGCAGTACACGTGGGTGTACTGTACAGTGCAGCTTGGCGGTGTCTTGCACCTGGTTGCCTTCCTGTCGCTGACTATGGGTTCCATACTGGGTTCCCGCTTGGCAAGCAAGCTGAAGCGCGGGCGGCGCTGCCCGCATGCGGTTTGCGTGCGTGCTGCTGCAGGGGCCTGCAGTGTGCAGGCGGCGGGCCGTCCTGCAGATTGGTAACTAGCTGATGCTGATGCATAGCCCTTGCTTGCATGCCGTGCGACAGGACAAGGAGCTGGAGCTGGCGCTGCTGCAGCGCAAGGCCGCGGCTGATGCTGAGCGCCACCGAGCCGTGGTGGCTGAGCTGCGTGAGGAGCTGGCTGGTGTGCGCACAGCCGCAGAGGAGGCCCAGCGCGAGGCGACCGCACGCATCACAGAGCTGCTCAAGGTGTGTGGTGTTTGACGCAGCAGCTGCTCCTGGTGGTGGTGAGCTGCTGCTGTGCCTCCAGGTGGGGCATGCCCCCACGATGGGCAGAGCTGCAGCAACCTCATGCTTTGCTACAATGTCAGAGTACCATGCCAGGAATGTGCACTAAGCACCCTCGCAGCCAGCTGGGGATGCGGTTGCCAGCCAGCATCCAGAGGCATGGCGCGGTGAAGCACGCCATGACATACGTCTATGAAAGTCCTGGCGTGTGTGCTGTGGCGTGCATGTGCCTGCAGGAGGTGGCGCAGTCAGCGGCTGAGCGGCGTGAGGCACAGGCACAGGCCGCGTCTGCACTGTCCGAGCTGCAAGTGCTGCAGGGGGGCGTGGGGGCACGGGAGCAGCGAGTGGCCGACGAGCGGGCGGACGTCGAGAAGCGTGCCGCGTTGATCGCAGCTCAGAAGCAGGAGGCAGAAGCAGCGCTGCGCGAGGCGGCGGAGCTGCAGGCGGCCGCCACGCAGCAGGCCGCACAGCTGGCAGCGCAGGCCAAGCAGCTGGAGGCGAGGCAGGTGACTGTGGCCAAGGCAGAAGGTGCGGCACTTTGGTCAGGACTGTCGTTGTCTTGGTGTAGTGCTCAACCCCTGATGCCAGTCGCACGTGGTCACACATTTCCGTGCGAGCTCGTGCCTGTTGGCATCGGCTGTGTGCTGCCTGGTGACCTGACACATCAGGAGGCCCTTAGTACTGCCAAACAGCTCGCTCATCTGCTGCATCCTACACTGCACCTGCAGAGGAGCTGGAGCGGTTGAAAGCTGAAGGCTCCCAGCGGCTGTACGAGATGGAGACGCGCATCGCAGGCACACTGGCCGCGCAGCAGGCGCGTGCGGAAGAGCTGGCCCAGGCTGCTGCTCAGCAGCTGGCTGCAGCAGAGGCGAGCCTTGCTGCACGCGAGGCTGCAGTTGCTTCAGGGCTGGCCGACAGGGAGGCTGAGCTAGCCGCCCAGGCGGAGGTGCTGCGGCGGCAGGCGCGTGCAGAGCTGGACGCTGCTGCTGCGAAAGCAGCCGGGGAGGCAGCCGCCAAGCAGCGTGCTTTAGCTGCCGTGCAGCAGGAGCTGGAGGCTGTGAAGGCAGAGGTGGAGGCACGGACGGCACAGGTGGGGGCGCTGCAGCGGAGTGTGGAGGAGCTGCGGCAGCAGCTGGAGGCCGCACGGGTCCAAGAGGTGGCGCTGCGGCGGGAGCTGGGCCAGGAGCGCGGGCGTGCGCAGGAACTGCAGGTGGCGCTGGTGCAGCACCAGGGCAGCGCTGCACAGGTAGGTGGGTGGGGTGGGGGCCCGCGTCTGTTCACGGCCCTGTGTGCTGCTGTGCCAAGTCACTCACCAACCTGCAGCTGGGATCACTCAGCATGGAGTCACTGGCACGCACACATGCCGTGACAAGCACACCTGCCAGCTTCTTGCACCTTCTTGTTGACATGGTTGTACTTGCCTGTGCTGGGCTGCGCATGCCCTGGCGCACACCGCACAGGCCCAGAAGCAGGTCGGCAGTGTGGTGGAGGAGCTGGAGGCACTGCACGCCGAGACTGCCGCATCCACACGTGTGACCCAGCAGCTGCAAGCGGCACTGGCTGAGGCGCGGGCCGCGCTGGCTGCATCAGATGAGGAGGTGGCGGCCCTCAAGGCGGCCAAACTGGAGCTGACTGAGGAGGTCAAGGTGCTCAAGTCACAGGCGGTGGGTGGGTTGAGGGCTGGGGGGTTGCACGTGGTGCAGGAGAAAGGGGGGGGCTTCGGGAGATGTGCATGTTGCGGGACTCCAAGGTGCGCAGCTGGCTGACAGCAGGGAGGTGAAGGAAGCAGGGGAGCAGCTTAACGGCGTGCTGCAGCAGGCGGATTGCAAGCGGCGTGTCATGCCCGTGCACTTTTGCAGCTACACTGATGATCATCGCCAGGCACAGACCCACGCTCGCATTGGCGGTTGCACAAGTGCGCGCAGGCTGTGGAGCGCAGCAGCAGCGAAGCCGGCATGGCGGCGGTGCGCAAGGCACAGCAGGCGCTTGAGGAGCGGTTGGCTGCCCTGGTGGCGCGCGAGGTGCGTAGCATCACCTCCATATGGCATGTACTTACTGTATAGTGTATGCCATGTATAACTGTACTCCTCAACACCTCCGCTTGTTGTAATAGTGTATGCCATGTAGTACTTTACTCCTCAACACCTCCGCTTGTTGCCCTGCTACTCTCAAGGAAGCGCGATTTGTGCTGTGCACTTGCATTTTCAACACTTTCGCATGGTGAGCATTTGTGCAACCTGCCCAGGGCAGGAGCCCCTACAACGCGCATGGTGTGTTGGTCCTCTGAGCACCATCAGCCAAAGGGCCGGGCCGATCCTTGCACGCAGGCGGCGGTGCATGCGGCTGAGCTGCGCGCTCAGGAGGCAGCACACAACGCTGCGGCTGCCCAGCGCGAGGCAGCCGCCGCTGCCGCGGCATCCGAGGCTGCAACGCAGCGCCTCAAGGAGCGGGAGGCGGAGGTCCTGCAGCGTGTGAGCGCGCTGGAAGTGGAGCAGGCAGAGCTGCGCACGCGGTGAGTGGGTGGCAGCACAGCACGCAGGTCGCTGCGGCACGGCAGGCCTGTGTACACATGGTGCTCCATGAGCAGCATGTTCTGTGCACGATGAGCACCTGCACTACTAGGCTAGTAGCCTTCCATGCTTGGTCAAAACACGCTCCTCACACACATCACATCAATTGCCGCAGCACCATGGTGGAGCTAGGTGCAGCCCAAGCAGCTGCCACCCAGCAGGCCGCCACCGCGCTGGCCGCACAGACCAGCAGCATGGCCGCCAGCCTCGCACAGGTGGAGGCCACGCGCGCGCAGCTGAACATGGCACAGGCACAGCTGGAGGAGCAGCAGCGTGCACTTGAAACCGAGCGTCAGGCGCTTGCAGCGGAGCGCGTGCAGCTGGTGCAGGAGCGGTCACTGCTGCAACAGGAGAAGCAGGCGGTGGCGCACGAGAAGGCAGCATTGGCAAAGGAGGTGGGCTGTGATGTGCCATGAGGCAACCGCGCAGCTCGTTGAGTAGATCGCAGTGCTGAACAAGGTGCACTCATGTCGAGCAGCAGTCCATGATTGGTTGCTGGGCATGGCCCCAACCATGCAAGGAGTGTGCGCTGCATCAGGTCTCTGCTTTGCACCACATGCCGCAGGTCAAAGGGCTGCGAGCGCAGCTGGCGGCTGCACAGGAGGAGAGGGTTGCGCAGCAGCAAGGGATTGCTGCCATGGATGCACGGCAGGATGCCATCCGGGCAGCGGAGGCTGAGCTGGAGAAGAGCAGGGCGCAGCTGGCGGCTAAGGAGGCAGAGCTGCGTAGACAGGTAGGTGGTGGCTCAGGGCAGGGGGTGTTATGCTTGGCTTGGCGCTGCACGCTGTGCTTGGGGTCCAGCAAGCAGGCGCGATTGTGGCGGTACTCGGCTGTGCCCCGGGGAAAAGGAGGGGGGTTGCACAGGTCACCATTCCAACCTCCTGCATGACTTTGGCCCCGTGCAGGCTGCAGACACAGAGCGCAAGGCAGCTGAGCTGCATGAGCAGCAAGCAAAGCTGTTGGCGCTGATCGATGAGAAGGGTAAAGGGCTAGAGGATTTGATGGCGCAGCAGGTGGGTGGGTGGCCGCCTCCAGCCGCGAAGGGTGTTCACTGCAGGCCTGGGTGCAACGCTTGCCTCAGCCCTGAAGCTGCTGCGCAGAAACTGCTGCGTTGAGCACACTCCCACTGGTGTGGCCTGGAGCCACCACATAGCATGTGCGAGGTCCATGGCTTGTGCGGATGCCCCCTACCAACACGGCATGGACTGTGCCGCGTCATGTTGGCTGTAGCTGCAGTGCATGCCATGTGACAGCATAGGTCTGCGGCCGGCATGCAGGTCATCCATAGCGCACGATGTTGACATTTAAGACCGCCGTTTATGACGCTGTTGGCCTGATGTTCAAGTGCCTAACTGCCCATGGTTGCAGCTAGCGGTGTCGGCACGTGAGGCTGAGCTGGAGCGTGTGCGGGCGGATGTGGCGCGCAAGCTGAGCGAGGGTGCGGCTGATCTTGAGGCGCGCAGCGAGGCGCTGCAAGGTGCGGAGCGGCTGGTGGTGGCTCAGCGCGCGGAGCTGGAGGAGCGCGAGCGCTTCATCCGGGAGAAGGAAGGTGTGCATGTGATGGAGGGCTGGGGAATGTAGGGGATCCGTGAAGGAGGCATCTGGGGGTGGGCTGGGTGGAGGGAGTGTATCCGTGCAGAAAGCATTTGACTGCACATATCTGCATGCTGGCTCTGCGTGCCTCAGGCTGCAAGGCAGCAGGTGCCTTGTGCAGATGTACTGCTTTGCACGAGCTATGTGCGCCAGGTCCCTCACTGCTGCCGGCCCAGGCATACCACCCCCCTCGTCTCCGGGCCCCTCCCCCACGCAGCCGAGCTGTCGCACGTGGCCGAGACCCTAGAGCGCGAGGCGGTCGCACTGGGTGCGGCACGTGAGGCACACGCACGTGAGCGGCAAGCGGCTGCAGGTGCAGAGCTGGAGCAGCAGGTGACGGCCCAGCGCGTGAACCAGCGGCTGTCCGAGCTGTCTGCTGCGGAGGCGGACATGGCGCAGCGGGAGGGTGCGCTGGCGGCCCGTGAGGCGGCGCTGAGAGTGAGGGAGGCGGAGGTGGTGCGGGCGGTGAAGGAGCTGGAGTCGGGGCGTGCAGTGCTCAAGGTGCAGCAGGGCATGGCAGAGGATGCGGAGGCACGGGCGCAGCGCATCCTGGCAGAAGCACAGGGCGCGGCCGCGCGCTTTGCCGCGTTCCACCCGCCGTCTGCTGCGCCCCTAGCGCAGGGCGTGGCTGCCGCCGCTGTGCCAGTGGGGCAGCAGGCAGGGTCCACCAGCGGGGCTGCCCCAGCTGGCGTGAACACCCAAGGAACATCAGCTGCAGCGCCGCAGCCACTTGCTGCAAGTGCACCAGAGGGCACATCACGGGAGGCGAGCTTTGGCGGCATGGGTGCGGGCAGGCAGGCCGTCGTAGATGCGTCGGCCACTGCGCTGGTGCCGGCGGGTGCGCCAGGCCTGGCTGCGGAAGCCAGTGGTAGCAGCAGCCTACCGCTGCCACAGCCATCAGAGACACCTCCGCTGAAGCAGCGACACAGGTCGCACACAACAGATGAGGCAGACGGGGATGGGCGGCCGGCCCAAGCGGCTGCGCATGCAGGAGTTGTGCGAGAATCAGCGGCCACTGAGCGTTCAGACGCGCCGCTCATGGGTTCAGTGCCGCCTGCGGCTCGTGCACAAGGCGGGGCGGACGTGCGGTGAGTGTGAGAGTGTGGGTGGGTGGGTGGGTGGGTGTAGAGCGCCAGCAAGGGCCTCAGGATGGTGCGCAGAGCGCTGCCTGCCTCCCACTAGGAAATGCACGGCTGAGCAGCTGCATCAGGGCAGCGCTAGCGGCACGCACTGACGGTTGCAACTGCCAAGAGATGCTGTGAGGAAGCGCTTTGTTTGACAGTACCCCTTCACGCTTGCACACAATGCGTGCCAGGGCGCTACGCGGGCTGGAGCGCCGGCGCACCTCCGGCACAGGGGATGGCAGCGGTGGGGTTGGGACCGGGGCAGGGGCGGCGCGCCGTGTGTCCTCCTCCTCTGCCACCACCACCGGCCGCTCGCTGCAGGTACTGCTGGCCACGCTGCAGGCCGCTACGGAGCGGGGCGCGGAGCGGCTGCGGCGCCTGGACCGCATCCTGGGCTCCCTCACACTCGATGTGCGGGAGGGCCAGCGGGGCGAGGTGGATGCGTGCCGGTTGGGGCTGGTGGCCCTGTGGGAGCAGCTGCGGGCACTGCAGCTGGGCGGTGCAGAGCTGGGGGTGAGAGCAGCGCTGGGGGCGGAGGACGCGGCAGCGGCGGCGGATGTGAAGCGGCAGCTGGAGGCGCAGCAGGCCGCGCTGACATCATGGGAGCGGCAGGTGGCCGCGCTGATGGATGCTATTGCTGCGCTGCAGGACCCAGCAGCACGCAAGTCGCTGTCGGGGTCCCTCAGGCGGTAGAGGGGGCGGCATGCTGCGCGCAGCACCTGCACAAACACCTGGTCAAGGCCGTGTTTATGCCCTGCAGTCCAGTGGGGATCTAGTTTCTGACAAGCAGGGAACTGTATGAGATGCAATGGGCGCAGGGAAAATACTCCTGCAGCCGCAGTCACCCTTTTGCCCTTTAGGGGTTCAGCCACTGCTGCAGCACGTTAACCAAGCCTCCCAGCTTGCCTCCATTTGGCAAAGTCGCAGGTGTAACACCCTAAGGTATCAGACAGCATTGTTCAAGCAGGTCCTGATCAGTTGATGCAGCTGGAACCCACTGATGTGAGGTCCGCGTTGTTAGTGGATATGAATGGTTCAACTCCCAACGACTTCCAACTGTTTGGTAGGGCGTGTCGCCTCGCCTGTTAACCGCGTTGGCAAAGGACATTGGCATGAACATCAACATTTTTGAACACGGAATATGCACTGTCACTGACCTTCCCGTCAACTGCTGCCTTTGAAAGACAGGCAGTCTCTGCCATGATTCAAGCACAAACAAGGGGTCAAGTACTGGATGGAGTGGCCAAGTTCGGGGTTGCGCCTGGTGGGTGCATCGCGAGGCCAACGACGATAGATGCTTGTGCGATGTGCCCAGTGCATCGTCCTGCACATCCCATGCTGCTGCGCGCGCTCAACATTCCGCGCACATGGTCGACATATGCATGCTTGCATGCTGACCATGTTTGCCATCATGATGATGAGCACAGCAGCAGCAGAAGCAGGTATGGCCCACCCACCTCGCCCACAGGCGCGCGCAAGATGATGGATTGGGAGGAGGAGGCCGCACAGTACGCACTGGACACAGGTGCGCACAAGTGCACGTTCTGCACACTAGTGCACGTTCTGCACACTAGTGCACGTAATGCACACTTGTGCACTACCATGCGTGCTGCACTGGCATTGTTTCTGCATGTAATGAGCTCACACCTTCGTCCGGGACTTTGCTATGAGCACCTTCGGCAGGCAGTGCTGGGCACTGGAGCACCGCACAGCATCTCAGCATGCATTGCTGATGGCGTGTGTTCATTTCAATGTGATGTATGCAGGCACTTATGGGTCATACCGCAACAACGCTGGGCAGGACTGCACGCGTATTGGCCCCAGCTCCAAGTGCTTCTGTGGCCACTTGTTCAAAGACCATCAGTTCACCACCAAGCGTGCACCCTACCCACGCTGCTGCTCCTGTTCCTGCCAGGCGTTTGCATTCGTGCCAACACGGTGAGTGTCACTGGGACAAGGCGAGGGTGCGACTGGTGATGGTGCTGCATGAATACATGATACTCGGTCGCAGCATCGCTGCATGACAGCTGCAGAAGCAGGTCAGGGCTGTTCTCTGATGTACAGTCAGAGACCAATGGGACCATGTGGGTCATGTCTGACGTGCCCACAGGCCAGAGGAGGTGGGCGACTGGTGGCTGGTACGCCGCAAGGGCTTCAACGTGCACACATGGCGTGCCAAGTGCCGCTGTGGCCACGCCCATGATGAGCACGACCCCAACAACAGGTGCGCACTGTGGTGACAATCATTCCCCTAGGCCCATGGGCCACCATGTGGTGAAAGCGCTGCCAAAACATGCAGATGACCGATTCAGCCACGGACAGGACGACGTGGGGTGGGTGGATCACCTGCATACTGGTGTGGACAGCTGTTTTGCCTTCATCATGTGCCCAATTGCTGTCCCCCGCAGGCGCTGCCGCTGCGGCTGCCCCGTGTTCCAATCCAACTTTGCATGCTTGGCGTGCGACAAGAAATGGGAGGACCATGAGAGTGTGTTTGAGACGCTGGCGGAACGTGCGGCGGCGGGGCGGCCTGTGGGTGCGTGTACAGCTTCTGTGCCTGACTGCGATACATTGGAAGCAGGCATCCTTTCAGCACACTGCGCATGATTGAGTGCCCCCTGCTCCCTGCAAGGTCTGTGTGCCCGTGTGGTTCATGTGTGGATGACATGGATCTTGTGCACCGCTGCCCCAACTGCTGCAGGTGAGGACTACCGCCCACTTGCAAGTGATGGGGAGATGCGGCAACACGTGTTCCCAGGGGACCATGCTGCATCTGTCGACTCATATGCACCAAACAGGTGTGTTGAGTGGTGTGTGTGTGTGTGGCTGCTTGCGCACACAGTGGAGGGAGCACGCTTGCGTGCCGGCATGTGCAGCAGCGCAGGCGCCAAGTCGTGCACCTCATATGCATGCTGTAAGCTGTTGAGCGCTGCCAACACGCAGTGCTTCAGAACCCAAATACATGAGCACTTGTCCTGACACCTCCCATCCCTTTCCAGGTTGCGCCCTGCGCAAGTGCCGGCACAGTTTGCCGAGAAGTCGGTGCAGATCATGCATGAGAGCAGCGGGGGCGTGATCAAGGCACGCGACCAAGATGTGGTGAACCGCTGGGGCCAGGTGGAGGCCCCACCAAAGGAATGGCTGTACATGGGCGGTGAGACAGGCGGGCGGCAGCAGCTGGAGGACGGCGGGGGACCCCAGGGGGCCAGCACCAGCAGCGGCAGCAGTCGTGGGCGCGTGCCAGTGGCGGGAGGCAGGGCAGCATCTGCGCGTGTGGCCCCAGGTGGGGGTGTGGGGCCGGTGCTGACCCGTGGAGTGGGAGGTGCCGTGATCCAAGGGGCAGGCCTACGAGGTGCTCCAGGGGCAGCAGCCGCTGGGGCATCACGGGCAGCAGGCCAACGGACCGCAGCAACTGCAGCTGCAGCGCCTGCTGCACGCGCGGGGCCCGCACCTGGGCAAAAGATGAGCGAGTACCTTGCCAGCATACGCGCCCAGTACGACGACTGAAATGCCATAATACAACAAGCGCCGTACAGCACGGCAATTGAGTGGAACTGTTGGAAGTGCCGGCCGACTGAACGGATGGTCTTGAGTGGGGCACAGCCACAGCTGTGGTTCAGCTGGCAGGTGTGGGCAGGGGCACAGGGAGGGGGGCATGCTGCTGGACTGTTGCCGGCAGTGCATGTGGCCCATGACGCATTGCTCCTCTAGGGTTTTGCTTCAGGTATTTCCAGCCCACAGGACTTAATCCCACAAGCACACAACTGGGCCGTGCTGTACTGTAATGAGCCTGCGCCACAGCTGTGCACTCAGACTCACAACTCAGCGCAACTTGACAGCCCATCAGATCCCCCAAACCCCACAGCTGAAGGTGGTTAAACCGATGGCCTTGGTGCCTCCTGTACACAGCTCCAGCTTGTCTTCCAACGATGAAGTAATGCAGAAAAGCGTAGATGTGCTGACCCACCTGCCAGAGGGGCTTCACAGCGCCAGCACACAAGGCATGGACACAGGCAGTGTGAAGGGGCTGGAGCCTGCAGGTGCTGAGCTGCGCCACCGGCCCACCCGCAAGGTGTGTGCGAAGCAGCATCACCAGCTCCGCCCATGGAGGGTGCTGCTGCACTGATGCTGTTGCATGGACGGCCCAGGCGCATGCTGCTGAACCGGCTCATGCAGGGGTTCAGGATGCATGGGCACGTGGCTGCGTGGCCATAGTGCAAAGTTCACTCTGTGCACACAGCTGAAGTTGTGTCAGCCCAACGTGGCTTCTGGGTGTAGAGCTGTGGGTGCTGCTCCAGCCAAAACCAAGACACGAAGTGAAATACGCTGCGCATGCTGAACAGAGCCCTGCATGGCATGCACACAAAGGAGGTGGATGAGGCACGAGAGCATTCGTCCGACGCACAGCCCTCACACGCCATCGCGGGCACACACACTCACAAGCGTGGCGCACCACGTGTGCCCGGGGACCTGTTCCTCAAGGTGAGCACATGCTCCTTTGTTGAAGAGTTTGGGAGGGGCAAATCTGGTAGGTCCTAGACGTGGAACTGTGCTTTCATGCACACGCATCATGGCACATGCGTGCACACGGGGTCCTGGGGAGTTGAAGCATGCTGTGATCGGCCCGCTTCATTGGCGTGCACTGTGAAGGGGCTGCAAAAGCCGCATGCACCTCCCCTGGCCCCATGCTGCGTCGTTGTATGCAACAGTCACGGTACCCTGTTGGCCGCTGCCTGGTGCGCAGATCCACAGCGGACTGTTCTTCCTGCTAGCTGGCATCACCACCACACTGGACTCCATCACAGCACCACTGCGGAACACGCTGGCCAAGGTGTGTGTTGTGCCTTTACCAAATCCGTCATTGTTTGGCTGTTGTGTGCCAGTGGCCTGGTGCTGTACTGCAGTGGGTAAGTGCTGGGCGTACACTGGGGAGTGTGGGCAGGTTGGCATCCTTTTGCAACGGTGTACCTGACTCCAATACCTGTACTGCTGCAACACGTTTGGCGCTACAGGTGGCACAAGGCCTGAGCGGCAAGGGTGGCAATGGCAACCAGCGCCCACACAGCACGAGTGGAGATCAAGGCGGCCACCAGCCTCTGCATCCCAAGAATGACTGAGAGAGCCATGCTCCTGTCTGTGCAGGCTGTGAAAAGGTGGCCACCGTAAGAGTGCAATATGTATTGTGCGTGAACATCTGGTTGCGAATCATGTCTGCTGATGGAAGCATGCGACAAGTTGCTTGCATTGTGCAAGTTATGCATCGCCATTCCTATCCCAGCTGCTCTCAGCATTTTAAATCACACCCTAGCTGCCCTTTGTGCCTGCCCAACCTATCAGCTGGACCCTGGTTGGCCTCATCCCATCCCCCGCTCGCATTGTGTACATCTAGATAGCCCCTAATCTCCCTCCTGCCTCTCTCAAAAACCACAGCCTGTGCCAGACACCTTGTTTTAACCAGCTCATGCAGTATCTGCCTCGTACTGCAAGGTGTCAGACAGCACAGTGAAGCGGTTGTAGTCCTCGCGCTGCTTGGCCTTAATCTCATCGATGGCCTTAACCTGCAGGGCATGTAGCACCATGCAACTGCCGGTTGTGTGTATGGTAGCGCTTGCTCAAGGGTGATGATCTGATGAAGTCACAGTCCATGGGTCTGCCGCGAACAGCGCACATGCCAGATATGACTCAAGTGCACGTCAGGTGTGCACACTGCACAGCCTGTACACAGAACAACACAGCACCATGCAGTGCAATGCAGCAACAGCATTCAGCATACACGCTTAGCAATGCATGACCCGTGTCCCACAGGCGTGTGCTCACGAGGAGCACGGTGCGCACCGCAAACATGGTTGCTGACACAGACAGCAGGAAGTTGAAGAAGATGAAGGCGGCAGCGGCTTGCTCATATGAGGTCAGCTTGGCGGGCTCACCACGGTAGCGCACGCCGGCATCCGTGCACAGGTCCACAAAGTAGTCTGAGTAGGCATGCAATGGAAGGGGAAGATCGCATGTGTTGCCTGCTGTGAGACAAGCTGCATGGCGCTAGGCAAGGTGAGATGGGCCATGGCGCCAGGAAATGCACGTGGTGCGGTACTATCCGAGCCATGGCTCCTGGGCATAAGCACCCTTTCCTGATTAAAGTAAACCAGGTCGCCTACCAGGCAGCTAGGCTAATGACCGCCCAGCAGCACGCATTTGCACAGGCATTCCCGGCGACTGGGACCCCTAAATCCAATCCTGCCCTTCTGTGGTCACACGTACGGAATGAGATGACCATCTGCGCTGCGTTGTAGACAAAAAACCCGATGATGAGCTCCCGCTGAGCGTTGATCACGCCAAACAGGCCGCACACAGCGAAAATGTTGTCTGCGTGGCAGGTGAAGGGCATGTGAAAAGATGGGTGGACGCCTGCACTGTGCGACCAAACGCAATTCTGAAGGGTCCTCATGCCGCATCTGCCAGCTGCCCCCGGCACTTCCCCAGGCATTGTTCCAACAGGCTGCAGAGCGCGCTGAGTACCAGCAGCCAAGAGCTGCACAACTTACTCGTAATGGACAGGTAGAAGGATAGGCCCATGGGAGACCGGAAGTCCAGGGGCGACTCATAGCCTTGCACGCGGATGCCTTCCCCCACATCGCTGTTGGACTGCTCCTCCTCATTCAAAAACTGTGGTGCATGTGCCATGTGTGTTTGTGTGCTGCCAGTATGCACAGGCTCTCAGTTGGTGCAGGCTGTCATCCCTGCCAGACCGCCCGTGCCAGCATGGCACCCACACAGCCCATGCTTGCATCAATGGCAGCGTAGCAACACAGCACCAGCTTAGCAGCCCTCACTGGAATCTCTCCTGCTGCATCGACCCATGCTGCATACACTATGCATGTTAATTGTGTGAAAGTACAAGCGCTTGCAAGGCATGCCCACCTTGTTGAAGTAGTACCGCTTGTAGCCCTCGTAAATGCCTGTAGGATGGATGTGCAGCAGGTCTCATGAAACTGATCTGACGACAGACGCGATCTTTGCGCATCAGAACGTCGCTGGCATACGCGATGATGAATATGCCACGTGCAGAGCCTCCACCGCCTTTGCTACCTACCTAGTAGGCAAAGGCCAACGACGAGTTGCGCCGCAGAAATGAAAAGCACACCACCACCTGACTTGACCATCGCGCACAAACGTCAAGAAGCGGGAGTGGAAGTTGAAATGATGCTGTGTTTCAGCCCACGGTCGGTAAGGCTTTTAAGCAACACAGAAGTACTTCGTTGGAACAAGACGCTGCTGGCCCTGAATGCCAGTATGTGTGATCAAGCTTCTGTACTTCTGTATTTGCATGGCAGCTTGCATGTGGCTGTACACTTTGCGGCACCATGCCGTGGTCCTGCATGCACAATCAACAAGTCATTAGCCTTTCCTATGTTGTGGTCATATCTGTTGGCTGAGTGATGTGTGGAGGACATCAAGAACATGCCGTAAGAAAGCTGAAGCTCAAGAGTGCCTGGAAAGAATTGGATTACAGCCATCGAACCAGGGGCGTCACTCCACAGCGTCAACGCACTGGCAGGAAAACTGAGGGCTGAAAGAGATAGGAACACATGCACTGGACAGGTGAGCGCAGACATCCCACGTCCCTGGATGTGGTAAATCTCAGCAACTGAAAACATCACCACCACCACACACATGCTGACACACAGGCAATGAAACAAAGGAGAAACAAAAAGTAGTCAATGACACAAGAATCAGGTTGGGGCAAGCCTGCCACCTCAAACACCTCTCTACACACCGATTGTGCACATGTGTAACCGGGGCCAGCCCAGATCCACAAAGTGCAGTGACAAAAGGAATAATAGCACTTGCTTCCAGCACTCCTGCTTGGTGCCCACCCCTGGAGTGGCTGCGCCCATGCGCCTGTCAGCTCAAGAAGGGCTGCACGCCATATCCCACATGACGAATCAGCAGTGGGTCGGTTGAATGGACCGGACAGACGCTCATGTACACGATGATGAAGTACAGCCAGGCCCTTGCCCTGTTAGGCTCTCAGCTCAACGCTCACAAGCCTGCACCTAGCTGTGGACGGTATGACGACATGCCTGGAGGGGGGTTACGCGCAGCAAGCGGATTATAGCGCGACTCTGCAGTGGCACCCGACCCCACACCAGCCACTAGATGCCCAAACCCAGGAGGGGGCGTCTTGACGGTGGTGCCGGTGAAGGTGGATGTTGTGGACAGAGTTGACTGCTGCCCCAGGCCCAGTGCGTCTTGCCCCCATGATGTCGCTGCTGCAAGCGGGTTGTACCCCCCCGTGAGCTCAATGCCTGGCAGCCCTGACCACATGGAGTAGGTGCCCGTACCCTGCTGCTGCTGGCCATAAGCACCGCCATACTGACCTGCACCTGCCTGCTGTGTCTGTTGCAGCCCGCCAGGTGGCCCAATCGGCTTCCCGATTGGCTGGTAGCGGCCAATTGGAGGTGCAGGTACGATAGGGTTATCCAGCGGGTTGAGCAGGCTACCACCAAGCTGTGTGGACAGCCCGGTGCCCTGCTGGCCATATGTGGACGCAGCAGATGGGGGTGGTGCAATGGGCGCGGGCGCAGCTGGCATTGCAAAACCTGGAGGCGCCTTCCCAGCTGCCAGCAGCGACTGCACCTTGCCGTTCTGTGCCTCCTTCTGCTTCAGCAGTGCCACAAGCTGCGCAGCCGCCTCCTGAGAGCTCAGCGCGCCGGCACGCACAGCTTGATTGATAGAGCTGAGCATGGAGACGGCCTCTGGGTACGGCTCGCCTTGATTGGCCCCCAGCTGCAAGTTGACGGTGCGCGACATGCCGAACACAGACGTGCTGACCCGAGCCTGCTGGTAAAAGCTCGCTGCAGCAGGTGCATGCAGCGAATTCTGCGGCAGCCCCAGCTGCTCGGGCAGCACGACTGGGTCCTGGCTCATGAGGTCAATGCTGGAGTTCACGCTGGGCACGCGATCGACGCTGCTTGTGACGCTAGTGCTGCGCCTGTGATTGTTGTTTTCTTCTGCACGTGCCTTGGCCTGCGCAGTGCTATCCGCGAGCGAAGGCCATGCCATGTCGTCTGCGACTGGAGCTGCCTGCGACGCAGCAGATGCATCCTGCCGCTGCGTAGCCCACGTAGCCCCGCTAGGCAGGCCTGGCGTGGCATCTTCTTGCCTCCGAGCTTGCTGATCTGGGCCGCGTTTGACTGCAGCTGCAGGCGCTGCAGGCTTTGCAACAGGTGCTGGGCGTGCTGTCTGCTGCGTGTTTTGCTGCGTTGTGGGTTGCGGGTGGCTAGGGGGGGTACGTGCTGTGGCTTGGCCAGCTGGTTGCTGCGCTTGACGCTCCCGCATCTCCTCAGGCTCTGAAACTGCTCGGGACAGAGCTGTGGGAGGGGAGCCATCTGGGTCCACCTTGCCATACTCGCGCCTACAACCCGGGCACTGGCTTCGGCAGTGCAGCTTGATCTGCTCAAAGCAGAAGAGGCACACTCGGTACCTGCCGGGGCAAAAAATCCGAGGCAGGACGCAAATTTAAAGAAGGGTTTGGTGGTCAGATCAACCACAACGCAACGCGTGATAATCATCACAAAGCAGGGTTAAAGACCCACCCGCAGGGGCAGGGAAGGAAGCCCAGGTCGGTCTCGTCCAGGTCCTCAATGCACAATGGACATGACTCCTGCACATGCGTGCCCCAGCAAGCGGTGTTAGCCAGCATGGCACAAAGTACAAGCTGGGAGGGTGCATTTGGCGACAGACGCACCTTTTGTAGCGTTGCGTCGATGAACGTTCTAGCGCCCATGGACGGTGCAACTGGCGCCTTGGCGACCTTGTTCTGCCTCGCCTACACAGCAAATATAATCTCATCATGCGTTGCTCGCTGCAAACCCATGCTGACTGCCATGTTGTCAAGCACACCTGCATGGCTGGAGCTGCCACAAGTCGCGAGGTAGGAACTGCACGCGGCGGAGCCATTGCTGTCAATTTACACACACGCCTTTGGTTCCAGGGAAAACGCAGCAAAACTTCACAGCGGGGGGTTGGACCCTGCAGTAGCTGCCCTGCGGATTGCCCACGTGTGAGGTAAATACTTTGCACACAGGAGAGCGCGCCAGCAAAACAGCAGCACAGCATAGCCTCAGCACCGCCTTCAGCATACAGTGAAGCGCTTGCCCACGCCTGCCATGCAGTGTACAAGCCAGCCGCTCGTGTGTTGTGCTGCAGGCGCGCAGTCAAAGCATCCCACTGCTGCCAGCCAATTCCAGGTCACAAAGTACAAGGGCTCACTCTCCCTTGTATACTGGTGGCCTTTTCTCCCCAAACGCCCTGAGACCCTCCAGCCTGCGGCCAAGAACCAAACTTGCTCATCGTGGCCGTAAGCGGTATTCCCAACACCGCCAATCACAATGCTTGATGCCAACATTACAACAATCACATGGCTCACCTGTCTTTGGTTGGGATCAACTGTGCGTAAAACGCCTCCTCCTGCACCAGCGTTCGAAATCACTACATCAGTGCAGCGAGCAACCAGCTGCGCAGCTGATAGGTCCCAGCGTGATGTATGCCATGCCTCAAGCCCATGCAGCTGACAAGAACAAGTCGCCAAGTCACACACCATTCTGAGACCGGTGCTCAGGTCAACATCCATGCCATGATTGATGGCTGCCTTGGCCATGCGCAGCGACAGTGGTGCGCTCTTGGCCACATCGCTTGCGATAGCCAGCGCCCTGCATCCACGTCTTGCGCGCACACACGCTCAGGCACACCTGCACAGGCGCACCGCGCCTCATCCTGCCAAGTGCGTCATCTCAAGCACCAGCTGAAACGCGCATCAACAACTCAACATCTGTGCTGTGGACCACACACCGCGTGTACGCAGCCCCCTCCTCCACCAGGTGGTCCACCAGCCCGATCGCCAGTGCCTCCTCTGCCTTGACGCGCTTGCCCGTGAAAATGAGCTCCTTGGCGCGCGGCGCACCCACCAGCCGTGGCAGGCGCTGCGGCCAGAGGCAGTCCAGTGCGCACACGGTTGTACAGCTGCCAGGTACAGGTGCACGGTGTATGTTGCAGCAAGGTTCGGGGTTGTGCAGCAGCTGTCAGGGATAACGGCCAGCTCCGCACCTGCGTCCCGCCTGCACCTGGGATGATGCCCAGCTGTGCCTCCGGGAACGCAAACACCGCGCCGCTGCCAGCAACGCGGATGTCCGTGGCCAGTGCCAGCTCAGCGCCCCCGCCCAGCGCAAAGCCCTCGATCGCAGCAACCGTGGGCATGGGCAGTGCCTGCACGGCGGTCATAGTTGCGCGCAGGCTGCTCACAAACTCGGCCGTCTCAGCCTGCGTCATGGCCGCCCGCTCCTTCAGGTCTGCACCCGCACAGAACACGCCGTCCACAGTGCTGCGCAGCACCACGCAGCGTGTGCTGCGCTCCTGGCGCAGGATGTTCACCGCCTCGGCCAGCTCGCGCAGCAGCTGCCGCCCGATTGCATTGCGTGCACTTGTGCGGGTGAGAGAGATGACCGAGATGCCCTCGTAAGGTGCTGCCAGTGGCTCCACTGACACATGCAGCTGGGGCTCAGGCATGCTGCCACTGCTGCTGGCATCTGCGGAGGCAAAGCGCCGTGGACACTGCCAGCAGGTGGCACATGTGGGGTGAGGCACTTTTGGGGTGATGTGCAGCAAACCACCCAGCGCGCCTGGAAAGTGCTGCATTCCAAATGCAGCAGCATAGCCTGGCCTCATGGTGGTTGCCAGTGCTGCAAGCAGCGGCTGAACCATCCTGCCAAACTGCTTCTGTTGGCTTTGTCCTCAAGGCTGGCTGTTGGTTCAGGGCTGAGCACCACGGCGGACTGCTAGAGGCGACTTCTTCTTCAGCAGGCTGTAAGCAAGGGGCAAGATCTGCAACATGCGCATGCCCAACCGCATGACGCGTCGGTGAAGCGCATGACAGCGTACCACGTACATGGCCAAATCACCACAGCCAAAACAGCAGGTTACCGTGACCTGATGCATTGTGAGGACCAGAGATAGCCTGCCTGCTAATTATGTTCAGGTGTCCTGATGTCTTCACTGATCAGTAGACTTACCACGCCAAAGACCATCAACAGGACTCCAAGGATGTACCGAAACGCCCCTGCACCCAATCCAGCAGGTGCCACCCAGATGTCAGAACCCTGAACCCGCCAATGTGGCTCCTGTTGCCGAAAACTCCACGCACCTGGTGATTGCACCTCCAGCAAGCTCCGAGCCTGCATATCAAGCGTTTCGGGTGAGCCTTGGGTGCTGACTGGACGATTGCACAGACAGAAGCATAAAACTTACTGACATTCGCCGCAGCTGCTCAACCCTTTGTTCCCGCTTCGCAAATGAGGCACGAATGCACTCCCCAAGACCTCACTCGCACGATTATAGTTTCGGAGCCCTGGCTTTCATTTTCTCACGAGAAATTGCTTATCTTTGTAGACAGGTACCTGACTTAGCTGTCCTACTATGGTTCGGAACACCAAGTCTAAGTCATGCAGCATGTCAGCTGAATTGAGTAGTCTGTACTTTATAATGCAAGTACCCTGTTCCACAATATGATGGAGCACATGCTCTGCGGGTGTCGATGGAAGCAGTAAGGCCGTGCCATTATGGACGCCAATGGGACGCTTGCGGAGGTGGACGAGTCGCTGAAGCAGCTTCGCTCGCTTTCACATGTGAGCTTATGCTGCATGCTTGCTGGTGTGCATGCCATGCATGCCGTGCCGCTGCACAGCACCTTTGCATTCTGCGGCAGTGCCAGCCTGCTTGCTCTCCTGCATATGCGATCCATACGCGCATGCACGCACATGGGGCTTGCATGCACCATCCTCGCACGAATGCACCCCCTGCACGTGCTACAGGAAGTGGATGAGCGGCTGCGCCAGCGTGCGGCGCAGCCCCCACTGGTACTGCCCAGCCAAGCGTTCCTTGCCAAGCTAGCAGCGCAGCAAGCGATCGCAGCACAGGCTTCAGGTGCAGGCATCCGGTATGGGAATGCGCCCATGAAGGCTGCGGACCCCCTAGCCAGCCTCACTGGCATGGCAACAGCTCTGCAGCGTGAGCATGGGCCACAGGGCCTGGGTAAGGTCCCGCCCTATCCCAGTGCTGTGGCAGCAGCTGCGGCCGTGGCCAAGCTCACCGGTCCTGCTGCCACAGGAGGTGTGGGCCGGGGCCGGCTGCAGGCATCCCCCGTCCCCGTGAGAGACGATGTCTACGCACCCGCACCCCAGCCCCTGCAGCGCACTGCGCGCAGCCCACCGGTATCTGCATCCCCTGGTGCGCCGCTGTCCCCGCCTCGTACCGCAGGACCTGGTGCCATCAGCAGCAGTGTGCTGGCGGCAGGGGGCAGTGTGCCCAAGGGCTCCATACTGGCACTCCCAGGGCAGCTGGCGTACCGGGAGCTGCTGAGCGCGGCGCAAGCCAGCCGGGCGCAGGAGGTCAGCGCGCTGCAGCGCGAGCTGCAGGGCATGGATGATGAGATTGATGCATACCTCGCTGAGGAGCGGTTTGAGCGGCTGGTGCCGGACGCAGCGATAGCCATCCAGACGGCGTGGCGCGCGCGGGGACCGCGCCTGCTGTTCAACCGCTACATGAAGCAGCGGGCGCAGGCACAGGCGCAAACGCTCGCCACGTTCTTCACACCTCTGCGCCAGCTCGTGGCGGCGCTGCGCCACCAGCGCCGGCGGCTGCTGCGGCGCTGCTTCCAGGAGTGGCAGGAGATGGGGCAGCTGAAGCTGGAGCTGTACAAAAAGGTGCTGGCGCGGCTGAAGGCATCCATGATTGACATCCGGGACTCGCAGTCCCCGAACCACCTGTGGCGGCTGTGCACCGCACCAGGGGAGGGCCCCTGGCAGGCCACCATCAGCTTGGGTGCGCTGTGCAAGAACCTCATCCAGTCGCAGGCCCCCCGCCGCAAGCTGGCCATGTACTTTGGCGCGTGGCGGGAGCGTGTGGCAGCCATGCGCGAGCGGCGCGCTCTAGCTGTGGCCGTGCTGCTGCGCATGGAAGCCAGCCGCGTGCGCCACTTCCTGCACATGCTGTTCAGGTGGGCGGGGCGTGCATGGTGGGCAGCTGCCGAGTGTGGGTGCTGCTGACTTGTGTAGTGTAGAGAGCACTGGCGCAGCTGCATCCCGGTGAGTTGCCTTCCTTGATGTGTGATTCACAGCATGTGGTGCGCCAAGGCCATTGAATGGCGTGCCTGCTGCAAGTTGCGCAACTTGCCCTGCACTGAGTGCCCTGCACTGTCCCGCCCTGCTGTCGCTAGGTTCTGGTACCGCTGGGCAATCGTACGCGTGGCGGAGCGGCTCAAGATTGCGCCCCCACTCTTCCGGCCGCGCATGCCCGAGTGGGACATGTGGCTGTGGGAGCATGGGCGCAGCCGGGAGCTGCATGGGCGCGTGGAGCAGCTGCACCGCGGCTTCCGCGTGCGCTACTGCTTCCGCTTCTGGCGCTTCTTCACTGAGCGCAACCGCAAGATGCGGCTCGCGTGGATCGGCGCAGCAGCGGAGCAGATTGAGCAGGTGATGCGCTACTCGCTGCACTGCCTTATGGCCAACTGGCAGGAGGCCAAGGCGCGGAGGCGTATGCGCGCCACTGCCTTCCACAGCTGGCGCCGTGTGACGCAGCGCAACATCTTGGTGCGCACCATCAGCCGGGAGGTGGAGGCGGTAACGCGCGCCAGCATCAAGCGGCAAACACTGCGGCAGATGCGCGAGTGGGCATGTGCGAGCCGGCTGCTCAACCTGTCTGCCACGGTGCAGATCCTGCAGCGCAGGACACTGTGCATGGTGCCCATGTTTGCGTGGACGGGGGACCTGGCGCACATGTGGTTTGTGGCCGTGTGGAACGCGTGGCGCAACCTTGCGGTGGGCCGCCTGCGGTTTGCGGCGCTCCTGGGGTCCCATATGCAGCGCATGGGGGCACTGAACGCCGAGCTTGCGTTCAAGGCGTGGCGCAAGGCCGCGGCCGCGGTGCGCGCGTGGCGTGAGGGGGTGCTGGAGCGCAACGAGGCGCGTGCGGTGCGGCGTCAGGAGCGGGAGGCGCGCGCACGTGCCGCGCTCACGTCCGGTGGCTCTGCTGTGCCACCCCTCGCGCGCCAGGCCTCCAGCCAATCAGCAGCCACCAGCTCCCGCGCTGGCACACCCATGGGTATGGCCCTCAACGCGGCCACCAGCTTCAAGGCCGGCAAGGCAGCGGGTCAGCAGGTAGGACAAGAAGGAGAGGGCGCAGAGGAAGGGGAGGAGTGGGAGGATGAGGAGGATGAGGACCCGGAGCTGCCCGACGAGAGTGTGCATGTGGGGGCGGGTGATTACACCGGCCCTGTGCCCTGGCGGCCAGTGCTGCAGCGTGACACGGTGCTGTCGGCCAACCAGCTGAGCACTGTTGGCATCAGTGCCTCACGCATTGCGCGCATGGTGGATGAGCTGAGTGAGGTGGAGGGGCGCTTCAGGCCAGGTGCGTGGCTCATGGGTGCTGGTGCTGGTGCTGCTCATGGCAGCTACCCTTTCACGTCCTTGCTTGCAATCAGGCTGTTACACCTGTGCGTTCCAACCAGGCTGTTGTACCCTGCTGGTCTTCTGGTGCCCCAGCAACAGCAGTAGCGGCAATGCAGCATGCATTGTGAAAGCACACTGCTTGACTGCGCTGCGCAGGCTACGCCAACGACAGGCAGCTGGCGCTGGAGATGGTGCCGCGGCAGGAGATCACCGAGTTCCAGCGGCAGTGGGCGGACAGGTCCCGCCCGCCCTCGTCTGTGTGGCAGGAGCAGCCCGGCGCGGACCCCTGGCTGTGGCAGCGGCTGGTGGGGTTGGTGGCGTGTGCGGTGAATGCTCACCCCGAGCACGCGGCGGGGCCCATGGTGGAGCATGAGGCCATGCCCTGGGCAGAGGAGGTGGGTGCACTGCGTAGGCGTGTGCTCACGCAGCGCCTGCACTGGGCCGTGGCCCGGGACCGGGGCGACGGCAGCGAGGGGGAGGAGGAGGAGGGCGGCGCGGGCTTCCGCTCGCCGCGGCTCAAGGGCCTGGGCGGCTGGCACAGCGGGCACTTCTTGTCAGGGGGCGCCCACAGCCAGGCGCGGCAGCGGCTGCCCGCGTACGTGGGGCTGCTGCCCACAGAGGATCAGCGCGAGCTGGTGTGGCTGTGGAAGCTGGCCGTGGGGGAGGAGCTGCTGGAGACAGGGGTGGCCCACCTCATGGGGCTGGGCCTCAAGGACCTGCCTGCGCTGTACAAGGCACTGGAGGCCAAGGCTGCCAAGGCGGGGCGGTGGGCCACGGGGTTGGGGCCGCGCTGGTGGCAGGTGCGGGGAAAGGGGGATGCTGCTTTTGAGCTGAGGCTGGGGTACCTTGTTAAAGTTGCTATGTGTGCCGCTTGGTCTGACTTGCATGGCGCCTCGGCAGCTTTGGCCAGCCTTGAGAAGTGTGCTCCTGCGTGCATGTCCAGGGCATCACATGCCTCACATGGTGCATCGCCCACCACTGCCTGTCTGACCAGGGTGACCTGCTGACGTGGCTGCTGCGTGGGCCCGCGGCACACGATGCCAGCTACATGGCGTCATCCGCGACGTACCGCGCAAACCGCGACCGCGTCATCACCATGGGCATGGAGCTGCACGAGCGCGCGATGGCACTGAACAGGTGCGGGGCCATTGCCTTTTGTCACCACATGTGGCTGTGCACGCGTGATACTGTTGGCAGGCAGTGCCCTTGGGCTTGGCGGCGCTCGGCTGCTGCGTCTGGCCTGGCAGCGTTGCGCTCACGCCCTTGACGAGTGTGCTGTGGGACCAACCATGACGGCACCATAACAACAATAACACGTCGTTTCACATATGTTCCTGCATGCCGGAGCCTGGCAGTCATCAGCCAAACACCATCACTAGATGCCCAAGCCAGTCCTGAATACCGGCACCATGCGAGGCAACATTTCAATTCACAAGTCATCAAGTGCCTGCCGGTCACATGGACGGGGCCCTGGTTGCTGCACCCCTGCCTGGCTGAAGCCATGATGTTGTGGATGCTTGTGTTTCTCGTGCCCAGGCACTGCCCTGAGTTCACGCTCACCTACCCTCAGTACGACCCCACCACCAAACGTGATGATGCGGTGGCACGGGTGGAGATGGAGGGGGATGAGGAGGATGGTCCCCGACCACCTCCTGATGTGCTGCCCCAGGAGCCTTGGGGGCTGCAGGGCCCACAGCAGCCTACACTGCAGCCGCCGGGGGCAGGGGTGGAGGAGGCTGTGGGAAGCAGCCGCAGGGTGGGCTTCAGCCCACCACGGATACAGCTCCAGTTGCCACAGCAGCCGGAGCAGCAGCCAGCAACCCCAACGGCAGGGCCAAAGACGCCTGCGGGGCGTACGCCCAAAGGCAGCACAGGCCCCAGCATGCAGCGCTCAGGCACGCTGTCCAAGTCAGAGCTGATCAAGCTGGAGATGCTAGGGCAGCTGCCGCCAGACAGCACACGCTCAAACTCGCCTCTACGGGCCCCAACTCCACCCCCTGCACCTTCACCTGCCCCTGTCCCTGCCCCAGCCCCAGCCCCAGCACCTGCACCTGCACCTGCACCTGCACCTGCCCCGGGAGCTGCTGCTGCAGCCACACCCCCACAAACCGACAGCCAGGCGCCCGCGCAGGAACCAGCGCCCACCACCAAGTCACTGGAGTCTGTCCAGGCATCTGGCGTCGTGCTGGGTGCAGCGGCTGCAGCCATCCTGGCCGCACGTGCTGCAGCTTCTAGGGGTGGCGGGGGTGGTGGGGGCAGTGCGCAGAGTACCCGCACGTCCACAGCACGCGCTGCGCGCCTCATGGCACAAACGTCAGAGCGCAAGCTGGTGTGGCGGCCAGGAGGCTTCAAGCGCGGCGCGGCTGTGAACGGCATCGGGGTCACCCCCTCGGGCCCGCCGGAGCAGCGGCCGCCTCGCATGAAGCGCCTGCCCCCTGTGCCCAGCACACGCTCCAGGTCACCATCCAAGAGGAGGAGTGATGACGAGGATGATGACGCAGCACTGCTGGGTGCCTTGGGCGCTGACGGATCAGCGGGTGCAGAGGAGGGCGCAGCAGCCTTCAAGGCCATGATGCGCGCCGCGCATGCTGCGCCCTCGTTGCGCCCGGACTCGGCAGCTGACGCCATGCAAGCGCTGCCAGCTTCCAGGCGCAGGCACGAGGGCTTGTCGGGGCTAGAAGACCTGATGACACCCACCCGCCGCAGAGACGAGCCCCCACCTCCCAAGCCTTACATCTGGTTTGACGGCCCTGGCCGCATCTTCCCCACAGTCGCTGATGTGGTGGTGCCGGCACAACCACCCTCGATGGCTGAGCTGCAGCACCGGGCTACAAAGCTGTTGGGTGAGAAGCTCAACTCCTCCATCTTCACCCTGCCGCTCATGCCAGCGTCCATCTTCACGGACTGGAACGCGGCCGAGGAGGACAGGATGCATGCCACGACTGAAGCCGCAGCCCAGACTGCGGCGCCCGACCCCGCAGCAGGCCCTGCCGCATCAACGGCTGCAGTTGCAGAACAGGCAGGCGCTGTTGCAGTGCAGGCCGAGCCACCCCTGGCTGCCAGTGCTGCTCCTGCAGAGGCAGAAGCCTCAGAAGGGCCCACTCGTCCTGCAGACGCAGAGCTGTCCGCCCAGGAGTCGCTGGATGCCGAACGCAAGGCGCGCCTGGCAGCCCTGATACCCGTCGTGGACTTGGGGGGCCTGCTGGCTGCTCCAGAGGAAGGTGGTGAGGCACTGGAGTCGTACCGCGCACGCCTGGGCACTGGTGCAGACAAGTACATCGCCCACAAGACTGCGGACCTGGACATTGGCCGGGACCTGGATGTGGCCGAGGCTGCAGGGCAGGGGCCAGCCGCAGGGAGTGGTACAAAGGGTACAGAGGAGGAGGAGGGCTCGGGGAGAGACCTAGGCGTTGGGGGCGCGGACGATGCCAAGCTGGCTGCGCGGGTCAAGAAGCGTGCAGCACGTGCGCGGAAGCGGGCAGCGGCAGCTGCAGGGAGCCCATTGCGCACACCGCCGGGCACAGATGAGGGCAGCTTGGGTGCCACCTCCTCCGTTGGGGGCTCCAAGCCGGCCAGCCGCACAGCAGGTGACAAGCCCAGGTCACGCGGCCAGGCAGGCAGCTTGCAGGTATCCAGAGATGGCAGGGAGCAGGCAGACAAGGAGCTGCATGGCTTGCATGGCACTGTTGCAGGTACGTCAGCAGGGCCAGCAGGTGGCAGCAGCTTGCAAGGAACTTCCTTGGAGGAGGAGGAGGAGGAGGTGGGGCTGGATGACCTGCCAGAGGATGTGCGGGAGGCGGTGGCACAGGAGCTTGCAAGCTCCCGGCAGCCCCACGCCTTCACCGTGACTGCGCAGCAGCTCAACATCTTCCTGGGTGGCAAGCTGCGCGGCTTCAAAGGCTCGGTGGTGGTGCATGGCCGGCGCGCTGCGGACGGGGATGCAGGGGAAGAGGGCGAGGAGGGTGCAGCAGCTGCTCAGGCTGCGGCAGCAGCTGCGGAGGAGGAGGCAGCAGCCGCCGCAGCTGCCGCGGCCCTGGCAGCAGAAGGCGACTTCGAGGCAGTTTATGACGCGGACCGAGTGGTGCGCCCACTCAGCGCACGGCGGCGCGAGCTGCTGGACGGTTACAACCTCCGTGCTGAGCTGGCGGACCTCATGGGCGGTACTGCACCGATCGCGCTGGCGGGCGCTGAGGCGGCGCTGCTGGGCCTGCGCAACCTGAGCGTGGCTGAGGAAGAGGCGGTGCGCATTGAGCTGGAGCGGCTCGAGCGCGAGCTGGCGGCAGCACAGCGCCGCACACGCCGGCAGCCGCGCAGCCCCACCCTGGCCCGCAGCCCCACCAGCGTCCGCTCGCCGGAGCAGCGCTCTCCCAGGCATGAGGCGCCACAAGTCAGCTTGCAGCGGCCGTCCCGCTTCCCGCCCGGAGAGCCCCTGCCACCTAGTCAGCCGCAGGCAATGCCACACGTGGCATCGCATGTGTCCCGCACGTCTTCACAGTCCTTGCCGCCAGCGGGGGAGCTGCCACCCAGCCAGCCACCGCATGGCGCGTCGGATGCGGCAGCGCAACAGGCGGAGATGGCACGTGCCGCGATCATCACGGCCCAGCTGACGGACGCGTCTGGCCAACCCTTAGCACGTGCTGCATCGTACGCGCCCCAGGGCACAGCAGGGGCGCCAGAGCTGCTGGAACCGTGGGGCGAAGATGCCCCTGTGCTGCAGCACGCCCATTCGGGGGTACCTACCCACGCGTCGTCTTCACTTGCGAGTGGCAGCCAGCACGCGCGCACCACACGCTCCACCACCAAGCCTCGCACACGATCAGCGCATCGGCCAGCCTCCGCTCAGGGCCAGACCCTGCGCCAGGCATCAGGCGCAGCAAGCACAGTGCAGCCCGGCCGGCCCAACAGTGGTCACAGTGCACTCTCGTGGGCAGGATCAGGGGAGCACATGTTGGGGCAGCATGCGGGTGACCCACCCAGCCAGGTGGCACAGTTGGGGCCAGCCCAACCCATCCCTCACACAGCAGATGCCGCACTCATCTTCCCTGACCGTCCGGCCACAGGCGCCAGTGTGGTGTCAGCCGCGAGCAGCACCGCCGCTGCGCAGATGCTGGATGGCGTGTACCGCGCTGGCAGCGGTGGGCAGCCAGGCTTCGAGGTCAGCGTGTACAACAGCTTGGTGCACCCGGCCGCGGGTATGCTGGCAGAGCCGGAGCCGGATGGGGAGGGCGCGCCAGGCCTCATGTTTGGGGGCGCACGACCCGCGCAGGGCGGCCGCACGCGCCGCCGCTCCAACTTGCGCGCGGCACCCCCTCTGTTCACGCCCCCGCTGGATGCGGAGCTGTCGGGTGCGCCGTCCGTGCCGCCTCCCTTGCCCCCGCTCCCAGAGGGTGTGGACGAGGAGAGCGCGGCGCAGCTGCAGGCGCTGCGTGACATGTGGTGCTCAGCACCCTACAGCTCCGCCCCCATGGACGCCGACTCTGAGGCAGCAGTGGCACTGTCAAACATGGTGGCGGCTGCAGCGGAGGATGAGTGGCGGAGGTATGAGGACGCAGCCAGCCGGCTGGTGGAGGAGCTGGCATCGGCACTCAGCAGGAAGGATGCCGCGGATGCTGCGGCACGGCCAGGGGCGCGCTTGCACGGCAGCACCGCTGCGTCCGGCCTGGGGGCGGGTGCAGACGCCGTGTCATCCCGTGGCGAGCAGGCCGGGGCACTGCAGAGCCAGTTCGGGCGGGCGCTGTCGCTGATGGAGAGCAACTTGGCCGCGGCGATCGACCCTGACCGCCTCACGGGACTGGCCATGCACACGTATGACGACAGGCTGGCAGACCTCATGTCGCGCCTGGTGGTGGCCCCCATGGCCACGCGCTACCTGTTCTGGAAAAAGGTGCAGAGCGTGCAGCAGCTGCGGCAGCGCGTCATGGAGGACCGGGTGTTGGAGGAGCAGCTGCGGGGCATCACATGGGCCGCCACCTTCCAGACGGGGCACGGCGCCCCGCCCTCGGGCCTGCTGCCGCCACGTATCGCGGCTACGCATGCAGCTGCCAGGCCAGTGGCCGCGCAGACGGGCGCACCCCCCGGCCTGCACATGCCAGCCGGCTGGTCAGCAGGCGCGGCATCCATCATCACCGCACCCCGGCAGCCGTGGTTCACGCCCCTCCCCAACGCGCCAGCGCCTTTCCACACGACGGCACACGCACATGCGCCTGCCGGTCGCGCAGCCGCCCCCATGGTCACACTGCCCATATGCGGCGCAGCCGCCCCCATGGTCACACTGCCCATGCGGCTCCAGCCGCGCGAGCCCGTCTCGCGCTCCCCTCCTGCCCCGCCGCTCACTGCACACAGCCCACCACAGCAGCCTGCCCTTGCCACCAGCGCACCAGCGTCACGCCACGGCGATGCAGCGGGCAGTGCGATGGAGCGCGGCCCAGCCCCGCTGTTCCCCGCCCGTGGCTCAGAGGCGCTGGCGCAGCGGCTGATGGTGCTGCTGGAACGGCGGCGATGGCAGCGCGAGGCTGAGGCGGGCAGCGGCATCCGGGGTCTCACGCTGGAGGAGCTGGATGAGCGTGAGGAGGAGGTGGGGCAGCTGGCAGCACTGACCATCAAGCTGCACAAGGAACAGCTGGACCGGCGCAACCCGTTGCCAGGCACACGCCCCGCAACGCTCGTCCCAGGCAAGGGGCATGTGGTGGGGTGGCGGGAGCCGCACGTGCCGCTGCCGCCTGGCACGACAGGGCGGGACGGGTACCAGGACACAACCGACCCGTTCACGGTGCCGCCACGCGCGCGGCCTGCAGGCCCGCCCGGGGGAGGGCTGCCTGTGACGCTGCATGGCGCAGGTGTGACCACGGTCACGGCGCGCAGGGCGGAGGCGGAGGCGCTCGCGGCTGGGCTGCAGGGCCAAGGGCTGCTGGGTGCCGTGACTGTGGCAGCACTGCCGCCGGAACGGGCAGGGCTGCCAACTGTGGAAGAGCTGGCAGACCACCTGCCCAAACCCTCAGCCCAGGGGCGTCCTGCGCGTGGCGTGCCAGCTCCACCCCTCGCACCCATTGTGCCCACGCCCCAATACCCCGCAGCTGCAGAGCAGCCAGGCAACATCGGATTTGTGGCCCCACACGAGTACCACTTTGTGACTGTGGGCACTCGCATGATGGATAACTCATTTCAGGGCACAGGGCCGCACACTCTTGGGTGGAGGGCCATGCAGCAGGGAGGTGCTGTGGGTCAGGCAGGGCCCATCAGCAGCCAAGGTGGTGCAGGGCATGGGAGCAGTGGTGTGGTGCAGCCAGGTGTGCAGGATGTTGGTGCAGTTGGGGTTGACATTGCACGCCCCTGGACTGTAGGCAGCAGCTCGCAACAGTCTGTGTTGGGCATGGGGAAAGGCATGGAGGGCCAGGCAATCGCCAGCCAACTCAGCTCGCGGATTGGGAGTGCAACCAGCAACAGAACAGGCACGGCGCCTGGGCAAGGGTTCCAGTAGAATGAATGCCATGTTGTACAGATCAGGGACTCGGGCGCAGGAACCATCTGGCTCAAATGCAATGCCGCCATGTACTGCTGCTGTGTAAAGATACTGACCTGGACATCCACCCACTTACAACAGTCAGGTCCCCGCACACAAACACTGCTGCAGCACAGGAACAGCTGGAACTGGCTCTGAACCAGTGGGCAGGATATGTCGTGAGCATGTTGAGCAAAAACTTAAACATCACTCAATACGGAGAGAAGCTGAAGCACATGTGACGGAATCGCGCATCGGCGACGTATGCGGTAGGGTGCAGCGCCAAGCTGTATGAATTGTTGTCTACGAGAAAAATGGGAGCTGTTCGAACTGCCGTTGTCACCTGACTGGGATGCCAGAGCGACCACAGATCACGTTGGCAGCAAGCATGTATCCTTCAAAAGAAAACCGGACAGAGCCAGATCTGGAGAAGACGTTGCCAGTGCGTGCCCAGTACACTTGACTAGTGAAGAAGCATATTTGTCACCAAGCATCGATTTCAGCGACCCGTGGTGGTGGGATCGCTCGGCATGGCACATGCTGTCTCATGCTTGCATGCGCTTGCGCATGGTTTACATGCCATGAAGGTGCGACATGAGGTGCCTGCACTGGCCAAGCCTGCACGGTCGCAGACAGCCCTGTTCATGGCGCTTGCAATTGGGTGCGTGCCAGCATGTGTGTGGCCAGCTGCTCGACGCGACAGCTGTGCTGCGGTCATGCATGCAATGGCAGGCGGGGCACATTGGATGTGTCACCTTTCACTGGCTCGTGGTTATATCCAGACATGCACCTGGGTTCGAATGTTTATTTGGTGCTGGTTCGCATGCGCAAGCCCTTCCGTCAAGCATGCAGCGGGTTGCCGGCTCGGCATCAACCTGCCCCATCCTCACATTACACCACGATGCGCCACTGCATCAATGCAGGTCCATTGTGTCAGCGCTTGTGTTCTCAACACTGCAAGAGCGTGTGTTCAACATACCAGGGTTTGAGTATGGCGGGTGGATGACTTTCTTGACGTATCTGATGTACGCCGGCTGCGGGTGGCTGGAAGCATTGGTCACACGGGACCTCAACCGCCGTGCACCACTCAAGGTGTGCCTGCAGTGATGCAGCCTTCTGCGGGCATGTGAGGGTGTGTCAGGTTGAACGTCCGGGAGTGGCCTTGGTTGCACACCGTCCACAGCTGAACAAGTGCTTGCTGTGTGGGCTGGTGCCCCCACCATTGAAGTATGATCTCACCTGAACGGTTGCTGCGCCTGCTGTTACCACAGGATTTCGCACTTGTGTCTGTGCTTGCCATGGCGGGCGCATACTTCACCAACTGGGCGCTCAACTACCTCAATTATACCACACGCATCGTATTTAAGAGCTGCCGCGTGCTGCCAGTGATGGCGTTCCGCTCGCTTGTTGTGGGTGCGCGCTACGGTGCAAGTCAGTATTGTGCAGGTGCGCGACAGGTCTACTCAGTCCAACAGCACTGCAGTCAGCTGCTCATGGTGGCGGGTCAGGCAACAAGCGCTGCAGCCGAGCAGCACTGCGGCATGCATGTTGAGAGGTGTACACCACCAACATCCACATACATGAGGCAGGCAGGCAACTAAGCACGCGTGCGACAGGGTGTGGGTCAAGCACTGACGTGAATATAGCCAGGGACATGGTTGTCCAATTAATGTCCAAGGATAGAAGCTGTCGGTGCGGCTCTGCTCATGCGGGCAGGTGTGCTGCTGGTGGCTGGTATTGCGCTGTTCACCAGTGGGGACGCAGATGGGTTGCCCAACTTTTCACAAGCTGGCATCATTCTCATCACCATTGCACTGGTGGGTGGCGACGTGTGCCTTGCACTGCAGTAGATGCTTTTGTATGTAGATTCCGATGCAATCCCCAAGCACATCTCACACTGCATACAACGTACATGTCTTAATGCCACTGGACCTGGCCGCATCTTCCCATGTCCCGCCCATGCTTCCCCCTTGCCCACCTCCTCATGGCAGGTGTGTGATGCAATGACGGCCAACCTGGAGGAGCGCCAGTTCTTCCGCATTAAGACACCTTGCACGTGCGCGGGGGCACAGGGGCAGGTGGCATGCCAGTGCAAGGGTTGGAAATGCAAGGGGCCACCTGTGCACCGTGGCTGCTCAGTGCACACACGTGGCAGCCCATGCTTGCCACCACTGCTGGTTGATATGCCTGGGAACATTGCGCTGGTGGTGTGCAGGCATGCAGAGGTCATGACGTACCTGTCCGTCTTTGCAGCCGCGGAGTCGTTCGCGGTCATCTACATCACTGGTGTGTGAGCGCTTGCGTGTGTGCCCCTTGCCACGCTTGGTACTCCTCCAGCGCTGGAGATGGGTGCTGGTATGCACCATGCAGCGGATGCCTACACACAGCTGCAAAATGCTGCTACAACAGCCGCTCTAGCAACGCATCAGCCGTTCCCCGGCAGCCCATCTCCTTCCATCAACCACACCACTTGCAAGAGCAGGAGGATTCACAGAGCGCGTGCTGGGTGTCTGAACCCCTCCTCGTCCGCAGGCGAGCTGTGGCCTGCAGTGGATCACTCATTGCGGCACCGTGAGACAGTGCCCTGCATTTGCGCGTTCAGCGTGGCTGGCTACATCACCGTGTGCCTCATCCTGCTCATCATCAAGTCGTTCGGCGCCACCAGCGCTGAAATTGTGAAGAGCATGCGCAAGGTATCAGTTCTGAACAGAAGGCAAAATCAGGCTGCGGTGCATGCCCCGCGGCGGCTGCCGCACATCCTGGCTGTTCGTGTTGCACATGTCGCACCGTTTCGTTTTATCATCCGTGAGGAAGCTTTGAAATCATCCGAGATGTGAGCCGCAGCTCACCCTATACACTGCTGTGCTGACCTCATGATGCTGGCAGGTGTGCCAGGTCATCCTCAGCTTCCTTGTGTTCCCCAAGCCCCTGAGCTGGAAGTATGTGCTTGGGGGACTGCTGGTGGCCATTGCGCTGTACTGGTTACAGGTGTGCTGGGGCAGGGCAGTGGGAGCGGTGCACGCTGGCTAGACTGCTGAGGTGGTCTGTGCGCTCGTGGCACAGTCGCACGCGCAGAGTTGCACACAGCCTGTGTATATCCTGTGCAGCAGCAGCAGCGATCATGCACCCACCAATGCTCCTCATCGTGTGTGTGCCCTGTGGCTACTGACCGCGTGGGCATGTTCCTGTGCTGCACACAGCGGACCGGCAAGCACCACAAGCACGCGCCAGGGGGGGAGGCGGAGACCGCCAAGAGCACCAAGTCACCTGGGCCGGGGAAAGGGTGATCCCCAGGTGTTGTACTCTCAGCTAATCTCACAAAATTGCTGATCCTGGTATGCTGCCAGTGTTCACAGGCTATGAGTATATTGTATCAACCACGTGTTCCAGCTTGCACGAGCTTTTTGAGCGAAGTGAGGGTGTGTGAGGAGAGTGAGAGTGAGATGAGTGGGAGGGGCAGCCCTCTCAGTGATGTACGTACGCGCATTTGAGAATGTGGGCGAGCGGGGCTGGCAGGCTAGGTGTGCTGATATGCGTGATCCTTGACATGGAGCAGGATTACAGTTTACGTCTGGGTTCATCTCCAACAGATCATGTCTTCCGAACATGGCATGAATAATGTGGAGTATGAGCCTATAGTGTTCGCAGTCATGAAACCACAAGAACGACCGGCTGTTCACCTCAATGAACAGCAAGAAGCAGCAGGATGCCACTACGCTCCTGCTGGTTGCGCCTGGGCAGGTGCAGGTGCCTCGGCTGTGTCTCCGGGCCCCAACCCTGCCTTTGCTGCAGCTGTCTTAGCCCCGGCTGCTGCCTTGGAAACAGGCGCAGGCAGGTACGACGATACGTCATCAGCAAAAGGGTTGGCCTTGTACGCCGCCCGCGTCCGTACTGCATGCAGCGCAGCCGTGACCAGCTCCTGCCGCTCTTTGGTCAGAGCCGCGGCATTGCCAATGTTGAGGATGCCGCACGTTGTGCGCACGCGCTCAATGTACCGTGCCTCCGCACGAGCAGCGGGGTCCTCCAGGGCTGCCATGCCTGCCTTGGCTGCCTGGGCAGGTGCAGGGCTGGCTTCCCGCTCATGTGCGCCCCCAGGTGCAGCGGCTGGACCCGACATGGATTGCTGCTTGGGCGGCCGTAGCAGTGCACTCCCACTGGCCTCTCGTGCGGGTGCCTTGCGCCCGGTCTGCCTGCCGCCACCCCCCCGCCCACCGCCTGCACCCTGCCGCTGCTCCATCCCGCCCCACCCGGCCTGTTGCGAGCCGCTTGGCCCGGCCATGCCCATACCGCCCATGTTTTGCTGACCCATGTGCATGCCCCCGCCCCCACCCTGGCCCCCTTGCTGCTGCGCCTGCTGGAGCTGCGCGTCCGGGGGTGGCCGTAGCTCGTGCTGGCCGTGTGCATAGAAGCAGCGCTCCCCGAATGAGCAGTGCCCCTGCTGCCAGTCCTTGCACATCCGCGTCTTGCGCCATGCCTCGTCACGCTGCCGCGGCCCAGGGCCTGGGCCTGGCCTGTCATCCCCACCTCCCCCTTGCCCCTGCACATGCAAGGTTTGCCACGCACAGGTACTAAGCGTGCCATTTTTGGATGCAAAGTCGATGCCCCATGCCGGTGCCGGTTGTAGCTGTGTTAATAAAAGGCAAACCTGATGGCCAGCTGTGTCAACTGCACATGGCATGCAACAGCATCCGGCGTTCACACCATTTCCCGCTCCCGCTCTCGTTCCCGTTCACGCCGCTCAAGAATCTCCACACCCTCTGGCCGCAGTGGCTGCAGCTCATGCTCGCCATGCGCGTAGCGACAGCGGTCACCAAACCGGCACTTGCCTTCCCGCCAGCTGCAGGCACGCACAGATGGCATGCCATGCTATGTGAACACGTGCAGGCCACTGCATGCATATCTATGACGCACGTGCGCACGCACTGCCAGCAGGAGTTGTGGTGCACCTTCACATCCCTGGGCATCTGCACCTGTCCTGCCCGCGCCACACAGCACACGCTAAGTGCTCAACATGCACACCGGCACCCCCGCTCCAAGCCAACACTCACTCGTTGCAAATGCGGGTCTTGTAGAACACGCTGGCAGTACGGTCGCGGTCAGCTGGCCCTGCATCTCCCTGACGGCTATGGCCATGTGGCCCTCCTGGCCCTGCTGGCCTCGGCCCGCCCATCATACCAGGTGGCCCTGGTAGCATACCAGGCCCACCCATTCCCCCCTGCCCCATGATTCCAGGCATGCCTGGGACCCCACCACCCATGCCTGGCATTCCTGCTGCCATGCCTGGAGGCCCCATCATGGGGGCTATGCCTGGCATACCACCCATGCCCCCTGCAGGACCCCCCATAGTGCCCATCTGCGCATGACATGCAGCCATGCAGGTTGTGGTCAGAAGTGATCTGTTGCATGTATAGAAGAGGGACAACAGCGAAGAGCGTGCGTCACGTATGTACCTGCATCATCGCTGGGTTTATGGGAGGCATCCCGCCAGAACCGGGTGGAAACATTGTGTCAGCTTTTTAGAAATGAATTGCTCACTGCATCGGTTCACATCAACTCAGGCTCTGGGGCCTTGTGTGCATCACGCAGCCATTCAGGAAATTCAATGCATGTTTCCGTTCCAGTTTGCAGGTGGTCACTGTGGCTGCCACTGAAATGCCACTGAATTCCCGATCACTGAGGCGATGTGATGACCAGTCTTGTGACATACTGCGACGAGCAACATACTGTTTGCGTTCATTACTGTTGTAAGACTACAAGACGTGACATCTTGACAGATTAGGTACTTGACGCAAGCATGTTTCCCTTCATTGGGATGGGGACTGGTGGCTCCAGCAGTATGGGTCAAGGCAATATGGGTTCTGGAAATGCCAGTATGGGCAGCAACAGTGGGATGCAGAATGCCTTGGCGTTGACAGGCATGAACACTGCTGGGGCGCTGGCAGGTACTGCAGGTCTGGCCAACCCAGCTGGTATGATGGCTGGCATGAACATGATGAATCCCACCATGCAGGCGTTGTATCAGGTGAGCAACCCGTGGGGCATGTGCGCATCTACATGGCGCACTTATGCCATGCAAGCATGCTGACACCTAAACAGCGTACCAGATCACGGTGCTTTTTTGCTTCCCTGCTCCCCTGAAGCGCAGCAATATGCCCTCCGCTGGGCAGCGATGCAGAAGTTCGCACAGGCAGCACAAGCAAGTGCTGCAGCTATGGGGAGCACGATGGGGGCTGGTATGGGTGGCGCTGTCGGCATGGGGCGTGGAGCAGGTGGCATGGGGATGGGGCCTGGCGGTCACGGAGGTCCAAGTGGGCCCGGAGGTCCTCGTGGTGGTCCACCTGGCGGGGTTGGGGGCCTGCAGGAGGTTGAAGACCCTGGAGTCTTTTACAAGACCCGCATCTGCAACAAGTGCGTCGGGTCGTGATTGTACCGGATCGCGGATTTTTGATCGTGCATCAATACTCGGACCTTGAATGCTTCGCTATGTGCTATGCAGGTGGCGAGAAGGCCACTGCCCTTTTGGCGACACCTGCAAGTACGCGCATGGGGACCATGAGCTAAGGACCATGGAGCAGAACATGAGGGAGCAGCAGGGCGGCCGCGGTGGTCCTGGTGGGGGACGTGGCCACGCGGTGAGTGCGCAGGTCCCGCAGGTGCAGAGCCAAGCAGATGGGATTCTTCACGGTGCTGCTGAGATACATGGTGCGCATGCCCAGCACCATGCATCCCATGTGCGCATGTGGCCGCAGGGGGGGGATCGTGGGGACCGCTGGGGCGGTGGCTCCGGGTACGGTGGCCCTGACAGCAACAGGGACAGGGGGGAGCGCGACAAGGAGAGCTTCCGCAAGACGCGGCTGTGCGAAGAGTTCATGCAGACGGGCGCGTGCAGATACGGCTCCCGCTGCTCCTTTGCACACGGCCACCATGAGCTGCGGCAGCTGCCAAGTGGTGGCGGTCGTGATGGGCCGGGTATGGACCGGCGCCAGGGCCCTGGGGGCTTGCAGGTGCGCGATGATGCCACACCACATTTTGGTCCTTTTTGATTTTTTACGCTGAACCAAATTAGCAGCTGCTGGGTATCCAATGCTTACCCATGGCACTGGTGCGGCTTTGCATTATCGTTTTCAATTTCATGCTGTCCCACACCTGTATTTCATCAGCGCTGTTGCTGAAGTTGACAGTGACCTCATTGATTGTTCAAGCACACAGCGGCGTGCTTGTAATTATGAATCTATAATTGATTTTTTGTTGGACTGCATTGCGGTGTTGCACATGCCCTGCCCAGAATTCAGCACCAATTCATCCCAATCCACCCAGTGGTTCACCAACACGCTTGCTGCCAACACGATCATACTGTTGTTAGTATGCCTGCTCTTTGCATGTCGTACATGTTTGCACATACTTCAGAGGTCTGTGCCTTGGGCCTCCTGTTGCATGTTTGGTCTGGCAACATACATCATGTATGCTTGGAGAAAGGACAGTGTGGCCGGTGTATGCTGCCAGAAGATCACATCATTTTTGCATAGCTGTTCATCGCACTGCCAGTCAATGAGCATGCGGCTATGCAGGCAGTTGGATGCAGGGCGTTTCACTTTAAGTATGATAAGCCATTAATGATCAGTTTCAGTTCCAGGAAACCGACAGACGTTCAGCTTGTTACATCGGTTTTGAAGTGCTCCCCCCTTCCATGTTTCTCGGAAGCATCAGTCTGCACCGCTCTCACGTTTCATCTGGTCTTGGAGTTTACTTGTTTGTTTTCCATCTGGTCCTTTGTGATTCATTGAACTTTCTCTTGCCTTTTTTAGTCTGGTGGCGCACCCGTGAGCAAGGACAACATGCGCAAGACGCGCTTGTGCGAGAAATTCATGCAAACCGGCTCCTGTGGTTATGGCGACAAGTGCACTTTTGCACATGGGTGAGTTGTGGAGCATTGCTTTTCTCCAGCTTGACTAACATCCATGTCCTCTAGCCGTTTGAGGCCTAGTTTTTCATGTCATCATGTGACAACAGCCAAGTGAGGACAGCCTTTTTTCACGTGTCGACTTTAATGAATGCCTTCGATGTTTAGCCTTTTAAGTCAGTTGGTACTGGGCCTGGGGGGGCCATGATTCACACTCTTTGTGTATCCATTACCTGATTCTTTTGGTTGTTTTTGGGTTTGGTTCCTGATCCATCATTTATTCTACCAGGACGCACGAGCTGCGGCCCAAGCTGATGGGCGGGCCGTCATCCGCGCTAGGTGGGGGGCCAAGCAGCTCCACTGCTGGACCCGGCGGCAGCCGCGCAGCCGGTGGCAGCACGGGCGGCGCAGGCGGTGCGCCCCCCAGCAGCACGCAGCAGCTGCGGCCCCCCCAGCCCACAGCACCCAGCCAGCCGGTGGCTGCCAGTGCACAGGCCACGGTCGCACCCGCGCCAGCTGCAGCTGGGTCAGGGTACATGCTGGGCGCTGAGGAGCGGCAGGGGGAGGGAGGGGAGGGCGGTGTGGGTGGCAAGCGGCGGCTGGAGGAGGGTGAGGAGGATGCGGGCGTGGGGGGTGCGAGTAAGAAGGTGCACGTGGAGGAGGAGCAGGTGGCGGAGCCCGCATGCCCACTGTGTGCGCAGCTCGTGCGCACCGGGCGCTCAAAGGTTTGTGTGGGCGCATGTTCATGTTCATGTTCATGGGCGCATACCGCATAGGCAGTGCCAGGGCGTCAGGTCCGCTGTTGTGCACCGCTGCTGCGCGCTACTGTGCCGCCGCGTCTCATCCCCCCACATGCGGCAACTTTTGTACTTGGCGCATTGCTCACGGCTCCCTCCCGTGCACTTGGCCTTGGCCCCCGGTTCGTTCCCTCCGCCTGCCCCACAGGTGCTGAGTGCGATTGACTCCCTGGAGAGCGCTAAGGCCAAGCAGCTGGGCGCTATGATCCTGGCCACCTCCCAGCGCCTGGACCAGCTGTGGGACAAGGTGACGCCGCAGATGGTGCTGGGGTGGCTGTCCAAGACACAGGTGAGGGTGCACCTCAGTCCCCCTTCGTAGCCGGTGTAGATCAGTTGTGGCTTGCGGATCTACAGCATCATGTGCCACCACCTGCCAGGGGGTGGCACGCAGGCGTTCAGGCCCTGGCTGTCTGTACACTCTGTAGTGCTCCTGTTTTGTTGCGACGTGCAACCATGATGCTGTGTGCGCAGGGCCTGACCGTGATGGACAAGATTGAGCTGCTCAAAACAGTCGTGTTCCACGTGCATGTTGGCGAGGACACCGAGGGTGCGTGTTGCAGGAGCAAGCCCTTGTGCGTTGCTCCTGCTTGCTGCCCCAGCACTTGTGCATGCTGTACCGCCGCCGGCTGATGTGTGTGTGCCATGCCACTTGCAGGCCGTACCACTGGGCTGGATGCTGCAGCCAAGTATGTGGAGATGGGTCTGCCGCCTGACTGCGCCAACTTTGTGTACATGTGTATGGAGGGTCAGGAGGGCAACGCCACCATGTCTGAGTACTTCCACATGCTGGAGGTGAGCTGCAGTGCATGGTGCTGGGCCAGCAAGACCAGCTGCTTCAGGGTGTGTGCAGGTGCTGATGTTGATGTGCAGAAGGTTTCACAAGCACCTGAATTCAACCTTGACTGCGCACTGAAGGCATCTTTGCGTGCCCGCCCTGTAGGTGTGCAAGCAGCTGTTTGGCATCAACGATGACAACTACTACACCGTGTCCACTGCGGTGGCGGGTATCATGATGGGCATGTGAAGGGCATTCAGTGCGGGTGTTTGAAAGCTCGTGGAACCGGCAATGAACATTATGGAGTTGATGATGAGGTGCTAAGCCAGGTGGAACTATGCAAACATGTACATCATTCGATGTTAGATCTTCCAAGTGTTGCTGGCTGAGGTTCAATTGCGCGCAATCTTTCATGATGTGGCAACCTTTCTCTGTGACCTGCAGCTTCATGAACCAGCAGATGGTTGTTACATAATGTGCACCGGCCGCCTACAAGGAGATTGTGGCTGCTTGAAGATTAATTGCAGCAATTGATGAGGGAACCAGTTATGTGAAATATGAGCCTGGTGAAATCCATGACATTCTTGAGGAGGGTTATGGGATTTAGGGTTTTCATTTGGTGGTTGGTTGTTAAACTATGCAAACGCTTGACGTAAGATGACGTCGCATGCTGCTGTATGTTCAACTGCAAGTTATGCAGCGCGATGATCTAACGCAACAATGTGGCCCTTCAAGAGACGCCAGAATGGTAGTTCACGGGATAATCGAAAGCATAGCATAACCGAGCTTGAAAAGGAGGTCGCACGCCTCACTGCTGCCAACCGGCAGCTGCAAGATCAGGTGGGGTTTTGGTTTGTACCCAGCTATCGATTGCTGCGCTGGTTCTTCAAGTGCCTCTTTCGCTTGTCCGCGCTTATAACCAGTTAGATGGATTAGATGGATATGAGCTGAGCTCGCATGGCACCTGCAACTACAGTGCTCAGCACTCAAAGCATGCATGCATGGGGAGACCTGGTCCAGGGAATATAACCAACATGGGCTTACACCTGGTCAGCTGCTTGGCACACAGGCACTCGGCCGAGCCAGCCTCCATGTGCCTAGCTTGCGTGGAAGCTGGTGACACATTCACCTCTCTCAGTTCATGTGCCCGCAGCTTGGCGCACTTTATGCATCGGCTTTGCATGTTTTTTGCAGTCACAACCATTCAAGGCATCCTAACAGCATCAGGCGCATGCACCTCTCACCAATGCCACGCACAACCCTACATGCTGAGGCTGCCTGATGCATCTAAACAGCACCTTCTTCTCCCCAGGCCCATCATCTTGACATGTTGCAAGTACACTTGTGCACACTCGAGCACATGCCTGGTGAATGTGTGGTTGGAATGTGGTGCAGCTGCGTGCGCTGGATGTGGTGGCTGGCGAGTACCTGTATCACTGGCGTGCTGTGGCCCTGCCCCTCCTTGGGCCCGAGTGGGAGCTGCGCTATGTGGTGCTGCACGGGACGACCCTCAAGTAAGGGTGGGATTTGGCGTTGGGGGTTGCTAACACCTTGATTGCTCCTTCCCGTGCACTCGCTTGTGGGCGGACCTTGAGGCCCGAGACCTGTCAGGGTTGGTAGACACAGCGTGCTGTGTGCTCTTACCGGTGTCGCAACCTGCTCATGTGCTGCGATGGTGACGCTGAACTGCAGGTACTACAAGAGTGCCAAGGACCTGGTGTTCTCAGCGCGTGATGAGTTCAGCATGTTGGGCTGCTCCGTGCGCTGGTGTGGGCTGCTGGGCAAACGGTACTGGGCGTTCGAGGTGGTTGATGCAAGTGGCTCCACAGTCATTCGGTGGGTGGACGTGGCAGGGTGGTGGTGTTGCGTGTGGTTCACACTGATGGGGTGTACTGCCTCGTGCTGTGGTTTGGTGCCCTGGGGACCGTGCACGGGGCTGTGGACCGTTAAATGGACTATGGACGCTGCGCATGCCTGTTCGTCGTGCTCCTGTGCCCTGCCGGTCCAGCCCCTGGGTGCATGTGTCTGTGTGGGTACATCTCTCGTATGTATTCCCCTCTTGCACCAGCCATGCCCTGCCATCACCCTGTGCCAGGCTGGCGGCTCTGAGTGAGGCAGTGGCGCGCAAGTGGGTGGGCGCACTGGTGGAGGTGGGATGTGAGGTGGCGGAGAGCGGGCCAGGCGGGCATGCTGCTGGCAGTGAAGGCGGTGCTGGGCCGCTCATGTCACGCTCGGCGTCCCTGGTATGTGATGGGGCAGTTCTACAGGCCTGTGCTCTGTTGCATTTGTACTGGCACGCTGCAGCACAGCAGCTGAGTCTGGGTTCGCGCGATGGAGCAGTGCTGTGTGCGCAGTTTTGGTCAGGACATCATGGCAACGAGTGCACACAGCCACGCATGCCACATCAATGCATGACAACATGCTGGTGTGCCTGTGCTGTGCCATGCAGACGGTGCCAGGCAGCAGCGGCAGCGGCGCGAGTGCACACACGCGGTCGCGCTCGCTCACCATGTCACCAGGGCAGGAGCTGCGACGCAGCTACATCAAGTCCATGGATGGGTCGCGCACCAGTCAGTTCGCAGCAGGCAGCAGTGAGGGTGCCCATGAGGGTGCAGGCAGCAGTGAGTCATATGTGGACCCAAGTAAACACCAAGTTGGGGGGGGCTCCGGCTTGGATGCAGCTGGGGTCGGTACATCAGCCCACCCATCACACACCGCAGGAGGTGTGGGTGTGAGGACTGAGGTGGGTGCGGGTGGTGGGGAGAGCAGCAGTGCCCCTGCCACCCCGTTCGCCGCCACTGGGCCTGCCACCCCCAGCGCAGCAGGGGCCCCCAGCAGAGCAGCAGCGGCAGGGGACGGGCCGGCCGGGACCAGCACAGCTTCCCTGACTGGTGGCGCAGCATCACCCGCACAGGGTGCCAAGGGACGGCCTGAGCCCATGAGGCCATCCTACCCGGTGCACACTGGCTCGCGCTACTCCTACTTGTCATCAGAGCGCATGTGGCATGAGAAGCACACGGGCCTCATCAATCTCATGTTTGTCATCGTGGTGGCCACAAACTTCAGGTGCGGGCAGGGACGTGTTGCTGGTGTGTGGGCCATGCAGCAGCCCTGGTGCCAAGCAACAGCCATTCAGACAGGTCAAATGGATGTGGACCTGCGCACTGCACGTGTGGCTGGTACTGCAGTTGCATCCCGCTCATATCACTGATTGCCTCACTGCCTTGCTGTGCCATCTGGGTTTCAGGCTGGCACTTGAAAACGCGCTCAAGTACGGGTGGCGGTACAACCCGTTGCGCATCACATCCCGCCTCACCATCGGCAACCCGAATGTGAGACCAGGTCGTGTCCCTGCTGCTTGTTGCCAACTGGGTGCGGGCTGGGCAGGGCCGCTGCAGCTGGTGATGGGCTGATTCCACACCCACATGTTTCGTCCACGGTTACAGCGTTGATGCAAGGTGAAAAGCGAGGTGTGCATGGTGAAGGTCGGCGCATCTTGTATGTGTTTATCGCTTCATCAACTGCAGATCCCACTTGCCCTGTGCTACCCTGTGATGGGCCTGGTGGCAGTGCTGGCACTGCTGATAGAGCTGCTGGGCGCACGCATGCTGCAGGCAGAAGCAGCGGTGAGGGGTCTGCATGTCTGCGTGCATGCATATCGCAGGTTATTGCCGTGAGACTGCAGGCGCATATCTGCATATGCATTCGTGCTGTGACAAGACTATGGGCAGTGGATACTCATGCCTTGAGCGAGCGAGCGAGCGTGACCAGGCCGCTGACTGATGCTGGCAGTCATGCCATGCACATGGTACTGCTGTACTGCACACCCTGTCCCTGCAGTACGAAGCTGGCCTCCGAAAGAAGAGTGACAAAGATGAGCACTTGGTGCGCGTGCGCATGAGAAGCCGGGTGTCCACACATGAGTGGGTGCTGTGGTGCCTGGCGGCTGTCAACTCGTGCGCGGCGATTGGTGTCCCATGGGCCGTGATTCATGCCACCAAGGTGCGCTGGGCTGCACCAACCAGAGCTGTCTGTGGTTCTTGCCACTTCATGCAGTGCAGCATGGCCAGCCTTGTGAAGCCCGGACCAGCAGCAGCACACTGCAGGCTGTGTGCTGTGCGGACGTGGTGAAGGAGGTGCTGCATGCTGTGCTCCCATCGGCACAGTGTGTGAGGCCCTCTCTCTCTCTCTGCATCTGACAGCACCACCATTGCAACCACCACCACAAACAACAACAACAACAACAACAACAACAACAACACGTGCGCGCATTGCATGACAGGCGGAGCCTGTGGCTGCTGGGTTGCTCATCATGCTGGCGGTGGTGCTGTGGATGAAGCTTGTGTCGTACCACCACTGCTGCTGGGACTTGCGCGCAGCACGGCGCGCGGGGGAGGTGAGGCGCTGCGGCTGTGTGCCCCAGCGGGTGTGACCAGCAGGGCACAGGTGCTGGAGTGGGCTGATAGGCCGGATGCACTCGCAGTGCCCAAGAGCATGACTTGTTGCTAGGCAAGAGCAGCAGCATTGAGGTTAATTGCCATTTGCATGCCTTCTAAGGCAGAGTAACTCGGTGGCACCGCCTATGAAAAGCTGCTGCTCACAGGATGGCAGCCCATGTTGCACAGGTGCGGCCGGGGGAGCGCGGCAGCGCAGCATCTCCTGCAGAGTGGGCGCTGGCAGCTTATCCTGAGAACCTTACACTGGGTAACCTGTCGTACTTCTTGGCAGCACCTACACTCACATACCAGGTGGGTGATGCATGGCCAGGTGCATGTAACTGCTGTGAACAGGGCATGTCTACGACCTCCACAGAATCAACCTGCACTGAACACCAAGTCTTCCACCACAAGCGGCAGCATACTGCATACACCGAGGGCGGAGGTGATGATATATGGTCGCTAAAGATGGAACCTGACTCTGTTTCGATTGGCAGGTCAACTACCCGCGGACCCCTACTGTGCGCAAGAAGTGGCTTGCACGGCGTGTGGCCGAGCTGGTGGTGTGTCTCACGCTGCTCTCACTCATTGTCACACAGTACATTGAGCCGGCTGTGGCCAACTCCATGAAGCCGCTGAAGCAGGTGGGGTGCACAGGAGCACAGTACCGCATTCCTTTAGTTTCTTTTTTAGCAGTCCGCCTGTGGGATGTGTGCCTTGCGGCACTGACCGTATGATAGTCAGCTGGTTGCAAGTTGTCTTTAGTGTTTAGTCAGGCCTAATCCAGCATGAGACCCTCAGCATCCCACTCTGCAACTTCGCTGTGCAGATGAACTGGCCACACTTGTGTGAGCGCCTGCTCAAGCTGGCACTGCCCAACATGTACTGCTGGCTGGTATGCGGTGGCTCTGCGTCTTGCCAGCTGACACACAGCTCTGGCGCTGCTGCTGCACCCACAGCATGCATTTGGTTGCAACCTGATGTGCACACTGCGCACATTGTTTTTAAGTCCCCAGCTTATGGCATGCGCGCGGAGACTGCTTTTCATGCACTTCTCACCGCCTGCATACCCCACACAACGCCACAACTGCACTCCAGGTCATGTTCTACTGCCTCTTCCACCTATGGCTCAACATTCTTGCGGAGCTCCTGCGCTTCGGGGACCGAGAGTTCTACAAGGTGCGCGACGTTGTGCTCTGGCTGGCGCATGGGTGTGATACCGGTGGGCCCAAGCGTGTGGTACGCCTGACTCATAAACTCCTAGCCCTAGGCCACCTGATCCCTGAACCACCTGAATCTTCATTGGTCGCGCGCCTGCGACCGGGCACCAGACAGATTGGCCAAACGGCAGCCTGCACACAACGTGCATGTGAGCCTCTGGCCACCTGCCCCCCCACACCCAGGACTGGTGGAATGCGGCCACAGTCGGTGAATACTGGAAGCTGTGGAACATGCCAGTGCACAAGTGGCTGCTGCGGCATGTGTACTTCCCAGCCACACGTGTGGGCATGTCACGGTGAGCAGTACCTCGTACATGTACACATCCAGGTGCTGCGCCTTGCCTTGCCTTGCCTTGAACCATGCGTTTGCAACCAGCAGGATCCAGACGCCAAAGTCCAAGTCCGCATGCATAGGGTCTTGACTGGCGCCAAGGGCTTCTGAAACAACGTGCATAATTCACACTGAGCTGCATGGGGGATTGGCATCATGGTGGCTTGCTACGGCGTGCAACCTGGCAAACACTTCCCACCACCAACCTCACACGTCATGCTGCGCCACGCATCCATGTAGGCAAAGCTCCATGATCCTGGTGTTCTTCGTGTCCGCGCTGTTCCATGAGCTGGTGCTGGGGGTGCCGCTGCACATGGTCCGGCTGTGGGCATTTGCGGGCATCATGCTTCAGGTGCGCAGCCCACCTGGGGGAGGGTGTGCAGGTGGTACGGGGCCAGTGTGCACTTGCAGCGCTGTTTGAAACACAACCCCAATGTGTTTACCCGCAGCCGGCACAGTGCACTCTGGCAGTGCGTGACACTTGGGTGAGCTGGTGGCAGTCTGGACTGACTCGGCTGGGACACGTGAACGGCTGCCTTTACAGGTGCCGATGGTGCTCATCACCGAGCACGTGCGCAAGCGGCTGAACCGGGATGAGGCGGGGAACATCGTCTTCTGGCTCACCTTCTGTGTCGTGGGCCAGCCCTTCTGCCTGCTCATGTACTACCATGACTACATCTACACCGCACGTGCTGCAGTGTGATCCGCAGCAGTGCAGTGTGCTGTTCTGTGCATGGCAGCACAATGCAGGGTGCCAGGCATGCTGGTGAAGGTGCTGGACGTGCTCAGGATGGGAAACGAACAGTTTAGTTGAGCTCGGATGTATGCCAAGCAAGTGAAACCTCAACGGTGTAGCTGGGTCATAGGCACCGCAGGTGTGCACAAGTTGAGCAGCGTTACAACGCAAAGCACTGTGTGGCAAGGCACCAACATGATCACGCTTGCACGTTGCAGACTGGAAACGACTCCTCAGACCTTCAAGAAACGATACTGAAACATCGACCGCAGCGCACCTGCATGCAGTTCCATGAATCCAGCTGCCAAAGGCATGCATACTACAGCTCACAACGAGCAAATGTACAGCCCATGAATACGACAATCGTGACGACAACAAACTGCACCCACCAAACATCACCACCTGGACTACAAAGCAGTCCCAACAAATAGACATGAACTGGGCCACATGCACCTAAGGCGGGCATGAGAAACGCAATCACACAATGACACGATGCTGTTTTGCCGCTTGCACAATGCTGCTCTATTGCTCCATGTCAGCCGCACATTTTTCGTTCTGAACCGCACACATGTGCATCACTGATTGCTCACCACTGTTCATGAACCAAAACACCACCACATACAACACACAGGGCCCCAAGTCAACACAGGTAGTGCCTGGCTTTGGTCCATGCCTCACCTGTAGCATTACAAGGCCTGCCACATCTTGTGCGCAGACCTGCTGCCCCATGCACAGCCAATATGTGCGCACAGGACAGTGCCCATGCCAGGTAGGAGGCATTGTGGCAAAACCTGTACGCACCTGGGCCCCAAACGTTCCTGCCCCCCTTGAACAATCCGCCAAAATGATACACAGCTCCCCCGCGGGGCTGCCCCTTGGTGCGCTCTCACTGCAACAGCACACATGCTGCAGTTTGAAGCAGTCGTACTGTGGGCTGGGCTCATCTGGCCACCCGTGGGTGCGGTGCAGGTGCTGGATAGCACCTGCCATGCATCCACTGTCAGTCCAATGCAAGTGCACACAGAGGGTGCATGCAGGCGGCACACGAATGCATGTGCACCTCACCACTTGGCATTCAAGAAAGCCGCGTGCTCACGTAACCATTTTCTAATATACAGAGATGCCTATGACATACAAGGACGGACAGGACAAGTTGGGTTCGGAATTCATGGTACACAATCAATACGTGTGCCCAGCCGCAGGCACAGCTGGTGCCAACCACATGTGCAGATGTACCAGTGTGTGGTGACTTGAAGAACCACTGCATCTGCACCTCAGATCTTGGGTACGCTGCAACCCGGTGATCCCAGCCACTGTGCGCGTCGCCCTGTGCCACGACAGTGATCGCACTTGACATAGCCCTGCACCGTGCAAAAGGGCCACGCAGCATGTGTCCATCAGCGTGATGCAAAACCTGCCCTCATGGGTCGGCTCGTGCTTGAAAATATGTTGCACACAATTTGCATGCTGCAGCATGAACAACGGGCAATGGTGCACACCTTGGCGTTGCACACCGGGCACTCGCTGCCTTTGCTCGTGCCTGACAGGAAGACCTTGTCCCCCACTGTCATTACTCCTGTGGGTAAAAAGGAGGTGTCAGTGAGTAAACAGAGATACATGGCTGTGACCTCTGTCATGATCGCACTGCATGGGTGTGTCCATGCACATTGTCGCACCTGTGCCATGGCACCAGCCACACTCCTGCTCCCCAGTGCCAGCACAGCACTCGCATTTCTCAGGGCGCTTCAGCTGCGTGCATATGCAAAGTCCGCTCTTGTTGACTCGAGGCGCTGACGCAGCAAACACGCACGTTTTTTTACGCCATGTGCCCAGCTTCCCACCTGGTTGACCTTCCACACCAGTTTCAAGTGCTCCTTCATGCGCTCGATGCGCTTGGGGTCTGACACATCCGCAAATTCTCTTGACATGGGGTTGTTCCCTGATGCCATGCTCTCGTCGTCGCTGTCAAAGGAGTAGCGCCCTGCATTCCTATTGATTGCCTGCAGCGGCGCGCAGGTGATCTTGCGGGCTCCTTGGGGTGCCCGGAACGATGGTGTCTTCGGGACGCAAGAGGAAGCTGGACAGGGCCGCACAATGTGCACACAACTGCGGAGTTTGGCATTTGACGTGCACAATTTGCGGGCTGTTGAGCTACTATGTGCCTGGTTTGAAGTGCTGACCGCCAACATGGTGACCTGGCTTGCACGTGAGTTTGCTAATCTGTTGATTATCAACAAGTTTAGCCCATGTCTGGCTCAGAATGTGTTGGGTATCTCCTTCACCTAAACCCTAAGTCCTCAACACAGCGAACCCTCCCTTGTTCCCAACAGCCTGAGTCATTTAAGTACTATATGCTGAGTGCTGCCCCTGAATGTGACAGTCAAAGGGCTACACCATGCGTGGGCTCTGAGAGCCCTTGTTGTTTCACTGACAACACACGATCGTAACCCTCAACCTTCATGACCTGTTGAGTGCTCAAGCACCCTGACGTGTTGCTTGGACAGTTGCCGCCACCAAACAGGTGTGCATGATGTGCGAGCAGCGCAATAAGGCATTGATGTATCATAGTGAAGGCACAGCTGATCAGAGTCAGCAGCAGTTGGCTGTGATGACTTTTGGCTGTATTGCCCCAAATGGAGATGGCGGTGTGCTGGCACCGTAGCGGTTCGGTGGTGCACGGGGTGTGTCGTATGTGCTTGTGTCATCACCTCTGACCATTGAATGACCACGAGGCAAGGGTTATGGAGAAGTACATGGTGCCGGCTGAGCCCAGGAATGCCAGGTTGGGCGCGTCCCGTGTCGAACAGCAGCTGGACGAAGGCTGCAGGAAGGAGGACACCGCCACACCTGCCAGTGCAGCTGCGAACAATCAAAGCGCCTGTTAGGGACGCCACAGGCCCAGCAGCAGCGCCCCAGCAGCTGCAATCGTCCCTGCATGTAATGCTGTCGGGGCTGTGGGGGCTGTAGAGCCGTTGATGTTCTACGTGTTCTGTCCACGGTAGGATCCTGTGTAGGGTCGCGCGCCTGGATGGTTGCTTGGGTCTGCAGGGACACAGTCCAGGCAGTTGCATCATCTTTTCCTACTGCTCACAAGACGAGTGCAGCTTTCAGCGCTCCGGCCAGCAGGATACACAGCCGCACAGGTCCCAGGTCAGGTCCGGACTCCGGAGGATGTAGACGTGAGTATACACTGTGCTGGGCCGGGCTTTTGCAGCCTGCAAGTAGTCGTAGTATGCATCGGATATGCCATATGCGTGCTGGCACGGTGGTCTGGCCTGTGTCCCACAGGATAGTGGTGTTGGATGGCAGCTAGATTGATGTTGGTGGGGACAGCACTGTTGAAGCCAGGGACTGTCAGGCTGGTGGAAATGCTCCTGCATGTGACCACAGCAAGGGCATTGTGGGTCATGTGCAGAGGTCGGGCCCGCACCAGCACCGTGTCAGGTCCTGTGCAGAGGTCCAACCGCAAGCATCACGCTGCAGCTCAGTTGGCAGCTGACAGGATTGCACATATGCAAGTTGCTACAGTGGCAGCTTGTGCAGTGCTGGCGCAGAGCAACAGGAGGACGTGTATCTCAAACTCTGCCACCATGCATCCTGCATGCATCGGGCCCATTTGACAGCAAGTCAGAATGGTGACCAGGTCAGCTGTGCAATGGTGGCTTTGACTGCAAGCAAGATTGCACAGTATCTTGTGATTTGTTTATCAAACAGTTGAGCTGCAGTGCACGAACTTTGAACATGATGATCGATGACCTCTTGTATTCAACTTGAGTAATACAAATAATGCAGCTGCTTGGCCTGATCTGCTCTAGCGCCGTCGCTGTTGATTGCCATAATTTGCCATGCATCTTGCTTGCATGCCGCAAAAAGTTCACCGAGAGCGCGGTAGCTACAGATGCTTGCAGCGACGATGCAAGCATGAACCAAGAAGCGCAACGGGAAGGCCCCTCCAAAATGCCAGACCTATGACCAACCCAATTACCTCTTTGCATTCTCCAGGCGTCCAGGCCTTCAAGCTCCCAGCGAGACGTAATCTGTTTATAACCCTTTTAGCGCTTCCACACAGGCAAAGGGGCACACCAAGGTCCCTCCGTTGCTTGCAGGCGAACGCGTTAACAATGGGCAGCAGGTAGGCAGTGTGAATGCTGCATACATTCATGATCCTGAGAGTCGGCATGCCAAGTGGCAGGTCAGTAAGCATTTATGCACTGGAGTGCTCGAATCAGCGGATGGACCAGGTTAAGCAGGAAGTCGGTATGTGCGTGAGGTTTGGCTCGCAGCTTGGGCAACGGCTTCATGCATTAGGCCCTTGATGATGGCATAATCATGCAAGCATAGTGTATGTTGGCACTACTTGATTGCAGGGTGCTCGGAGTTGCAGTTGTATTCCTGGCAGTATGTGCTAGCACACGGGCTGCCACCAGCTCTTACGTGCTCCAGGTCTTCCAGCAAGCAAACAAAGCCGGGGTGCGTGGCAAGCATGCCTATCCTACGAGGCTATGGCAGCCAGATACCTGGTTGTTCAACTTCCTTCTCTGCTTATGCCATGACCCTTGCACAAGAAGTGTACGTTCCATGATGTGTTAGCCTTCAATCATCATCTGTGCAATGGTGAAGCGCTTTTGTGCGCATTTGGCTGTGTGTGTGTCCCAATGCAGTCTGGCGCACCATACACACGCGGGCTGAGCAACCAGATGCTGAATGTAACGCTTGGCACCGGGACCAATGCATGGACATATCAGCAGATGGTGGACAGCGGCAGTGGGCTGCTGGACGTGCCATGCCGCACGCCCATGTCACAAGCGTGAGTGGTGTGTGAATGAGTGTTCGTGTCAGAAGCACATGCGAGATGGTTGTTCATGTTGCGCTGCCATGGCCAGTGGGCCTGTGCGGTAGCCATATGAGCCTGCCTGTATAAGTAAGGCTCTGTGTTAACAAACGGATGGCTATGCTGCATTGTGCTGTACTGCGATTGTACAGGCGTTGCAACGCGACAGTGGGCAAGAAATACTATGCCCTCACCAGCAGCCACCTGGTGTCCAACGCCACGTGTGCGGCCAGCGTGCAAGGGGGCTGCTTCTCCGGGACCAACACCTCAGCCGGCAACTGCTACTGGACGCAGGCGCTGACAGGGGGCAATGGGTACAATGGGTATGGTGGCATCTTTGGCCAGGACGTAATCACCCTGCCCACAGCAGTCAACAACAGCAAGCTCAACATCACAGGCATGTTTGCGTGCTTTGACTCCACCTTCAAATGCCCAGAGCTCAACCCTCAGAGCTGCCTCTCCCAGAACATGGGCTGCCCACCTGCTGACAATCAGGGATGCCCATCAGGCGTGGGGTTGGAAGCTGGGTTCACCTTTTCCCCCATCTCCCTTCCAACACAGTTTGTCAACCAGGGCCTTGCTGAGAAGATGCTCGGGTTTTGCTACATGCCAGCCCAGAAAAATTCCAACTGCAATGCAAAGGTGGCCCCCAACTCATACGTGGTGATAGGCAGTGGCAAGGTGCCGCATCAGGTAGCTGCAGCTGGGGGCCTGGCATCCATGCAGTCCGCACCACTGGTGCCACGCACCTTCAACCCTGTGACTGCGCCCACCAGCCAGGCCACGGTGGAGTTCAGGTGAGGCTGGCCACAAGAAAGGCAGCGTCCTTGGCTGTACTGTAGTCCTGGCGCAGCAAGGCGCACTTGATTCAAGGTAGTGTGCAGCCTCGGCCACTCTAGGCTCTGACGCTCTTCAACACGAGAACTCGCAGTTCTCGTGTTGAAGAGCGTCAGAGCCTATCGAGCACCTATCAGTGTGGCTGTGACAGTTCTGTTGCATGCCTTGTGCACTGGACAGTTCTCAGGCTACACACTAGCCACTTGGTGTCATCGCCTACAGGAGCATCGCCACCACCGTGGCCGTCCCTGGCTTCAACGGTACCGCGACCACCAATGTCACCATGCCAAACGGCACAACCATTCTGTGGGACACAGGTGCATATGGCCAGGCCACAGTGCCAGCACCTGTGTTCAATGCATACTACGCCTACTTCAAAGCAGCACTGGCCCAGGTGGGGATAACTGGCTCTCGACATGAGAAACTGTACAGCATGCAAGAAGGGCCTCTTAAGGCTTCAATGGCAGTAAACTGGCAGGTGCTACGACTGCAGAACTCGTTCCAACGTGGCACTGGACATGGACTTTGCACTGACTAGTTTCGTACACGCTGATACCCTCTGCAGGCCAATGCAACTGGCCGGATCCAGGCATGCAACGCTCTGTCCTACTGCGGCAGCAACACGTACACCATCAGCGGCACGCAAGCACCCACCGTCTGCAACATGATCAGCTGGACTACGCAGCCCAAAGCAGCAGCGGTGGCAATGGCCCAGGCCACACTACTTGGCCTGTTCCCCAAGACGGTCAACATCACGCTGCAAGGGGGTGCTGTGGCAGCACTGCCGGGTGCGCACATTGTGAAACGCTGCAGCGGCAGTGCAACAGGTTACACAAGCACGATGGGCGTGGCGGTGTGCTCCTTCCTGCAGCCCGCCTCCAGCGGCTCCTACTTTTGGCTGGCCAACCCCTGGTTCGTCGACAGATTCACGCTGTTCGACATGCGCGCACCCAACAGGGCATTCCCCGGCTCAGCAGGCACAATGTACTTCTCCAATACCCTCACCTCGTGCTCATTCTGACAATAATGCCTGCATGATGCGATGAAGATGATCGGTCGATGCTGCTGCCATTCATGGGAAGCGTGATGGGAAATGTAACATTTTCAGGTACCGGCCCCCAACCTAGTAAAGGCTTGCTCAACACCTGACCCCACCCTTTGCAAGTAGAGAGGCATGATAGACTGGACTAATCTCAGCTGTGTGTGCGCCTGGCTGTATGCGTGGCATGACGCCCCTGCTTTCTTTCTCCACTGAACTAATATGTGCATGGGCGGACTCAGCAAGTTCGGCACCCTCCCATGACTTCAGTCAGCCGTGAAGGTGTTGGTATGTCAGCGGACCAGTGCAGCCTGGCAGCCCCTGCCGCACTGCTTCCGTGAGTGCTGCGAACGCGCTCTGATCAAGCGTGTACTGCCTGCATTGCCTGGACTGCCTCGTTTGCGATGGTGGCATTTGTGTACCGTGCATCCAAACCACAGCACATCCATAGGAAGCCGATGCAATGCAGCAAACTCATCAGCCCTTTGAGCCTTCATCACAGACATTTTTTGCGCTGCTAGATGCAGCCAATCCAGTGGCAGCAGCGCAAAGAATGTCTGTGATGAAGGCTCATAGGGCTGATGAATTTGCTGCAATCCATCGGCTTCCTAAGGATGTGCTGTGGTTTTTCTAGAAGTTCTTCTAGAAGTATGGCCAGGACTTGCAAGGCATCCATGACCCGCCGGCAGCCCCAGTTCAGCAACGACAAGGGTGAAACACGAAGCTGTTCGACCCGCAGAAAATGGATGATGTGACAAGTATTCGACAACAACTGTTGATCTGATGCAGTAGATCTGTTGTGGTAAGATAACATACACAGCTGCTTGCCTTCAAATTATCGCCTGTCTTGGAGGTTGAGCATCTGTTGTACTTCCAATGAGGCACCCGTTTACAACGTAAGGATGGTGGAAGACGCCCCGCGAGTGGGTTGGCGCACTGCAACGCAGCAGCAGCTTGGCCGAGCTAGGACCACCACGGTCCACGGTCATCGTCCTGCTTTTGCAACCAGGTGCAATCCACTTCCAACTATTAAGCACGCTGGTAACTTCCTAAGAGCAGACAAATCTGCGGCTCTTCCTACCCGCGCACGCGGAGCCACTCGTACTTACTCGATGCTCGATAAGCTCTTTGGCAAGGTATGTTCACGAATCAGACGCCGCAGTCTGCAGTCGGCACTGAACTGGCTAGTTTCCTTTGCAGGGGGGTGCTACCAGCAAGATTTCAACAGCCCCACCGAAGATGGCCTACTTCAATGACTGTGCATCCAGCTGGGAGCAGCTCACGGACATGGTCAAGTGCGTGAAAGCTGCCAGATGCTCAGCATTATGGAAACGCCACACACCATGCATAGTAGCATGGACGATGCTCGAGCTTGCACCGTCCACCACAAGCAGGCCTGCCCCTCGGTCCCCTGTATTTGCCATGTGGCTGGACATGCGCAGGGCAAAGCAGGCTGCACTAGGCGTGGATTTCTGGGCAGATCCCAACACGGGGCCGACCAATGCACAGGCCCTGACCAGGTTGTTCGGGGCCAGTGAGCCACCTCGCGTCAAACTGTACCGCGATCATGCCGCATGGTGCCCGTACTGCCACAAGGTGTGTACATGAGCACATGTTCCAGTGAAGGGGGTAGGACCCTGCCGCTGGAGGGCTGTAGGCATGCACCACCGGTGGCCAGCATGCATCGCAGCATGGTACAGGGCATCTGCATGATGAACACGCCAGCCTGTGCACCGCCATGCAGTGCAACTCTTGTAACTGTGTTGTGTACGGTGATGTGCTGCAACAGGTGTGGTTCCAGCTGGAGGAGAAGCGCATCCCCTACACAATTGAGAAGATCAACATGCGGGCGTATGGCGACAAGCCCGCCAGCTTCCTACAAAAGGTGCAGTGTGTGTAACAAGCCACTGCACAACAGATATCCAGCCAGGTTGATGAGCACATACCATGGCATCGTACTGCCTGCGATGAAGGAGTAGTGGCAGCAGCAACGAGGCAGCAGGGGTCAGTCACGGGCAGGTGTCGCAGCCAAACACAGGCACACACCCACTGCACTATGCATTGTCTATGCTGCTCCTGGCTGTGTTGTCAGGTGCCATCGGGGCTGCTCCCAGTCCTTGAGCTGGACGGCCGCGTGGTCACTGAGTCAGCGGTAGGTGCTGCGGCCGCTGTGAGGCCTGCCACTGCTTTTCGTGCCCTGACACCGTTGCCCTGGTGCCTCCTTGGTGGCAGCAACAGCAGGGATGGATACCGTAGGTGACACACCGAGGGGGGCAGTTGCTGGGCCCGGGGCACAGCATGGTCCATGCGCACAGGCAGCTCACAGTTTGGCCATCGCCCACTCTGGTGCCTTGTGTGCCATCCACCTTCAGGTCATCATGTCGCTACTTGAGGAGACCTTCCCTGACCACAGGCCGCTCATGCCACCTGCTGGCACACCTGAGCGTGCACGTGCCGACACGCTGATGCGGCTTGAGCGCCGCTTCTTCTCCGACTGGCTCAACTGGCTGTGCAGGTGTGTGACTTAGGTGGCGCAGATGGGGCAGCTGTGTTGCGGCAGGGCTGCCAGCACAGCTGCTGTGCAAGCATCCGTCTCACTGTCTTATGTTTGCCGAGTGCGCACCGCAGCCTCAGCTACTGCTGGGGCACAGCAGGGTACTGTATTGACCTGGGTGCGAGCTGTTGCTGTGGATCCCTTTGTAGTAGGGGCAAGCAAGTAAAGTAACGTGCTGCTGTGCCGCACGTGGTCGTCCTCCTGCGCTGCAGCGAGTGGGGCCATGAGCAGAACCGCGCTCGCTTTGAAGCGTGCTTGGAGGCAGTGGAGTCTGAGCTGAAGAAGTCAGGGGTGCGTGGGCTGAGCATGACGCTGGGACGGGGCTCAGTTGCATGCCGACACAATTACACCTTAGCTCCCAGTTCTGCACGCGAGCCGTTCAGTTGTCTGCACATGAACCGCTCAAGTGCAATGCCACTTGCCTGGCTGTTGGTAACCATACCGTTGACCTGCTTATTTTCTGCTGGGTCCCCACATCACACGTCCAGGGCCCCTTCTTCCTGGGGCCAGAGCTGAGCCTGGTGGACATCACATTCACACCCATGCTGGAGCGTGCAGCTGCTTCACTGGTGCGCTGGGGGTCCAGGGTGCATGGGGGTGGATGTATTTTTCCTACAGTGCCCACATGCTGCGACGTGTGTGTGCGCACGGTGTGCGCATGTTGGCAGTAGATGCGGACGGTGACCTGCCACGTGGTGCATGTGCAGCATGCCGTCTGTGCCCCTGATTCCTTAACAACCGCAATGTTGTTGCAGGTGCAGCAGCTGGTGCTGCGGCAGGGTGGCATGTCACTAGCACTCAGTGTGTGAGATCATTCCATCGAACCTTTTGCATATGCAGGCCTACTACAAGGGCTACCATCTGCGTGGCACTGGCCGCTGGCCCGCTATTGAGGCATGGTTCGCTGCACTGGAGCAACGGCCGACCTACCTGGCCACACGCTCGGATTACTTCACACACGCGCATGACCTCCCACCACAGCTTGGTGGTGCGTTGTGCATGCACCAAACAACCATGCACCACGTACACTTTTGGCTGTCCACTGATCAAATGGTAGAATGGCTGGCAATTATGCTCGCCGTGCTGCCTGCTGATGAACGCCCACGACCTGCCATAGCTAAGGAAGGGCCACATGACGAACCATGTGCCCTACAGGCTGTGGCATGCACCCAGATGGTGAGCCTGTGGCTGCAGCCATTGATGGTGGTGCTTGGCGGCTGCCACTGCCTCCTCTGTCTGCCACCTCCATGCCTGAGCCTTACTCCCCGGGCGACAATCCTCAGGTGTAGTTTGGCGGTGTGAGGATAGGGGTGGGGGTTGCATCCTCTGCCAGCTCAGCACCTGCCATGCCGTGAGCAGGAGAGCAGGCTTATTGCTCCTGACCTGATCAGCAGCTGCCCTGGTTGTTGTTGGGTAAAGGGAGCCTGAGGATGGGGCCGCGCCTGGGGCCTGCCCCACCACACACAGGGCAGTGCTGCACCACCGTGACCATCTCAGGTGGCCGTCGTTTTGCCTGCCCTCCCCCGTCCTTGTTGTTTTGTCCTGCTGACCCGGTGCCATGTAACCGCCTGGCTCGGCTGGTGGGCGCAGCGTGATACAGTGGAGGCGGCGGCACGGCTGGTGAAGAACCACGCAGCTGTCGTGCGCTTCGCGCTGCGTGGGCCTGGGAAGCCAGGGCCACGACCGGTGATGGCGCCCCTGTCAGACCCCACAGCTATCCCAGTGCGTACTGCGCGGAATTTGGGTTCGTGTTCACAGCTCTGGTGTCATAGGGGGCTGGCTCATGCAAGGGCTGCCTTCCTGCCCAAGCTGTGGTCGATGCTGCTGCACGTTTTGTTTCTTGACGGCGCTGGGCACCGCAACGTTTGATTTATTTCATTCAACACAGCGCATGCCCGCCTTGTGTTACACGTGCACTGTGTGGTGGGTGCAGGCGGAGGAGTGGACAGCCGCATGTGATGCCATGCTGCGCCATGTGGTGCACGCCCTGCTGGTGGGCCCGGAAGCCAAACAAGTGTCTCAGCAGGCGCTTCAAGTGACAGCTACCCCGCCCCCCGCTGGCTCACCCGCAGCAGCCCTGGCTGTACCGCCTGTACTGTCTGCCGCGGCGTACCTGCGTGACCGTGTAGGTGTGCCGCGCGACATGAGCTTCCCAGCTGCGCGCCAGCTGCGCGCCCACCTCACATGGGTCATGGATGAGCTGAGACGCGCAGCATGAGCGGCAGGAGGTGAGCCTTGGATGCTTGCGTACTGGCGGCTTGTTCTGTATGCTGATGTGTGAGTCGCATACAACAAGGAGAGTGAGGGTCCACAGCAGTGGTCGCACTGAGCCGCACGCTCAAAGTGAGCCAATCAGGATGGAGGTATTGCAATGGCAGACAGCTTCTTTCAGGCGTATCAGTGAAACTGGAAGCTGGCATCAGTGAGTAGGTGCTGTTTGGGCGTGTACGTGGAAAGTTGAAGGCGAGAAGCCTAGCAAGAAGCTGTTAGGAGGACACCAAGACACAGGAGAGCAAGGGTTTGTAAAGGGTGGGTATCATTCTGATGAAGAGTGCCAAATAGCACTCTTGTTCACACAAACGCACACCAGCCTCTGGCTCAGCCACCTCTGCAAATGAAGCTCTTCTGCTCTTCTGTCCATCAACCTGGAGCATCAAACCTGGGTAAAATGCACTAGGCCCGTGGCTGAGGCCACATCCATCTACTACTATGAACACTTCAGTCGTTAAGATGTCAAGCCACTCAAGGTGCACCCCAAGTTCAACATGGCTGCAGAAGCACCCCCGTCCTGAGTAGCTGCTGGCCATGCACGGTGCGGTCATGCCTATAATGGAATCCCAACCCATTCTTCTGTCCAGTACCTCAAGTGCAGCGAAGCTGGCCAACTTGTACTGCTAGCTAAATAAACAAGCCCTACGACCTGCTTTGTCCAAGCAGCGTCAGGTGAGCAAGCAGCATCCTGGCCTCCTCCTGTACATTCAAAGTCGCACTCATGGTTTAGAAAGCGTGGTTTGGGTTCGAGCACTTGTTTGCCTATGATACCTGCAGCTATACAGATACCACATATGATAGCTCTGGCGCTTCATGCCAGCAGCGCAAAGCATGCAGTATGGCCTGCATGGGAACGAAAGTGGACACCACGGCCATTGTATGAGACTGAAGCAGTGAGGGACCACAAGCAACTAGCGCCTCATGGTCAGGCCTGGGCCCGTGCCGCATCAAACATGGTGTTCAGTACATCGGCCACATCTTGGATGGCTGCGTGTCCGGCGTCAATGCGCATGCTCTTAGCCTCTGCTGCCACAGCTAGGTGCAGGAACACATGCATGCAGCCCTTGTACTCCTTGAGGGTGACTGGCACTCCAGAGTCGCGCAGCCTGCACCGCAGCAACAGGGTGGACAGATACATGATGCATGTACGTGAACGCAAGCCTGTTTGTTTGTGATGTGTGAGGGCAAGCGTGATTGTAAGACAGTGAGGTCCAGCTCAAAATAAAGGTTCAGCTCATACACAGCATGTAGCTGTCCATGCGCATGCGCATCATGGTCATGTGTTGTGTGAGGGAGCGTGACCCACTTGTGCGCCAGCGCCTCGCCCTCATCGCGCACCACATCCAGCTCGGCCAGCAGCACGTGTGCAGGTGGCAGGCCTGCAGCACACGCAGCCAGGTCCCCTACAGGTCAGCCAGCTGTTCGCACCCAGCCGCGGGGTCTCTGTGCTGGGCCGTTGACCTCCCACAGGCATCAACGTCATTTTGTTGCGGATCGTTTTGTTACGCGTCAGCCGGATGCTTAGTTGCCGGCAGCCTTACAGCTCAGTCCCCACCAACATAGTGATGATGGAACACCGGAGCGCACCTGAGAGATCAGGCGCCTGCAGCAAGGCTGCGAGCACGTTGGGCTTCTCCGGGGTGCCATGTGGCGGGTCGCATGCGCCATACAGCGCCCAGCCCATCTCGTCCAGGGCCCGTGTGAAGCCCAGCAGCTTCACATCGTTGGTCGTCAGCGACGGGAAGTTGCGGCTCGGGTGGTCTGCCATCGGGTACAGCAGCATCTGCAGTGCAAGCTGAGGCCCCCCCCGCTGCTTGGCCAGCATGGCCACAGCCACTGCTAGGTTCCCGCCGCATGAGTCCCCACCCACACCCACTGCGCCCGGCAACACCCCCACCTCTGCTGCATGATCAGCCACCCAGGCTGTAGCTGCGTAGCAGTCCTCCAAGCCGGCAGGGAACTTGTGCTTGGGTGCAAGCCTGGGCGCACAAACATCAGGTGAGGAACCCCAAGCCAGGTGCAGCACTGAAAAAAAAAATGGCCAGCGCCGCACTCTCCAACTGGTGGGGCTGCAGCAGTGCTTCACGCTCCACGCAACTGTCACACGTCAACTATGACACACACAGGCTGCTAGACGCGGCACCCTGGCCGCTTTGGGCCCAGCAAGAGACAAGCAGGCAACCAAGGAGGGGCACGTGGAGTGAATGGGAGGCCCATCCTCAGGCATGAGGTGCAGCACCTGTCACACACCGACCTGTACTCCACTGCCACGATGCAAAAGCGCCCGCCGACGTTGGCCAGCCGCCGCAGCAGCGGCTCCGCCTGATCAATGTTGTTCAGGAACCAGCAGCCCCCATGGAACCATACAAGAGCAGGCAGCGGCTCATAGGGCTCTGCCCCCCGGGGCCGGATAATCCGGATGGGCACGTCTGTGGGCTGCCCTGATGGTGAAGGTGGCCCTGGAATGTGCAGGTCCTGTAGCCCGCCCACCCTCTCTGTGCTACGCCTGCATGCCGCAGCAGGCACAGTGGACCGCCACTTTGAGCATGACCGGCTGTCACATCGTGCTTGTGCAGCCATGCGCAAATGCACATGTTCATGCTGTGCGTGCTGCTCAAGCTAGCTTCTGGCAGCTGACACGTGGATCAACCTGAAATGGTTTGCTCAAGCAGATTGTGCTGCTACATTGCGTGATGATCTGATGCTCTATGGTGGAAGCAGTTTCCGCTAACATCACCCACTCTGTGCGTGCCATGATGTTCTCGCGAATCATTTGCGGTGTTGAAGGCGCGGCATGCGGGAGCTTGTAGTACGCATGCCTCCATTCAATCCAGGCCTTTTGCTGCGGATCCAGCAGCGCCAGCGGATCGTGGCTCATAGCATGCACTATAAAACAATTCTTCCGTCGGACGTATTGAGCACGGTACCAACGGGATGGGTGCTCGCTTATTGTATGTACGAAACTGGAGGCCCTGTTCAGCATGGCCTGTGCACCTACATACTGCGCTAAATTGAGCTGACTGGTCATGCAATGACAAGAAACAGTCACTCATCACTCGCACTTGCGCATGGGAGCGGACTGCTTTGGCGCTGCCTTACAAGCGAGATGGGGTGTAACACACCTTGCAATTATTCTCCTTGGCGGAATTCCACTCACCAGTGGCTTATTATGATACTACTTGCGCAAAAACAGTTCCATGCACCAATTGCCTGCAATCAAACAAGAGACTGCCTAATTGTTAGTACACATGCCTGGGTACACCTACCAATGTCTGGCTGTACAATGCGAACAAGTCCAGTGCGCCCACCCCCACATCATTGAAGGGATCAATGTCATGAGGTGTCCACACCGCTGGTCTGTGCAGCAGCAGTGCTGGCTGCGCCATTGCCCGCGCCCCCCGCCTCCCCAGTGCCTGACCCCACATCCTCCGCATCATCACTGTCCCCCAGCGCGGCCTTGCGCTCTGCGCGCTCTGCCGCCCTCTTGGTGGCCCAGTCGTCGATCATCTGCCGCAGGTTGAGGTTGGGCGTGAGGCGGTGGCGCTTGAGTGGCACGTGAGTCACGGGGTCCACGCGGTGGATGTGCAGCCACTGGAAGATGGCGGAGCGTTCGTATGTCACCCCTGAGCTCGCCTGTGTCGGCTCATGCATGATGGACAGCGTGATGGGGCACCTGAACGCGTGCGGCACTGCGCACTCCTCCTCCATCCAGCTGGGGATGTCCAGGGGCGGCGGCCAGTGGATCGCCGCCAGTGCAGCGGCTGCAGCAGATTGCCGCGCGCTGGCGGCCTGCTCAGCCGCGGTGCCTGTGGCCCCTGCAGCTGGCGCGCCTGCTGCTGCCGCCGCACGGGCGGCAGGGGCTACCGCGTCCACAAGCCTGGGCCGGCCTAGTGCGACAGTGGGGAGGAGGGGGGCACCCACCCCTGTGGCCAGTGGCGTCTGTGGCGCAGGCGGTGCTGGCGGTGTGCCACCCGTGGCTGCGCCTGCGCCTGCTGCACCCTGCTGGCCCGCTGCCCGCGGTGCTGCAGGTGCACCGCCCTCCCCGGCCTGCTGCATGGCACGGTTGTACGTCGACACAAACGCACCCGCGTGTGCGCCAGGAGCCAAGTCGCGGTTGAGCATGCGCACCACAGCGACCGCCTCCGCAGGTGTGCGCACCACGTGCGGCGCAGCTGCCTGTGCAGGTGCTGCAGCCGCCTGCTGCCTGCTGCTGGCCCCGTGGCTGCCGCTGCTGCGTGGCCTGTGGTTGTGGCCATGCGCCTGGTGGCGGCCGCCGCTGCTGCCGCCATTGCTGCCGCCGCTGCCCCCGAGCAGCGCCCATGGTGCTACACCCACGCCCGCACCCTGGCCCAGCTGCACCCCCCACACAGCATACATGAACCATACGGCAGCCAGCGGTATTGCCACCATGTGTGCCCAAAGCACCGCAGATGACAGTGGGGCAGGCAGCAGGGGCAGCCACGACGTCACAAACCCGGTGAGCATGACGACCACAACTGCCATGATGAGCACGCCAGACACAGCTCCCAGCACTTTATCGCGCGCGCTTGCATGCCGGCTGGTGGACGCCAGCCATGCTGCGCGCCATTCGGCAGCAGTGCGCAGGGTGGCAACCACGCACACATACACGGCCATCCACGGACAGCTGGCGGCGATCTGCAGGGCAAGGACGAGCGCGATGGCGTGTTCTTCCCCAAGTCCGACCAACAGTGGGGCTAGATGCACAGGCCCATCGGCATGTGCCCTGCCCGGGGGATATACCAGTTGCATGGGCAAAACGCAACAGGCCAGATCGCAGCAAACCCAGCCCAGAAGCGCACGCACCGCCATGGCGTCATGCGCAATGAGCAGGCCCGGCGCCAGCAGCCACGCCAGCCCAACCAGCACGCCTTCCAGCGTGACATCCAGCTGGCCCAACACCATGGCACGCAAGCGCTCAGCCGCATGCACCTGCCGCCCTGTGGCTGCACCCATGTAGCTGTACCGCTCTTGCTGCTCCTGGCCGGCTTGGCTGTCTGCGCCGCTCAAGCTGCCTGCCTCTTGCTGCTGCTGCTGCTGCTGCTCATCATGGTGCTGTGCATGCATGCGCGAGCCGGCACGCATCGCCATCTCCTCCTGTCCCATGCCATACAACATGCTGGCCGGGTCAAAGTCAGCTGAAATGGCGATGGTGTCTGCACCAGCTTGGACCACGGCATCGGAGCTGTCCTGAGCCCCAGCGCTGGCCTCCGCCACGTTCTGCTGCAGCTGCTCCAGCACGGCTGCAGCTTCATCTGAGCGTGCACCTTCTGCCTGCCTTGACTCGCCGTGTGCAGGGTTGCTGCCAGCAAACGCTGTGCGCCACGGAACTGGCACATGCTGCAGATCGCGCATGCCGCCCAACTGCACTGCGTGCACTGTGCTGGGCAAACCACATGCCGACTGCTTATTGAGAGCTGCCTCATTTGCCTCCACTGCTTTGGCCAGCAGCTCTTGCAGTGTGGGCATTTGGGTGCGCTGCGTGCAAAGCAGGAAATGTGCAATCACAAGGGGGTACAAGGAAGGTCGGCATGCCGTGACCTAATGCAGCCGCAACAGCATGCAACAAGGACAAAAGGACAGGGCTAGGACCATCAGTACCTGCGGCACATGTGGTCATGCATGCAGCTGCACCGGCCCTTGCAAACCACTCCATACCTTGAACATCTCCTCCCAATGGCACTCCTGGTGGCAGCATACTGTGCTAGAAGGCACAAGACGCTGCCCTGTTAGCCAGCGCCACGCCAGGCTGATGCGCGGGAAGCACAAGCTGATGCTCAGTTGCATCGCCTGGGCGTCAAGTTCCCCGAACCCAGGCACGCCAAGGTTGCCCCCATGTGCTCGAAGCCGCTTCACTTGGTTGTAGCGATGCAGCAAGTCTGATAACACGTCCTTGTGTACCAAGTAATGCACCTCCGAATGAACCATGCGACCTGCAGCACTGGAAAACGTCAATAACAATTCCGGTTGATGCGAACAGGTCCCTTCAAGTTTCTTTTTGGACCCTGACCTTGAAGGGTCCTTGTGTCCGGTGTTGGCCTGGGATACGTGATCCTGCAGACCGTTTCATCTTGCCCCTCCTCCCATGGCGTCCTGCACTCGGCCCCTGCACTTTCACAGAGCTGTCTGCAAGAGAGATGCCAAGAGCAGACACGGCAGCCTAGGGTCTCTGTGGTGTATGCCGCACTGCCTGCAGCCAACCACAGCCCCACCGCTAACCAGAGTTGCTGCATGGTCCCTGACGTGAGAGAGCTATGTGTCCTTCATTGTTACCGCATAAAGAAAACACTGAGCAAACGCGTGTCATGGACCAGGGTTTAGGACCCATGGCGGTTAGGAAGTTAAACCGCCTGCGTATGTCGTCGTTGACTTCCTGCCTCGTCCCGTTGTGGCCTCTTCAACCCAGTTCATTGCCCATGCTCACGATCTGATGCTGCAGCAACTGCTGGGGGCTGCAGCTTCCTTGCTGACAGCATACTGGGTGCTAGCCACCGGTGCAGTGGTGGTAACTCTGCTGCCTGTACCTGGCATACCTGGAGCATTCAGGTGCTGCTTTGATTTTGCCGCGCCCGATCCTATGTCTCTCCATGGGCTGTATCAGCAAAGCATGCATGATGCAAACGGACAATGCATCAGCATGATGCCTGCAGGGATGCAGTGCGGCTGTCAGCATCAAGGGGGAAGCTGTGGAGCACACGACCGACCACACTTGGTGCCCTGAATGTGAGTATGACGCTAGTACAGTGCGCATAATCATTTGATGCATGCAGTACTGCTTACGAAGACAGCTTATGTGACCTAGTCTTGTTCATGCATGTGTGCATCGCTGGATGCAGGACCTTTCTGTGCCTCAGGCATGGTTTGGACATTTCTATGCCGCTGGCCTGCTGTGCAACACGCTCCTCCTGATGGCAGCTGTCGCCATGATACGCATGCATGGCATCGAGGCCGTGTTGGTGAGTTGCACGGTGGGCTGCATCTGCTGCACTGCACAAAGGCAAATGTGTCCTGCCACACAGCCATGTGCATGCATTTGAATCATGGCAAACCCAGGGCTGGTGCTGCACTGGCACAACCAGAACAGCAGCTATCCACATCTTGTTTTCAGATCTGCATCTGCTTCAAAAACAGCTGTATGACTACCAAGGCAAAGCCTAATGCTATGTTGCGCAGGGACCTCACACATTTGTTGCGCTGGCCCTCTTTTGGACCCACCTGCTCCGCCGGCTGCTTGAAACGTGGTTCATGATGGTTTACCCTCCAGGCGCCAACATGCACATCATTGCGTACGCGTTTGGCATGTCCTACTACATCGTGGCTCCTTTGTCCATTCTGGGCGATGCTTTTTGGGCGAGATCTGCAACGCCAGGCAGTGCAATGCTGTGGATGCAGCACCTAGCTGCTGTGTATGGCCAGGGGCCAGGTTGGGGTGGAGTGGCAGGGGTGCTGAGGGCACTGACACACGACTTGCAGCAGGCACCGTCATGGCTTCAGGCTGCATGGAATTTGGCAGCTACACGCAGCCACGTCACGCTGTGGATGGTGTGTCATGCATGACGCTGGCCCCCTGCCACAGTTGCGATCCTCAGTGCTGGTGATTGTTGGGTTCATGTGCACGTCCAGCACAAGGGTTTCATGTGCCAGCTGGGCTGACATGCAGTTGCTGGTGCGGTGCACGTGCAGGGTGCTGGCATCATGGTCGCTGGGTTCATGATCCAGTGTCATTCGCACTGGCTGCTTGCACGCCTTGCACGCTGTGGGGTGCGGGGCAAGAGCAGGCACAGCAGCAGCATCGACAGTGGCAGCGGGCGCAGCAGTGCGCGTGCTGTCGGGCCGAGTGCAGGTGGTGTGGTGACGCGCAGCCGCGCAGCATCCACAGCACACACAGCAGGCAGCTCAGTGGACAAGACCGAGGAAGCCAGTACCGGCAAGGGTGTGTATCAGATACCCCGAGGTGGCTTATTTGAGGTGGTCAGCTGCCCACACTACTTGGGAGAGGTGGGTGCACTCATCACTCGGCTGCCCGTGGTGTAGGGACTGGCACACTGCACACCAAGCTCTGGGCCTTGCTTGGGGCGCCGCATGAAATGCTGAACATGTGATACTTGTGCTTTGCACCCGGCAGAGAAACCTACTGCATATCATGAGCATTCACTTGTAGGTTGTCATTTACTTGGGGCTGGCAGTGCTCACGTGGCCTGCCCTTCGACCCATGCTGATGCTGCTGTGGGTGGTGAGTGGCTGTTCGCAGCACACAACCAGCGCGTCTCATATAATGTGCACACCACCTGTCATGTAGCAAGGTGGCTGAGCCTGGTCACATTGGCGCATGCCATTGGTGCGCGCGTTTGCTCTTGCAGGTTGTGAACTTGGTGCTGGCAGCAGGTGCCACACAGCTGTGGTACCACACCAACTTCCCCGACTACCCTCGTAAGCGCTGGGCGCTCATCCCTTTTATCTATTGAGCGGTACCAGCGCACACGGATGGGACTTGCAGTTCCTTTACATGGTGGCTCACTTGCACTGGTGCAGACGCTGAGTGGAGGTTTCACACAAGGCTTTCACGTGTAACATGAGGCCTGCTCATCATGCAGTGCAGCCATTCCGTTCCAACGCCCCATTTCCCCACACATCTACCCCATAAGTGCCTCAATGCGCTCGTCCTCATCGGTAGACATGAGCGAGTCGTATGCCTTCTGAATGACCTGGAACTTGGCCTTGGCTTCCTCCTGGTTATCAGGGTGCTTGTCAGGATGCCACTGCGGTGCACAACAGTAAGGTAGACCATATCAGACTTGTAAGGCCAGCCACTGAGCCTCGTTAGATGCCAAGCTAGTCGCAGGAGGCAGCAGCCTGCTGGTACTTCCTGACAGCTTCAAATCACTCAGGTGAAGTTACGGGAAACGAGAGACGGTCTGCCCAGCATGGTGCATTGGCAGCTGTCGTGGCGCACATGATGTGCACAGCCCTCCGTACCTGCATTGCCAGCTTACGGTACGCCTTCTTGACATCTGCACGGCTTGCACCCATGGGCAGCTCCAGCGCTTCATAGTCCTGGAAGCAAGCGAGTAGCAGCGGATGAAGGTTCAGATCATGAGCATGCTATGCCTGCTTCTGCCGTTGCCTGACAACGCATGCATGTTGCATAACAGCAGCTACTGCCCGCACGAGAAGTCAATGCACTCCACCATGAGCACGGCGGGACAAAGATCAGCACTTGTTGTTCCTGATGCAGCTGCTAGAGATGCACAAAGGGAGATGCCGGACCTTTGCGTGCCGCAGGTGGTACAGCTGGCGGTTGCGCCGCTTCTCCTCGCGCTTGCGTTCATACTCCTTCTGCCGCTGCTTCTGCTTCTGCTGCCGGTTGTCCACTGCCTCCCAGATCATGCGCTCTGCCGTCTCTACCGCCTTCTGGTCGCCAAACAGCAGCAGCGTGGTCATCTTACGCTGGGGCGCGCCCGGCGCTGCGTGGTGCAAGGCAACAGGGGGTGCGGTGCATCGCTTACTAGTAGGCGCATAATAACGCATCACTGCGCTGGTGAGTGGAATCGGTAATGCCCTGAAGCACAGCAGCCCCCACACCCCCCAACACAGCACAGACACATGCACTTGACCCTCATGCAGGTGGTGCGCATGATACACAACCTCCGTGATTCAGCCATAATCTCACCTTCATCCTCAGAGCTGCTGGAGCTGTCACCCGCCCCTGCCTCGTCACCAGCAGCACCGCCCTCGCCACCTTCACTGCCAGGCGCGCCCTCACTGCGCTCACGCTTCTCCTTCTCCTTCTTCTCCTTGGCCCCCTTCTTTGCTGCAGCGGCAGCCTGGCGTGCAAGGACAGCCTGGGCCTGGGCTTGTGCGCGTGCCACGTCAGTCGACCCGGTCCCAAACCCGCGAGTCAGCTCCTCCTCATCCTGCACCCACCGACCAAGTTTGCACAGCAAGTCAATGCTGCACATCTGCGAGGCAAGTCAATGCTGCACGATGCGGCAACTCTTAGTGCAGAGTGATCAACTTTGTGGCAAGAAGGGCTGCGGCGTTGCGCCAGACCAGCTACTGGTGTGAGCAAACTGTTTGGTGTGTGTCCTGTCCCGTGGCATCAATTAAGGACAAATGACTCCATCTTCACCTTTTGGACCTGGATGCGGCACTTGGACTTCTTTTGAATCTCCTGGATCTTCGAACCACCAGGGCCCACCACATACTTGACCTTGTTGGCAGGTACCTGGGGCACGCATGCGGCATGTCGAGGTGTATACTGCGCTCGTGCAGCACTGTGTGGCAATTATGTTGACCAACACAACCTCAGCAGGCTGCTGGTCCAGCAGCACACAGGAGACAGGCGCATATCACCAGCGTGGTCTTGCTGCCATGATAAGCTCACACCTGGATGCGTGAGTCGGGCTCAGGCTCCTCGTCCGAGTCGGACAGCACAGTGGGCTTCTTGGGGCCTGTGCAAATGCCATGTATGCACATGTGATGCCATACAGCGAAAATGGAGGTAACGCCCCGTCCAGCATGATGTGCAATGCAACCAGGACCTCATCGCTTGTGTCCCTCCCCTCCCCCAATTTTGATTATGCACTGCTCAGGCATGAAGGGGCCAGCGGATGCGCACCCTTGCCCGCAGCTAGCAGCTCTGCGGCTTTGAGGCGCTCCGCCTCCCGCGCACGTGCCTCAGCTGCCTGACGCGCCTTAACCTCAGGTAGAACCTATGGTGTGGTGGTCCATTGGAGGGTAGATGATGCCAACACACAACTGTTGTGTACACATGACTGCATGCACAGCAGCAGTCCAGCCGATGCATTCGTGCTCGGGGCACAGGCTGCTGACGGCTGCATGCACCATGTGGTCCCGTTAGGGTCCGCCCCAGCATGACTGCTGCTCACCTCCTGTGCCATGAATGCGTCAAGCGGGTCCTCCTCCTCTTGATCCTCTGCCCCACCGCTAACATCAACAGGGCCAGACCCAGCACCAAGTGCCATAGTGACTGCCACTGCACTCACACGTGCCTCCATCTCAGCCTGCAACAGCACGGTGCACATCCAGCATGCTGTGGCAGTTGGAGCTGCAGCTGATGGAGCAGCATAGTACAACGCATGTAGGGAGCGGCGGTATGGAAGTACACCTACAGCAGCATGCCTATGGGCTGACATGAGGCAGGTCGACACACTGCACACCTGTTTGCGAGCGCGCTCTGCCACCTCAGCTGCATCCTCACGCGCCTTGCGTGCAGCGATGGCGTCTGGCAGTGCCTGGCCTGATGCTGGTGCTGGTTTGCTGAGGGCTGGTGCTGTGGTCAGGCTGGGGTCTTCCCACGGCGCCCATGCCTTGGCCTGTGCAGCACTGCCATTGTGTGCGCCCGCATCAGGTGCCTGTGCTGGCCCAGTGCCTTGGGGTTCCTCATCCCACGGTGCCCAAACCTTGGCCTCTCCTGCCCCTGTCCCTGCTCCTGCCCCTGCACCAGTGGTACCGGCAGCAGCATCCTGCTGTAACGCGCTTGAAGATGGTGGTGCGGAAGCTGCTGCGGCCGCCTGCTTCGCCTTCCATGCCTCCAGCCGCTTGCGCTTCTCGTCCGCGGCCGAGTCAGTGGGAGCTGATGAGGTGGGCTGTGATGGTGCAGGTGCTGTGGAGGATGGGCGTGAGGGGGAGCGTGAGCGGCTGCGGTGGGAGCTGCGACGCTCCCGGTTTCTGTCCCGGCCTGTTTCACGATCTCGGCTGCGTGAGCGGCTGCGCCGCGAGCTGTCACGGCGGCTGTCTCGCCTGCTGCCTCGGTCCCTGCACAATGCAAGCAGTGGTCAGAGTGCTGTGCATGGTGAACGACCTCCATGCATTACCATGCTGCATGCATGAACAATTGAAACAGTTCATGCTCATGATCACCTGCTGCGGCTCCGGCTACGACTACGCTTATCCTTCCTCCGGTCTCTGCTTCGAGATCTGCTTCTTCGACGGCGATCTCGCTCCTTGCTCCTAGAGCGAGAACGGCTTCTCCCCATGGTTCGTTTTGCTGCTGTTTATCAACACGTCCCCGCGTGCAAAGCACACAGCATAAAAGCACAACTTTGCTACTGCCGGATGAGCAAAGATGATGGCGAAACAGCAGAATGTAGCTGCAGAACGCAAATATTAAGCACCTACCGAGAAACTTGTTTCTGTTGGTTGGGGGTCATTAAAAAACCACTCTGCACGCGGTGAAGCTGCATAGGCCGTGAAGATGCTGTAAAGCAGTTAACTTGGGACATGCAAGACTTAGACGACGCATGACAGGACATACCCAGACTTTGCAACAGCGATAGCAGAGTTTGAACTATCCAGGGGCAATTTTTTCTTTATTACCAATCGATAACCAGTGCTTGCTTTGTTAGGACGTCCTCGAAGTGGCCGAGCTGGGCAGAAGGTCAGCAGCATGATGCCGGCTATATATGTATGCATTTATCCCCGCGCGGTTGGATGCTCTGGCAGGGCTGTGCGTGTTTGTCTTTGTAGCATCAGCTGCCTTGTGGCACTAGCGCAGGCGCTCGCATTTATCCTCGTGCGCGTGAAAACAAAGACCGGCATTCAGCGACCTTCACGCCTGGCACTGGCCGCAATGCTTTACCTGTTGCATGGCTGCGGTACTGCTGCCCGCAGTTTGAAGGCGTGCTACACACCACGTGCGCACATGCAGCCAAGCAGCTGCTGCACGCTGATCCCACGTCACAGCTAGTGCCGACCAGCAGCACCTGACTGTCACCTCGTCGACGTGACAACGTGACGTGACCCCTCTCGTATCAGCTAGCAGGGCGCCCCAGGCGCAACTCCAACAGTCACCATGCGTGCAGCAGCGCCAGGGGGGAACCAGCGAGAGCTGCTAGTCAAGTTCAAGGTTTTGAAGTTCTTAGGGAAGGGCAGCTATGGCTCTGTGTTCCAGGTGCAGAGACTCGGGGATGGCCAAGCATATGCACTCAAGGTGCGTGCTGTGCCTTTGCTTGGATCTGTACACCATACTTATCTCACCAACATTGATGCTGTGTGTCCCGTGTGCTGTGTGGGCTGGCGGGCGCACTTGCCTGATCAAGCAGCAACCAGTTCCTGGGTTGTAGCTAGGCAGTCAGACAGACAGGCACACAGACTGACAGATGGACTGACACACAGTAGGAGAAACAGAAGGCAGCCCGGACTTGGGAGATATGTTACATAGGCTGTGCTTCTGTGCACATATTGCCTGGCCTCAAACACCCCTCACTGGCACGTCAAGTCTCCCAGCATGCACCTGACACCTGCAGCCTCCAACTGCACCCGAACCCATCCACGCACGCTGCTGACTCGCGGCTGCTCCACAGGAAATGGATGTGCGAGCCATGTCCCAGCCGGAGCGCGAGGACGCGGTGAATGAGGTGCGGCTGCTGGCCAGTGTCAACCACCCCAATGTCATCGCGTACCATGAGGCCTTCCTGGATGGCAACCGGCTGTGAGTGGTGCTGTGTGCTGTGGTTGCCGAGGGGGCTGCTGCATGGGTTGCTGTGCTGCATGTAGGACACTTGCAGTGCGCTTGCGACACAGCATGCACCCCACTCGTCACGGTGAACAGAGCCGCGTGGAATTTCACCCCCACACACCATGCAGCTGCATCATCATGGAGTACGCCCCTGACGGCGACCTGTCCAAGGTCATCAAGAAATGGCAGATGATGCGGCGCCCCATGCCTGAGGACCTCATCTGGAAGTATTTCATACAGGTCGCGCGCGGGCTGCATGCGCTGCACTCGATGCGCATCCTGCACAGAGGTGGGGCCCGGTGTCCGGTCTGTCATGTCAGCCAGCAGCTGGGTGCTCACAACATGCGGCTGATGGTGCTGCACTGTACACTTGCATTATGCTGGCGTTGTGACTGGCTGGAGCCAAAAGCTGTGCCACGCCGCTACAATGTGATGCTGTATCTTGGTGGTTAGACTGGAACCGCTTTATGTTGTTGTGCATTGACGCAAACAGACATCAAGCCAGGCAACATTATGATCATGGCGGGCGATGTGGCGAAGATTGGCGACCTGGGCATTGCCAAGCTGCTGAAGAACACCATCGCAGCCAAGACGCAGATCGGCACACCACACTACATGCCACCTGAGATCTGGAAGAACAAGTACGTCGCAGCCGAGGGGTTGTTAGAGCCGTGTGTGTTGTGGGACAAGGAGGGGCACAGCCCCTGATCTGCTCCACTGTGGAAGAATGGGTGCCGGCACTTGGGCAGCAGGGGCATGGCACGCACAGCACGTGGGCGTGGTGTAGGGCAGGAGGGCAAAGACTTTCTTGCACCGTGCTTGCTGCCCCCACCATCACAGGCCGTATGCATACGCGAGTGACAGCTGGGCGCTGGGGTGCCTGTTGTACGAGATGGCCACCTTCTCAGTGCCTTTTGAGGCACGCAGCATGAACGAGCTGCGGTACAAAGTGCTGCGGGGGACGTACCCTCCTGTTCCATCCACCTATTCACGCGAGCTGCAAGACATGGTGAAGCAGTGCCTGGACCCAGAGCCAACCAAACGCCCCTCCATGGATGCCATCCTTGCCTCCCCTGCTGTCTCCTCGCGTGCGCATCTAGTGGATTCGGGCCGTAGCGTTCGCCCGCCCTCCACAGCGGGCACGGCCCTGATCGACACGATCAAGGTGCCCCGCGGGAATTTTGGGGCCATCAAGGGCCGGCTGCCCCCGGCCAACTATGGCGCAGATGGCAACATCTTGGTCAGCAACGGGGACGCGCATGCCAACGGGCACGCACAGCGGGCGGAGGTGCTGGAGGTGGCACGACTGCCAGCAGGCCTGCCCCACCTGGCCAAGCCACCACCGCCCGTGTCCAGCCACCCCTCACCCCCGCCCCCTGTGCAACTGCCCAACGGCCTGTTGCCCCGCATCCCCAACAACGCACGGCCTGTCGCGCACGGCAATGGAGCACTACCACCCCAGGTGCCCGGCCTGGGGCAGCGGCCACCACCACTGGCCACGCCCTCCTCTGTCGCCCCGTCAGCCGCACCTGCGCGTGGAGCACCCGCCAACATGTGGTACCCAGGCAAGGCAGCGGGCGGGGCGGGCGGCACACCAGTGTCGGAAAGCCACGCAGCCTACGGCGCGTTTTACCGCGTGTCACCAACCGCAGCGGCAGCTGCAGCGGTCAAGGCCAAGGTGTTTGAAGACCCTCGAATAGCGGGCAACGGTGCAGCAGCGGCCAAGCTGCCGCCGCGTCCCGCTTACCAGCAGTACTACAACCCATACGCCAACGCGAACCAGCCGAGGGCCCCATACCAGCCACAGGTGCAAGCAGGCGTACGCTTGCCAGGCCTGGGTGCGAACGGCGGGCTGCAGGCAGCGCAGCCCAACCGTGCAGGTGTTGCTGCAGCCGCAGCAGGGGCGAAGCCACCGCCCCCCTGGAACTATGGGGCGCAGGGCGGGGCACGTGCAGCAGCGCTTGCATATGCCGCACACATCAGGCAGCAGAACCTGGGCGCAGCGGGTGGTGGGGGCGACAACCTTGGCGCAGGTGCAGGCGGGGGTGTGAACCGCTACCCGCCGCCTCAATGGAATGCACCCCGGCCCGCGCGGTATTGAGGCAGCTGAGGGCATACCATGTCCTGTGTCTGGCTGACGGCAGGTTTTCGGATGACTGGCGACAGGAACTGCCAGTGCAGGTTCGGTTCTCATGTATGATTTGTTTGGGCTGGCATGAGCTGGAAGCGCTGGGGGCAGGGGGTTTGACAGAGGTGCAGCGGGACCAGTAAGATGACAGTCCCGGCAGGATGACTAACAACATGGCCACATTGCTTGACTTGTGCACAACATCGTGCCTGGTTAAGCACTGTGCGGCTGCGCGGCATGTGGGTCAGACAGCTGTGAGTAGCAAGCGCTGGCGCCCACCGCTCTCTGTGCCAGGAACGTGTAAGTTCGGGGTTTGTGCTGAACAGGGTCCAGGGAACAACATGTTACTGCCCTTCATCAACCTGCCAGGTGCACATCAAGTGCATCTTGGGCCACTCTTTTTACACCTGCCACGATGGACGCAGCACTTCTTCAACACATGCACGTCTGAAACAGCAGCAGGACAGTCATAGGCCTCTTAGTACACGCCCTAGCAAGCATCTCAGAGACGATAACATGAACTCACATGTAACTAAAACCAACCTGGCTCGCCATGAGGCGCACACCAAACCAGCGACAAGCGTACAAGCATTCAATGCATGAACTAGGCAACTTGAAGTGTTGTTGCATGTCGACTGCACAGACAGCATTGCCAACCCTAATTCATTGGATGCGCAACGCATCAACAAAGCTTCAATGATCCAACTTAACAGCCATGGCAGCAGGGCTGCAGCTGGGCTTAAAACAGCAAGTTCCAGACCCATTCCCCCCTGTCCTTGTGCAGTCGGTGCTTGCACAATCACCAGGTCTTCAGTGCCGGCTGGCCACACCCAGCTACAACTTTTCGAAAATGCAAGTGACAACAGCTGCAAGCGGCGACATATCCTCTTGAGCTTCAAATTCTTGAGAAATGAAAGTGATTATATGATGACGCTGCCTAAGATTGAAGAGCTGGTTAAAAGGGATCATGGGCTCAAAGCTGTGCACACAGCCACCCATGCAGAGAACTCAGCCGCCAGCTGCTCTGCTGTGGGCCGGACGTGTGGGTCGTAACTGAGGCATAAGTCCACCAGCTGTCTCAATGCTGCAGGAGCTGAACCACGCCATGATACGGGGAAGGCTGGGTTCCTATGGTAACGGCCATTAGCGTCTGTGGTCCAGGGCGGCGACATGTTGAATACCTCCCACATGACCACCTGTGCGTTCAGGCATTGCCAGAATGATCAGCGGCAGAAGTTATCTGCACTGCCAAGAAACATTGCATGCATGTCACGGAAGCCAGAGACTGGAAGCCAGAAAGATCCAGCTTGGGTAAGCCTGCATCTCAGGCAGCGGTGCGGAGTGGTGGCTGGGGGATGGGGCAGGCTGTTGGTCAAGTACCCCTATGTGATATTACTGCAGGCACAACACACCAGCGAGAGATGTACAGCAGCAACAAGCACTGCAGTGGTGGGTGCTTCACGTACCCCAAGGCCGTAGATGTCTGATTGCTTGGATGTCTGCGAATGCATGGCCACCTCAGGCGCCACCTGCAGCGCATGATCATGAGAACTGATGACGCAGCAGCAACAGGCAGCAGTGCATGCACGGACTAAATAGCAGTATGGCCAAACCACGCAAACCCTGAGCACACAAGCAAGCCATGATGATGCGTGAACGCAGCCTGGGAGAGAGACGGAATGAAAACCCAGCACCAGTCAGTTCAGCCACGCACATAGAAGGGTGTGCCACGCGTGAAGTTGGATAGGT
>QAXD01000156.1:55146-144572 GCA_004335575.1 Haematococcus sp. NG2 | reverse complement strand
GGGAAAGGCAAAACACGATCGCATCACAACCGCATGTACACATTGCTAGGGTTTAGGGCACTTGCAAAGCAAACACTGTGAAGCTGCATCATCTGCCAAACGCATCGCTCTAAATGATTTGCGATTACGAGCAGGTTTGGCTGAGTTTGCGATCCACGTGGGCTGCGCACAGCTGAAAGACATGATGATCGCCACTAATGAATGCAGCGAGTAATGTATCGGTGGTAGACGGGACTCGGATATCCACAGTATGGTCAGACCCCTCCATATCCGCCCGCTGCCAACGCCTACGCTCGTGGATGTGGGATTTGAACGCAAACAGGTATCTGCAGCCCTCCATAGCTGGTTGTAAGCAACATATCAGCACACATGATACGCGCCTCAAGTGCATGCTGCATGCAGATGTCCCGCACAATGCGTATGATGCTCGCAGGTACCCCCAAAGGCACCTATGAACTACAGCCAAATAGCAGCCCATATGGCCGGGCTACGCACGGATGAGGAGCTTGATGCTTACATGGGCGAGCAGAAGGCAGGAGCACATGCTGTGCTGGTGCAGTTTGGATCCACGTGGTGTCAAAAGTGTCACGAGTTCTTCCCCACCTTCTTCCAGTTAAGCAAACAGGTGTGTGCCATGGTAGCAAGGGCTCGCCTTATGCTAATTCTTGAGACAGTGCATTGGCACAGGAAAGGTGACCTGCCTGTGTATGTTGCAACTCTCAGCGGCTGCTCGCCAGTTTGCCTGTTCCATCAGGACACACACAGGATATCACGTGCACGCAGTTCAATGACATCAAGTATGCCGTTGCACAAGTGGATTACATGAAGGAGCGTGCTAAGGTGACCGATGGATGTTGCATTGAAGCATGCCTTGCACACACACCGTACACTGTGGGTGCCCTGTGACTGAAACCGTACAGCAGCATGTACCTCCCATTGCAGTCAGCACAGCCTCTGAACGATGCCTTCACAGTGCTTGCCGACACATGCATGTTGCTGGATATGCACAGGGCATCCGCTTCAGCCCCACGTTCGTGTTTTACCGCAAGGGGCGGAAGGTGGACGAGGTGCTGGGCAAGGACGCGCAAAAGCTGGAGGACCACTTGTGGCTACACAGTGATACCACATGACCAACATGAGCCACGGGGCGGGACACATGTGCCTCTGCTGTGTGGTCCGTCTGTACTGTCAGCCCACAGCACAGTCAGCGCAAAGAGGGCAATTACAGAGCAGTTGCACTGCGGGGTGGTGTTGCATGCAGCATGTGACGACACGCTGCAAGGACTGATCACGTGCTGTAATTGTGATGCAATGCTTGCATCATACGCCGCACGATGGTCATTTTGTTGGTTATGGAGTCAGTATGCCGGCAACCAGCATCAGGGTGCATGCGTTCTAGTGCTCTTGTCACATTGTTTGGCATGCATGGCACCAGTGTGTCCAGCTCGCCCATGCATTTCCAGCAGTGCTTGAAGTACTGGATGACCCACGTGTTGTCAGCAAAGGGCCCCCCCTGGACAGCTGGCGTGTCGCGCTGCTTGTCTACAAAACGCCATGGCTGGATGATGAGGTCACGCTTGAATGCCTGCGGCGCGTGTAGGCAAGTGATGGTGACCTACATGCACCGCGTACAAGCTGCCGCAGCCGCTGACCTTTGCTGGCACATACAGCAGTCCGATCCTTGACCCGCATTGCATTGTCCGTCGCAAGGTGCCATCCATCCTGCCAGCAGGCGTGCATTGTGGAACATACCTCTTGCGATGCTGCCAGGTTGCCTGGGACCTGCACAAACGGCTTGGTTCGGCCAGGGATGGCAGTGATAGGGACTCCTCTGACGGCCACATGTGCACTTATCCACACATCATCGACATTCCGTGCACGGATGATGGCAGTCCGGTCGTCATGATTTGGCCGGCCCAGCTGCAGCATGTAGCAGCGCAACTCACCGCATGACATGCCGTTACCAGTAGAATATGAGCCATGCCTGTGGCTAGTCTCGTTGCATACAGGTGATGGGCGCCTGGTGCTAAAGGCAGGCATGCAGCAGCCAGCCAGAACTGGTGCATGGGCAGGTCCCGCACCACGTGGAAGTTCCACCATGCGCCCACGTGCAGCATCCAGGGGGCCAGCGCATAAGTACCCACAGCTGTCATGATCGAGCAGCTGCGCAGGGCGGGGACAGCCAACAGATGGTATTAGGCCCACTAACAATCGAGCGCGGCACTGGTTATGCAGCTAGCAAACTGCTGGGAACTGGTTTAGGTGCTGCTTGGAGCTGGTTGTCAACTGGTGCACTAGGCATTAGGCAGGCAGGAGCACAGACCCACCACACAGGCTCTGAGATCTCGTAGCTGTGGATGATCTGTGGGTGTGCAATAGACAACGAAGGAGTGTGCGTCTAACATGGCCTGGGGCAAACGCAACCAAGTGGTTAACATGAAGGTTGGCCTGAACTGCTCGATGCTCATTCATGGCACCAATGTGTCCAAACTTGGAAGTGGCCACCCGTGAGCAGCAGGCAGGCAAGCAATTGGGCTGGGCATGATTGCTGCACCTGCTTGTACACAATGTGCCAATCTAGCTCAGGCCGCAGCTGGTGGCAGCGCATTGTCAGTGCTGACTGCGGCAGCTGCTGGTGCCATCGCACATACAGCTCCTGTGTGCATGTCACGGCACATAAACATGCACCTCAGGGTGTCGGCACGTGTTAAGCTGTACAACGGATCCCATGACCCTGCATCACAGTGCACAACCTGGACCAGGCCCAGCGCAGGTGCAGTGCCCCACCTTCATCTGCCCAGCACACACAGGCACAAACTGCTAAGCAACCACCCTCTCTCACCACTGTGTGCTTGTCATAGATGTGGTCGTCGTCCACGACAATGATCAGGGAGCTGTTGTCCCCATGTGCAAGCCGCTCCGCAACGATTGGCAGCACCTGCTGCCGTGCAGCCATCACCAAGCAGCATGCTGCACCTGGCAATCCACATGGCCCATGTGGCATTACAACCTGTGTGCCTCCTTGCACAACACCAGCATGGCTTCAGCCAAGTGTGCATTGTGCAGCTGGTGCGAAGCAGGTGCTGGTGTGCTGCTGTGCAAGATGGCCGCATGGCTCTCACCTTTGTGGCTGGCCCCCAGTCATGCTCCTCCCACAGTATTTTCAGCAGGGGGAAGGTGCCGTCTGTGAGGAAGGCAGGCAGCGGCTCATACGTGCGCCACTCCTTGAAACTACAGCGCGGAATGGCCAGGACCACCACGTCTGGGGGCCGCGTTTGGTCATGCAGCGCTTGCAGCACCGGCCGGATGTTGGAGATGCGTGCAGGGATGGTGGACAGGCTAACGATCACGTGCCCACTGCCTTTAATGATGGCACTAGGGCCATTACTAGTGTTGGGCACAAGATAGGCCGGGGTTGGTGTGGGGCGGGCTGATGCGTTGAAGGGGTTGACCACGCGGGGTGCAAACTGCCACAAGTATTTGGGGTCGTTGAGGTGCTGCTGTGCTGCAATGGCGTCACGGTGGCACTGTTTGTTGGCTGCTTGTGTCTCAGCAGGCCCTGTGCTGCCTTGCACCAGCCGCAGCAACCATGTGGGCCATCCTGCTGATGCAGGTGACACACTGCATGGCAGCAGCAATCAATCTATGCTTCATCAAGTGCTCACACAAGGGTGCAAGTTGTTGCCCAAGCCCATGCAGTGCGCACACACTTCCTACCAGTTCACAAGCAGCCCTGCCAGCAGAATGCAGGTGACAGTGTGGCTGTGCCACATCCTGCAATGACCCAGCTGCATTGTCTGTCAGCATGTGTCCATGTCAAGGTTCACTTGTCGGAAGTCGAAGTCCGACTGAAGATGCCTGCTGATTCCATAAAGATCCCTCAGGTATTAAAATCATAAACATGAATGCTTCGGTGCATCGCCTTTGCAGGTGCGGATCAAAGGCATATCATACTACAGTATCGTCATCAAATAACAACCAAGTGAAAACGACGCAAAGCATCGGAAGTGATGGGTTCGAGGCGACCTCCCCTTGTTTGCAAGTGTGATTGCACTGCCATTGTACTGCTGAATAGGCAAACCAAACCGACCATGTATGCATTTATAGGTCAAGGTTTCTAATGGGGCACACAGTAACATTTGAGCACCTGGCATCCTCCGTGCCAAGTCACATAACCACCACATGCGCATTCACATCCGCACCCGGTCGCTTGAGTGCAGCCAGTGCCTGCACTGGCAACACCAGATGGATCACAGCACGGCTGTATGCCGTCACTGTCATGTCTTGGCCTGCGCTACATGTACACTGACCACAGGAGGTATGCCACACCGTGCTGCTGGTGGCCTGGTGTCTTGTTCCCTTACTGTTCAGTGCGCAGCTTCTTATAGCGCAGATGCCTGCCCAGGGGGCACTTGCTGTGTGGCCTCCTACAAAGGAAATGTCGCATGAAGCATCCGTGACCTGCGCCCGGATTAGCAGCTTGCCAGGTTCCTGCCACAATGCACTCTTGGCCTCTGGTTTGGCCAGTCAACAACATGTGTGCAGCATACGCATACCTTTTATTGTGCACAGTGCTGATGCACACCTGCATTCTCTGAACTTCAGTGTGATGTACAGTGTGAGGGAGCCGCCTGGAGCAAACTCCATGACCAAACCCAGGTAGTGGCTGGTCAGCCCCACCTCCTTTGGAGTGGACGGTGTTCAGTAATGGTGCCCCTCAAGAAGCTCCGACTGCAGGCCAATCTCCCTGCACATGCACAGCACCATGGTCGGGCGCACGCACATGCTCAACTACAGGTGCACGTCGTAGCTTGCTGCAGTCGGTACGCCGGTTCACAGTATCACAACACTTTACGCTGGCGCAGGTTGATCATGCTGTAAGCAATATGCAGCTTCCAGTCTGGCACGAGCACCAACGAATGAGCACTGTCAATGAATGGTATGAATCCCTCCAACATCCCTCAGTATAGCATGGTAGATACATGATGCAGCACTGAATACAAAGTGGTTATGATATGGCATGTGCCCCTGAAGCATCAGGGTAGATTCTATGTGCTGTTTCTTGGAGGTTATTGACCTTCCAGTGTGGTGTGTTTTTCATGGCTAGAGCAAAACATGTAATTGACACTGCCCATACTGCAAGCCATCCCTTTAAACACCATCCACGCACCAGAAGGGTTGGTCGCCTGCTGGTGTCACAGGCTGAAACCAGGCTGGAAGAAGGCATGAGCATCAGATAACCAGCAGATAACCAAGGTGCAGCACACAGCAGTGCTAATTGCAGTGCTTCAACACAGGCTCAGGGTCATCGCACATGTCGACATGTGTACACACACACTGCATTTCATAAGTGTGCAGCAGTGCGCAATGAGTGTGATTTATCACGTACACGGCAGCTTGACCACCTATACGTGCAGATCTGATGGTGCAGGGCTGGTGTGCACAAGCAGGCAAAGGTCCAGTTCAGCGCACGCACCTGCAGCTGCCCATGTCAGACAATAACCCTGCTTCCGCACCTGCTGGAGCTGCTGTACCCAAGACAGTGCAAGAGAGCGGCAAGTTTGTGGCGTGGGGGAGGGCCTCTGACATGTTCTTGAACGCAGAACACGCGCTCTTCCATGACCCCCTGTTGATGGAGCTGCTGCGTGGAGACGTGAGTTGAACCAAGGGGCTGATGTGTTTCCTGTCAGAGCAGAACACAGCGGTTGATGCCTTCTGCATCATGGGCACAGGGCATGCTGTGCAGGTTGATCGCGCAAACATAGTCACGGTGTGCATCTGCACAGCGCAACGCAGGTTGCTGAGATGCAGGCCATGCGTGCAAACCTACAGCAGAGACCATTCAACAGCAGTGCTGCCAACGGCGTTGACATGTTCCATGTGCGAGCTCACTTCTTCAATGGCGCGGTCAAGGTAGGCTTCTGTGGCTGCACATCTGTTCTCTGGTATGTTGGAGCTCAGGGCTGCATCGCACCACAAGTCAGTCTGGGTGCACAGGACGATGCGATTGCACTGGCTCGGGTGTCTCTCTGATGCAGCTCTGTCACGCTGCATGTACTCATGCAGGCTGCAATCCAGCGTGCGGGTGCCGCTGCGGCTGCTACCTCTCCCAGTGGGACCTGTGTGAAGCCCCGTATACAGGTGGGAGCATGTGTGTACAGGGAAAAGGGGGCCAGACATGACAGGGGACTCTACGTACTGCCGTTCGGTGTTGATACGCACCTGACCACCAGCTGCTTGCCTCTGCCACACAAAGCTGCTCCATGCAGCCTTCACAGCGCCATCTGCAAGGCTGGTGCTGCAAGTGTACGGTGCACCAGCGCGGCGTGCAGGTTGTGGCGCTGGGCAGCGGCAACGACACGCGTCCCTGGCTGGATGGACTGGGCCTGGAGGACGTGGAGGTGGTGTGGTTCAGCTGTGATGTGTCTCCGGTGCTGGAACGGGTGCGGCAGGAGCTAGTGGCTGTGGGTGCTCAGGTGGAGAAGGGGGAGGCGGCTGCACAGGCCGCGGCCTTCAAGATGCGTGCAGCGTGTGTGCGGTGCGTGGCAGGGAGGGCAGGCACAGTTGGTCATGACTGCTGATGTGTTGAAAGATGCAGCGTGCTTCAAACAGTGCGCGCTTTACGATAAGCAGTCAAGGTCCTGTGTGGGCATGCAGGGCTGCGCCTGGCATAGCCTAGCCACACATCATGTGTGCAGCGACCCCTGCTGTCCTGCTGCTGCTGCCACATGCTTGCCCTGCACAGCCCTGTGCCCTGTGACCTGGTGGCCCCCCTGGAGTCGGAGCACGGCCTCATCACCTCCCTCAGGGCTGCTGGCTTTCACGCCTCCCTGCCTACTGTGTGGACAGCGGAGGGCATCCTGTACTACCTGCCTGAGGATGCAGTGGAGCGGCTGCTGCAAGGCATGGCGGACCACTCCCCACACGGCTCCTCACTCATCACTGACCAGCTGTCCACCTCACTGATTGACATGATCCAGGCCATGGTCAAGGAGAAGGTGGGTGGTGGTCGTCCACATGTCGGGGCGCTGTAGCTTCAGTTGGGAGGAGGACTGCAGCAGGATGCAGCATGCAGGCGTCCTGCTGAGCAGCGCCCAAGGGGTGCTTAATATTAACTACATGGCTGCGCACTGTTATCCACGGCTGTGCTCATGAGCACGCAGGGCTCATGGGAGGCCGTTGCTGCTGCTCGCACCAACGAGTACGAGATGCACTTCAAGTAGGGGGAGGACAACCCGGTGGCTCACATGGCTCGCTTTGGGTGGCGCGGGTGAGTCACGTCACACAGACAGCGCGGACTGCACCCATGTCACGCGTGTTTTGCTCACGTGCGGCGATGCTGGCTGGGCATACGTCAGGCATCATGCATGACATGAGTGGCAGGGAGATGAGCTGCCGCCGGCAGTTGTGGTGCTGGCCAGTGGTTGCAGTGTCAGGTGGTGGCAGCTCGGCTGATGCACCTCATTTGTCAGCGCTGTTCTTGTGCACCGTTGCCCGTTTTGTACATACAGCTTCGACAGCGAGCCCTTGGTTGAGTCCACACTCCTCTTATGCTAATGGCCTGCTGGACTTTTGCACCTCTGTCAGCAGGACTGTCATGCTTATGGAGGATTTCGCACGGCAGAACAACGTCACGTCCCTGAACTATGTGGTGAGTGCCATCACGCCATCATCGTGTGGCGCATCGCAGTTTGCTGCAGTACGCCACATGCTCAAGACTAGATCACCAATGAAAACAAAGCATCGCTGGCCCTTCATCCCACATGCACATGTCACGTGCTGTGCAGGATGTGGAGGAGCCCATGCAGTATGGCTTACCACGCGTGTACTATTTTTTTGTGCAAGCTGTGCGCGATTGAGCAGTGCAGAGTTTGGAGAAACCTGTTATACTTGTTGCGGCCTTCTGCACCTCAGGCAAGGGACACACAGGCTGATTTGCAGTGTTTCCGCTCACTGTAGGACGTGTATGACATGTATGCTGTGTAGGACTGTAGTCCTGCATAACAAATGGTCATGCTCATGACTCCAGCTGCACCGTGCCATGCTGCACAGTGGTGTGTTGAACCATAGCCTGCTTTGTCTGGCTCGCCATACTTGAAACTGTTCCCAGCTGTTGATTTCACAAGCCTCACCTGAGACACAACTGCATGTAACAATCTTGCAGAGCATCCATTGGTCAGCCAACCCACTGTAGCCGCACATTGACACTCTGGGGATGGTGCAGCATTCTCTTGAACCATTCGGGCACTGTCTGGTGTTCTTCCAGTCAAGTTGTGAGTGCAGTATGCACTGTACACGGACAGCACCATACCACACCTCTGATAGTGCATTGCCCACAATCTAAGCATCTATCTGACCATGGGCGCCACAGTGCAATGATTGCCATGGCATCGTCCTGTAGGTCCCCCAGGGCCTCACCATGCAACACAAAAGCATGCTGGTCAACATGTCAGTCCGCCTTTTCCCGAGCTGCACCTTTCTGTGCAGCTTGAAGCCCTGGACCATGCCAGCGTGATGCACCCATTAGCTGGTCTGTGTGTGCTGTGTCCAGTACAAGACCCCGCTGTGCAGCTGCCACAGCTGCTGTTGTGAGCGCTCGATGCACTGGGGGGACTCCGATGCTCCTGCGCATGCATGAAACAGCGCGAACAAATGTGAGAGCCAGCATGCATGCAAGCACATGCCTTGGGAGGCTCAAGCACTCCCCTACTGCTTACCTGGCGATGAGCTGGTTCACACTTGCCAGGCTGGACACCAGCGCCGGCAGAGGCCCACATGCCTGTGGTGGCCACGCAAACAGCGGTGCCCCCACAGCCTTACTGCTGCTGGCGGCTTGTGGATCGCACACGTGCAGCACTTTGCCTGACACCCACGAAACAGGCCGCGCTTGCAGCTGCCCTGCGGCTGGCTTCACCCCATCACCAGCTGACACTGGCGCCTGGGGTTGTGTACCGCCCGCTTCACCGTCTGTGGCGGTTGTAGAAAGCTTGGGTCCTGACCAGGGGGCACGCATGGCCTCCAGCAGTGGCCCTGCATGCGTGCTGCTACCCCCCTGCACAGGCCCCTCCTCAGGCCACAGCAGGCACACCACAGCCGCAGCAATGACCCGTGCCGCATCACACACATTTGCCAGCGGAACACGGGCAGTGGCAGGCGCTGCAGCCACCAGCGGGGTGAACCCATGACTCATGTCCTGCCGCTCCTCACTGTCCTGGCTGTATAGCCAACCAGTACGGACGACTGCAGTGCGTACTGCCGGACCGTTTGCCCCCAGCACCAGTCGCTCTGCTGCTGCCTGCAGCACAACGCAAATCGTAGGTTCATAACCCACAGCAGGGCTTCAACAGCGGGTCCAGCTGTACATGCAACAACCTGCCCTAGAAGGCCGCGTTCACAACACCAGACAGAACGCCGGGCTGGTGGCATGGTGCTCATCCATCTTCATTACCCAGCGTGACGATGGACTCACCATGCTGGCCCCACACTCCAGCAGGGAGGTGCTGGTGACCGCCGCCTCTGGCACCTCAGGTGCGGCTGCCCTCCCAGCCAGCTGCTGCTTCTCTGATTGTGCCCACAGCACGTTGACTGTGCAAGCGTTGCAAGGTGCAAGCGTTGCAGCTGATGTGGTGATCGCCTCATGGTGTCAGGATGAGTGCAGCATGGGTTTACCCCCCGAAACCATCGATGAAACACGGCCTGCAGGTCATGAACTCAAAGATGCTGCATGCAATGAGCTGATTACGTACTCACGCACCTGACGAAACATACACCAGCGCCTGCACGCTGTTCCCCTCCAATGCAGCCTCCACTACTGCATGGGTCCCCTTTGTGTTCAGGTTACGCAAAGGGGGTGCTGGTACATGGGCCAGGTGCTCCCCACGTGCAGCATGGACCACTGCCGCTGCCCCCGTCAGCACCGTGTTGACATGTGCGGGTACCTGTGGGCGAGAGCGCGCCATCGCATGAGCTGCGAGTGGTGTGCTGTACTGACTTGGTCACGGTGACCATGTTGGTCAGCATCTGGGGCCCTTCATGTGATGCGTGGTGTGCGCGGGCTGCAGGCGTCACCAGCCACAGTGTTGTGGTGCTGGGCTGCGGTGCTCGAAGCATGGAGGGAGCAAGGGCGGACACCCACCGTGACATCTCCTGTGATGTATGTTACACGTGGGTTCAGCACCTGTTTTGGCACCAGCCCTGCCCCCAAGTCCATGACTACCACATGCGCTCTCTCTCTGAGCCGCTCATCCAGCAGGGCTACCACGTGCCTGCATGCGCGATGGGCAGTGCAGGACGGTGGACCACAACACATGCAGGCCTCTGTACCTTATGCACAAGCCTGTTTGTGCCAGGTGTGCAGCTGCAGCAACTGGCAACTGCTGTCAGCTCCAGAATACGAACGGGCGCCCATGCACCCATGCACCAGCAGTTATGGACACACGGCGCGTGCAATGACAGCAATCATGTAGAACACCCGTTCAATTCTTCGCACCTTCCCAGGAACCCGCATCCTCCCAACACGACGATCTTCTTTCCGGCTTTGTGAGACCCAGTTTGCACGAGGGTGTAAGGAGCTTTGGTGTGTGCTTTCGATCGTTGGTATGTTTGGAGCGTGGTCAGCAAGAACAGTAAGATCTTGACGCACAAGGCAGCCACCACTGCTATAGCCGTGATTTTCCATTCCTCCATGTTGGCAATCGAAGTTTACAACAGTGTAAGGGTTTACTCGATGTGGGGGTCAAACCCTGCCAAATCCTAAGCATGTCGACCAACAAGCTCCCAAATGGCAATGCTCTGTTCCCTCATCCCATGAGCGCACGGATAGTGATGTGCAGTGAACTGTCCTCAAACCATGCATACATATGCGGTAGCTCCCTGTCGACCCGGTTCCTGAACGCTGCGATGATTCCTGGCAGTGCGGACCCATACACCACCTGCCCACCCTTCGCGCCTGAGCCACTTGTGCGTGCCAGTGGAGGCAGGGGCTTGGAGGGCCCGCCTGCCGACTCAGAAGGGCCGCCGTTGTTGCCGCTGTCTTGTGGTGCTGGCTCACCAGCGCCTGCAGATGCCCCATTGGCTGCGTCTGCAACGCCTGTGGCTGATTCAGGGCCGCTGCTGGAGGCGGCTACAACCGGCTCAGTTGCCACACCCGCAGTTTGGCCTCTAGCAGTCGTGTCCACAGTGGTGGCTGCTGTGGCTGTCCCAGTGCCTGCCCACCACCCCAGCACTGCCCCCATTGTTGAGGTCATGGTGCTGCTTGCCACACTGACCGCCTTGTGTGCCGCATCCTCCACATTGTGCACAGCACCTGCCACAGCATGACCCATTGGGCTGTGAAGCACTGCCTGTGCTGCGTGTGCCACACCTAGGGCAACGCCGCTGCCTGCACGCGACAGCGCCCCTGTTGCAGCTGGCAATTGCTCTGCGTGTGACTCGCCAGTGCTCGGTGTGGGGCTCGCACGTGCCACAGGTGGGTGCACGGTGGTGTGTGTGAACGGCAGCCAAGGCTGCACTCGCCCGGAAAAAGGCGCCAGGCTGTGCACCAGCGTCACGCCCAGCACCGTATCTGCACCACAAACACAAGGTGTGACAGCGCATGGCGCAACCAGCAGCAGCAGCTGCATGCGCGCACCCTCTCTGGTCACAGCGCTCACAAGAGGCACCATCCGGCCACTTGCACCACACTCGCCCACACCCTCACCACGGTAGTGGCCCTCACGGCTGCCATCACGTGACACATGGAACCAGTAGCCCGGGTCGTCCGCCTCCGCCACCACGTCGGCCACGCGCGCGGCCTCATCAGGGCTAGGCTCACTGGGGTCTGTGTGTGTTTGAAAGGGAGTTCATGCATAACGATCAGGTGCAGGCAGGCAGGCAGGGCGTCATGCAGGCCTGTGGCTGTCACCTCATGAGTACAGCACCACGCAAAGGGCATGCCTGCACATGTGTGGGGCAAGGCAGCTTGGGCGACATGCAACCATCAGCGGGGCACGCACCACAGATGCGAGCGAGAGGCAGCACTTGGCGCACCAGCACGCGCTCTAGGCACCTGCTCGCAGCAGGGTGGCACATACAGTGCCATGTCAGCAATGGAGTGCACGCTGCTGGAAACATCAGCGCATGCCACGTGTCGTGTGCCTTCATACGCTATGACGTGCCAAGAGAAAACTCCGACCAATTCTATTGGGCTCTCCTGCACCTGAGCTTGTCCTGTGGCCCTACATCAGCGGTAATCCTATCTGCCAATGCAAAGCACGGCAGCACCACCGGTATGAGCTCCTCCTGCTCACCTGCACTCATAGAACACCACCTCCAGTTGGTCCACCAGCACCGCCTGCGATCTGGGTGACTGCGGTGCCTGGAACATGCCGCTCATCTCCCTGCGCCAGTTGCAGGGTGTTGGCACGTGGCAGGACAGGGGCGCAGGGTGGGGGTTGGGGCCAGGTTGGTATTATGCTGAGGGGTGGCTTGTGTACGGTATGGATCCAGATGTGCCATGATCAAGTACGTGCGTGGGTTCCTGCGCTGCATATGGATGCTCGATTGTGGATGGGCATTGGTCACAGAACATGGATGGAGCCGCTGCCTTGCACTGCTGAGCGTCGTGTGCTGTACGTTTTGGCGTGCAAATTGGCGGTTGCTGGTGCGCTCGTTGCTTTGCTCCTCCACATGGTTGTGTGCGCCAATGCTGCTGCTGCCGCCCCACTGATACGATGCAGCTTAGCCCACGTAACCACCTGAGCATAACAGCCACCACTGCCACGCCGCATACCTGCAGATTGCATTCAGCCTGTTATACTGATCTGGTGTGAGCCGTGTGCCTTCCTTCAGTGCGCCGATGGATGTTTTGGGCCAGCGGGACCCTGCATGCGATGAACAGTTGTCGTGTACATGACGGTCCCCACAAAACCTCTGTGACTCGTGACATGCACAGGTGCATGAATGCCTCGGCCTACGCGCACTGTTTGGATACCCTGCCACTGCCCATGCACACCCGTCATGTGAGGTGGGGGTGTGCATGCCGCACCAGGGTTCTCTCGGGGAAGGGATGTAATGTTGGTGTTGATACTTTGCTTCAGTGTCCGGAGCGCTGGAGGAAAACCCTTGTACGCCAATGTCAGCACCCCATTCCAGCTCACGAAGAATGCAAGTGGGCGCAAGAAACAGGCTTGCGTAGCGCCAACCAGCTCCTCCAAGTCCCAGGGTTTAGATCGCGACATCTTCCTATCCTGTAGTCATGTAAAAAATTTTAATCGTTGGAAGTAGCAACAGTTGGAATCCGAAGTGCGTGAACCGAGATCAACACCTCCAGGTGTGTCTGTACTGAGAACGTCGTGGACATTGCGCGTGCAAAGTTGCTACACGGTACAAAACTCAAGCCGTCAAGGAATATGGGGCAAGGAAGTGTGAGTGAGTTCTTGTTTGGAAACATCAGGCTGTGCCGCATGCAGTTCTGCTGTGAGCTGCTGCCTGTGCCATGTGCTCCGTTCGACCACAGATTTAACAGCCACATGCATGTATGTGCCAAAATTGTACATCGGTTGCCTTGCGCGGCGCACGCATCAAAACTTAAAATCTGTCCATCACCACTTCTCTCTTCTTGATCAAACATTCCAACATTGGTATACTACTTCCACCAACACCAAACGCACCGGTGTGCACGTGCTGCACATTGCGCATGTGTGTCCACCTGCAGCACATGCCATGAAGGAGCCATCATGCACTCTTCTCTCTCGCCAATCGCGCTACCACAGCTGCAGACTTCCAACAAACAACTCACGCATAGAAAATGATTGAGACCATGCCTGTGAGTTGGCTGCATATCAGGGAGAAGCAGCCAGCAACCAACTCGTGACACCACCATGCAACCTTTGGCCTGACCAGCGCGATCACAAGGGTTTGAGCCTCAAACCACTCTCAAATGTCCACCAAGCAGTGGTGGCTGGCTTTGGGCGTGCTGCGAACTCCTGGCAGACTTTCCAGCAGGCACCTGGCCCCACACCTCACCAGAACAGACAGCCCCACCAACAGTTTTGCTTGCACAGGTGTGCGCGAGGTAACCTGCGAGCAAGCTGCTGTGCGGGTTTGGGTTGCAACAACATACACGGCATGCAGAGGCTCCTCCGCACAGGAGCCCTGCAGCTCTCAACCTTGTACACAGCACGAAAAACAGGGAGGGGCCCCAGAGGGAGCTGCCCCTCGGTGCACCCACCTGATGCCGCTGCACGCGCTCAATGATGTCAAACAACAGCCCTTGAGGCCCACACATTGTACACACACACCACTACACCTACCTGCATCTGCTGCCTAGCCTGCACTACTGCTGAATCCGACTTAAGGCCTCAAACGGGGCCCTGCAAATGCACACCCCGTTGAGTTCTTGTCTCACCACCCTGGTTTCCGTGTTCTCGCTCAGGGTGTGGTACACAGCGCACTGCCACAGTCGCAACCACTTATTGCATCAGCGGCACCCAACATACACAGCCCACACGATAAGCCTTCCCACGCACACGCATCACGTGCAAGAATCGTCATCTCCTCACCATGTGCTCGCGTGAAGCAACCATGTGTGAGGCACGAACCCCTCCATACGCTCTTTCCCGCCTAATGCCCCTGAGCTGGCTCTCTGCTGCCCTGCAGCTGCACAGCTGCCAGGGTAGCAGATGCCCAGCGCGCTTTCCCGGTTTGATGTAGCATTCCAAATGCTGGTACTAGGGGACCACATCAACCCCGCACCTGCGTGCCTGACCCTCGTGTGAAACACAGCCGCCAACAAGTGTGTTGGTCAGCACATGGCCCTGCTGCCATGGAGCTTGCATCGTTTAGGCATGCTGCACTCCTCGGAAGCTTGCAGCCAGGGAGAGCAGCACGTGGGGTTTGGAGAGATCCTTGGCAGATCCCTCCTGCGCACGCGCTCTCACAACGCCCTGCGGTCGTTCAGGATGCGCGCCTCCTCCTCATCACTCAACAGCGCCTGGGGCGCCGCATCCCCAAACGCCACGCGGCTCGTGCCGGCCTCGACCACTGCGTGCTCATCACCCTCATCAAGGAACAGCTCGCCTGCACTCATGCTGGCTGACGCTGCGTACCGCGCACCGGCCTCCAAGTCACCGGCCGCCACTGAATTGCGCCACCGGCGGTAGCGTACCTGCGGGGTGAAGAAGGGGCCGCAGCAAGGGGATGCTACACCAGCAGCAAATATCGTGATAAGCAGACCAGCCAGGCAACAGGGTGCTGCACGCATGCTTTGGGACCCGCAATGCTCAAGTTGCGCAGCACCTCAGGCATGCAGGGCAAGCGCACGCACCGCAATCTTGTCATAGGGCATAGGGTTGGCCCACGTGTCGTCGCCTTGCTGCATGCGCTCCTGCTGCCCCATCACCAGCACCAGATCCTCACCCAGCACCTGGCTGGCCACCTTTTGCCACACGCGGTCAATGAAGGGGACGTACGTGAGGTACTGCATGAAGTCGAGGGACATGCGGTACAGCAGCCGCGTGTGGCCACGGCGGGCGGGCATGCAGATGTGCATCTGGTGCAGGTGGTTCTTGCACGCCTCCGCTGTCGCGCCCTTCTCCACCTTGCCCGGCCGTGACAGCCCAATCATGGACTCAGTCACACACGGGGGATGGAACGCCATGTTGATGGGGTACGGGTCCCACCGCCCTGACAGCATCTTGTTGGCATGGAAGCGCACGACGTCGGGCACGGGCCAGCCGCGTGCAAAAGTACCCTGCAGGGTGTTCCCAGCACGGCACATCATGCAATCAGCACTTAGCATGTCAGCCTGGCCGCCACGTCCGGCAGCAGATGCAGTTTGCAACCACTCTTAGTGCTGCAGGCCGCTTGCAACAACCATGCATGGGCTGCTGTTGCTGTGGCGGACCTGGTGCGTGAAGGGTGCATGCGCCAGGTCCAGCAGGTTCTCCACCAGCAGGCCATGCTCGCAGGGCACCTCCACCTCGATCTCAGCATGGATCGCGAACCCTGGCTTGTTGGCCAGGTAATCGGGCACCTGTTGCGAGGGACAGCACAGCTCAGCCAGGTCAGCAGCCTTGCCCAGTGCCCAGCACCCGCAAATTCATGTCCATGTCTTCTCACTTCTCATGCCCCCATTCCCAAGCATCATCAGATCAACGGCACCGCATGCCCCATCCCATCTCCTCGCATATGGCACCCAGGCCCACACAGTGCTGACCCATGCCATCCCGGCCCCATCCCGGCCCCATCCCGGCCCACCTCGCCGGGCAGCGCCTCGCCAGGCCACACCCACACAAAGCCGTCCTTCTCTGCCACTGGCAGTGACGTGACGGCCACATTGCGGCAAAACGCTGTGGAGGGCATCTTGGTGCACATGCCGTCGCCATCAAACTCCCAGCCGTGGTACGCGCACTGCACCTTGCCCTCCACCACCTTCCCCAGCGACAGTGGGCACGAGCGGTGCGCGCACGAGTCACGGATGCACGCTGGCTGGCCCCGCTCGTCGCGGAACATGACCCAAGGCTCACCAAACAGCTCGAACGGCTTCATCTTGTCCTTGGTCAGGTTCTGAAAGCAGTGGAACAACAGAGCAGATGGCGAGTTGGTGCACCAATTATTGCCCATAGCGCTCCCCCCACAGTACCGTTGCTGCATGCGCGCTGACTGTGGCCATTGCATGCGCCACTCCAGTCAGCCGGCGGCCACTGCTGCTGCTGCTGCTGATGTGCCTGAAGTTGTTGCCTGCTCACCCACCTTGCTGAACTCGGCCGGGTACCAGAAGTTGCGCAGTGCATCCTCCATCTCCAGGCTGCTCTTCAGGCCCCTGTCATGCACCACGCACAAACACCAAGGCCGCTTGGTCAGAGCAATGAGCGCTGCAATGTGACGGGACGTACCATTATCCTGCATGCCTAAGCGTACAGAACTGCCAGGCGTTGCCGCACCCCTGATGTGCCTCACCTGCCAGGGCGCTGCTTTGGCGGCCGAACCACGTTCGGCATAGGAGGCGCCAATGCTGCAGTGTTGGCTGATGCGCCATCTGGTTTGGGCGCCGCCACTGTGGTCATGGCTGCCCTGGCTGCTGCTGCCTTAGCAATGCGTTCTGGCCGTGTCTCTGCAACAGAGTTCATGTTGCGCAGGCGCTCAAGCCTCGCCTGCGCACAGCATCCATGCGCGGGGCAGTTCACCAGTGAATGATCGGTCAGGCTCACCATGTGTGCCCGCCCATGTGCATGTATGTCTGGTGATGTTGCTGCACATGATGCGTGTCCCGTGCACTGCCGCAGTGTACTGGCAGCAACGTTCAACCCAGCGATAACCCGCATCCATGTCAGCATGCAGCCCAGCTGCTCACCGCCTCTGCTTTGAGCTCGTTGATGCGCTTGAGATTCTGGTCAACACGGGCCTGTGTCGCTGCCAGCTTGTTGGCAGCATCATCCACCTCCTTCTGCAGGCTCATGAGCTTTTGCTGCAGCCCAAACACGCTCGTCTGCTGTGTCAGGTCATCGCTAAGTGCTTCCTCAACCTGCAGGAGCACATGTATCATCAAAGGTACGTGTTCAAGACATTATAACCATGTGCATGCAGGTGTGCCAGGTGAGGGCACATGCACAAATGTGGAGATCCAAAAGCGCATTCGCAGTGGCCTTCCCAATCGAGAATCGTCTGGCGCATCCCTGTGGCACCACGCACCTTGCGGTTTGCCTCCTCTATCAGCTCCAGGGTGGCCACTGCATCTGTCTCTTCAATGAAGTGGCAAATGGCTTCCCAGTTCCGCCGACGACGTTTGACATACTCAAGCCGGGCGCGTGCCTCATGCGCGGGCATCTCGCCACTCAGCCGTGCGTTGAGCACGGCCACCTCCAGTATCTCCTCCAGCTTTCGGTCCTCAGCAGTGCGGACCCTGATACGGGGTGCACTGCGGAGCCAGTCGAAAGGCCCATCCAGCTTGTAGTTGGCTCCAAATGATGGACCATACTGCCTGAACTTTTGCTCGGGATCGACCGGAGGGGGTGCAGAGGCATCGCCAGCGTCCTTGTTCACAGCCAGCACAGGCGGCACGCGCCTACCGCTGCTTGCACCGCGGCCAAGCACCCCAACTTGCGGGTGGGCCTTGAGCTGCATGGTTGATTGAGCGATTTTTTCCAAGTCAGAGCCACGTTTGCTGTCAGCGTTTCAATGTCAGTGTGATGTTCCGTAATGCTAAACCTGTTGATCGACTGCGGTACCAAGGAACTGGGTTGCAACCAAAGTCGACCCTCGACCACAAGGTCCTGGGGGCCTCCCTTGGGTGCTATTGAGCGCGGTTTCACATGCGGGAGCTTACCCCGGCCATTAGCGTTCATGAAGATTTCACGTGTGACAACGCAATGACACGGTTCAAAGAACCACACGCGGGCTTTTTGATTGCCAAGAACGATTTGAACCAGGCACACCAGACGCATTGGAGGTGCTCTGCGCGCTTGGTCCGTTGGTATACTGTTTGCGTTTTGAAGGCGCACAGTGCAAAGCAAACAGATGATGTTATCTGCACTGTATCCACTCGTCACATCTGTACACCTTACATGCACTGAGTCATTAAGTCTACATGGTTCAGCCAATGATGCATCACTCATCAAACGTTGCAGCATATAGGATATCATGCTAGTGGCAGCCACAGCACACCTCTGGACCTGACAGCCCACATCACTGCTGCCCAGCTCATAGCCAGAGCATCACCATTTCATCCCAATTGCTGCCGACATAACTGTACATGTTGCCTCTCCAGATATTCATAGTGCCAATTGCAGGCAACCCTTTGTTTCTGAAGTAGGCTACAGCAATGTGTCAGTCTTGGCAAGTACATGGGCACGGAGCTCATGTTTGACATTGTGAGAGCAGTCGGTGGAAATTGTACATTTCTGGGGCATCCACCTGCATAGAGGTTTGCACACACAGCGCATGCAACACGTCTACGAGCCATGCAAGCCAGGGTGCTGCTGTCGTGATGGCAAGCATCTGATCAGGCATGCTGCAGCATTGCGAGCCCATGCGCCCTGCCCCACACCTTGTGCAGCATGACATACTGCCACGCGTCGTCACACAGCTGGTCACCCTGCACCTCGAGCAGCTCCTTCGCCCCAAGGAAACCCAGGCGCACCTGGGCATGCATGAAGCGCAGTTCATGCGAACAAGCGTGGAGCGTGAGGTATCAGCGCAGCCGACTGATATGGGCCCCCCTGCCCCTGAGCACGTTCAACACTGACCGGATGGGGTGCGCCGCACCTGCATGTACTCGCGCCAGTCGATGTGTGTGACGCTCATGATGGATAGCCAGTAGCCCACAGTTGCATCCTCCATGCGCGACCAGAACAGGCCTACATTTGCGTGGATGGTGACCTGGAACGTGCCAAGCACAACACCCAGCGTGCAGTCACTCAACCTTGGAGTGTGTGCCTTAGCACCACTGAGCAAACGCCCCCATGCCCACGGAGGCACATGCATGTACGCTGAGAACTTTCAGGCATGTGGCGGTGAACATGCTGGAGTGCTGCCCAGGCCCTCACCAATGTGTCCACCAGCTGCTGGCTCAGGAGGTAGCCTGCCCCAATCATGTAGTGTGAGTACCGACTGAGTCCTGTATGGTCCTTGAACTCCTTGTTGTGCCATTTCAGGCGCGTGTCCTGCAACACCTTGGCACTGTACCGATAGCCGATGTACAGGTTGCGCCGATGGCCCGCACGCTCCCATGAATGCGCCAGGAGGGAAGAGAACAGTGGTACTTGAATGTACGTGTCATCATCTGCCACCAAGCAGGGACACGCCCTCATCCTTTGCCAGCAGTGATGCGCCATTGCGCATGCATGGTGCCGGAGGTGGACACATGCAATAGCGATGGTGCCACATGCGCTGCAGATCTTGGGCAGCTTGCAAGAAGATCATTGTGGATAGCAAGCAGCAGGACATGTGCACATAGCTGTATGTGCAGCGCAGCCTGCTCGCACCTGTCTTGAAGAAGAATTCCACTTGGTGCTTGACCGAGTCTTGCATGGCACCCAACACCTGCTCAGTTGCAAACAGTGCAGCTGCTGTCAACTGATGTGCAAGATCGGCAGCACTCCATGCATGCAATGCTGCTTGCTGTTGGTCATGCAGAGTGGCCTCAGCACAGATGTTGACAGCCATGCGCTCATGCAAGCATGCTCACCTTGTTCAGGAGGTAAGTGTAGTTGCTATTCACAGGCAGCACCAGAAAGTCGCCCAGCGCCAGCTCCTCCTTGTCCACATGTACCACCTCCTCCTGACTGATCACGAATCGATGCACCACTTTGCCCTTGATGGCACCCAGCTTCTGGAGCCAAGTGTCACGCACAGCGTGCCTCCTCTTCGAGTATTGAGCCGACGCAAGAATTGCGATGTACATGGACGCCCGCGTGGAGTTGAGTTGACCGATGCCTGGTCCATTAGAGTAAAACGTGGGCGTGTGGAAAATGTTCAGGTCTGGCTCCTTTGACACAGGCTCGAGTACTTCTGCTGGCGGTTGTGGTCGTGCTGCAACGGCCTTCCTGCTCTTGGGGGCATGGACGACGATCACAGAGTGTGCGTAGCTCTTTACAGCGTGCGCCAAAAGATGGCATACCACAACCGCCACCCATCTCAGCATCCTGCCATGAATCCAGACTGTCAACTTAACATTCTTGTGTGTTTACACCACATGCTGCGAGATCTTGCTCCTGTTTCTACAAGATTGGCACGTTCTGTGTACTGCCAAAAAGTCATGCCCATCATCTGTGGACCATCCAACTCCCATACTGTACACCGCTGCCTCAGATCAAACCTTGTAAGTACACTCAGACAGATTGAAGTAACACACAAGCAGTGCGTTCAACGATGCTTAAATCACTGCGGATACACTGAGGGATAGGCAGCAGGGGCAGGTAAAGCGGCAGGATAGGAAGCCATTGGTGGCAGGCTGACAACTGCATGTGGTGCAAGCCGCCTGGTTGTCTCGAGGAACGCATTAATCTCATACACCATCCAGTGCAGCTCACCCACCTCCAGGCCCTGCCCAAACCTGTGCAGTTCACACCCAGTTACAAGCGCCGTCAGCCAAGGCATCGCTTGCCACCATCAAGCTGTCATAATGCATGCAGCTGGCCAAGCAAGTGCACACACATGAAGATGCTGTGCGCGCAGCACACAAACGACAGCCTTTGCTCACCTGTGGCGCATGCCGCCCTCCATGAGGTCCAAGCAGTTATGGCGTATGATGTGACCCTCGTTGTCCCTCAGGATATGTTCTGACATCACAGCACCAAGCAGGTCCGGTGTGTGGCCCTCAATGACCTGCGGCAGGTTACGCACACAAACCATACAACATCAACACATGATCGCGCGGAGCAGAAGCTTACATTTTCAACATGCTGCTCGAAGGGCAGGCATTGCATATATGGTGTCATCCATGGAACGCCACATTCTACAATACGGTAGTTACCCAAACACGCAGGGAGCTTGGTGGTGTATCGTGCAGGCACTGGTTCATGCCACCCACGCTCACCCTCTTGGACAACATGGAGCTGTCCAGGAAGTCAGCCCTGGATGCCAGCAGTGTGTTCTCAGGTCCCATCCTGTACTTGTCACCCCTGATGGCCAGCCTCTCCCTGGTGAAGGTCGCCTCCAAAGCTTTGCGCACCAGGAAGATGCCCACCACCCAGAAGGGTGTGGAGAAGAGGGCAAACAGGATGAGGCCGGTGGACAGGACGTTGAAGGTCCAGAAGGACACGAAGCCGACCCAGACCAGCGTGAACGCCCAGATGAACAGCGTGTTGGCACTGAAGCCTTTTGCGGGGATGATGACGTCCAGGCGGCCAGGGAAGTGCATGACGATGACATGGCTGTCTGCACGTGGATGATGCCGCAAGGTGGGAGGGTCGGTCAGTGGTATGAATAAATAAAGAACAAGCACAAGTAAGGTCAGTGCAGTCACACGGCCCCAGCACAGGCGATGCAGTACGCCGGCCGCTGCCGTTTAAGCATGAGCACAGCATGAATTTACCTGTGGGTCTAGACACGGGCCGCACCGGGGCCATACTAAACCCAGGTGTCACACCACCTGCTGCTGGCAGCATCTGCCCCTCCACTGGCACGCTGCTGGACGGGATCCCCATGACTAGGGGCGTGCGCTCCAAGTTATGCAGCTGCTCAGTGAACGCCATCACTGTCAGCCCAGCAGGCACAGGCTCAGCAGAGGCCGCGGACGCTGCCGCTGGTGCTGCGGCAGCTGGGGCGCGCACGTCTGTGCCACACCCGGCTGTTGCAGGTGGTTCAGCTGCTGCCGGCAGGTCCCAAGGCGCAGGGGCCAGCAAGGCGGTGTACTCGGACTGCAGTGGCCCCTCACCGGTGGTGCTGCGTTGATCCTCTGAGGAGGCAGCAGCCGCATTCGACGGGCCCCCCATGAAGGCACGCCTGCACACCACGGCATGCATGCAAACCAGCATGAAAACCTGTACATCCTGTAGGTTCACTGCCTAGCCTTGCTGCAAGCTGGCTTGCTGTGGCTGCCATACCAGAGCAGGGTGCACTGTGCACTGCAGGACTTGGCATGAAGCTGACCAACAAACTTGCATGGTGTATAAAGCCCCTGCGCTTCTGATGCACAGGATACGTCTCGGGTATGCACCTTCAGATTATGTAGTTTTTGGCTCTTGGTGGTCGCGGTGTCTTCTCGTTGGTTTCAACGGGATGCTGCCTTAGCGCGAAATTTGCACCTGACACAACAAGATTGTTCTCAGCGTGTGCTATCTCGCCTGCTTCTGCTTATGTACCGTGCAACAGTTCATGTGATGTGCCGTTCTCATGATACCCGTTGAGTCCTGGGACGCTTACAGAGTTGCAGTGCCCTGGCTTCCTCAGGTTCACAGACTATTGGTGAGCCTGAGTGAGATCCCACTGGTCCCTTGAACTCACGCCTGACGGCTGTCCTTCATTCTTTTCTCCAGCTTGTAAAAGGCCGTGAACAGAGCCCAAACAGAGTGTGAGGAAGAATCACATCCACATCCAGACCACACAAGGACAGCTCAGGGTGTTATGGAAAGTCATTTACCTCTTTGTGTTGTTTGGGTACCACGTACCAACCTCTCTTGTGCCTTTCCATGTCCAGAACTCGTTACACTGCTCAAATTCTGTGAACCACATCCTCAGGCCCTTCTGCAGGCCTCCAACATCTGCATCGCTATTGCACTACTTCAGAGGCTGTGCGGATCTGGCTATGTTTTCACACAGATACCTACCGCCAGCCCAAGTCTGGCGCCACACCACTTGCTTGCCAAGGGACTGCTTGGGGCGTGTTAATGCTGTTGAGCGCGGTGCAGGCCCCGCAAAGCTCAGCAGCGCGCCTCCGCAGCCCCCCCTCTCCTTCCCGCCCCCTCCCTGGTCCCTAATCAAGTTGGTTGGTGACTGGTTGAAAGGTGGCTCATCTGGCTCACTGCGGGTGCGTGACATCAGGCAGGCAGTGCGGACTGCACCCATCATGTGTTTGGCTCACGTGCGGCAGTGCTGGGCAGTGCTGGGCACACGGCAGGAGTGATGCATGACATGAGTGGCAGGGAGATGAGCTGCCGCCGGCAGTTGTGGTGCTGACCAGTAGGTGCAGCGTCAGGTGATGGCGGCTCAGCTCATCTACCTCGTCGTCAGCGCTGTCCATGCGCGCCACCGCTGTGTACATAAAAGCACATAGCATGGGCCCTTGGTGCCCGCATGTCTCTCCTGCTAATGCCCTGTGTGAACTTTCACACCTCTGTGTGTCAGCAGGACTGTCATGCTCATGGAGGAGTTTGCTCAGCGTAACAACACCATGTCCCTCAACTACATGCCTGCATTCCAACTCTGTACCGCACTTGTTCTTGGACAGCATTTTATTGATATATGCTATTGGAGCTGTCTTGAGTGGACTAAAGCCATGGCGCCGCACTCTGGAGCAGTTACATTTGAAACATGGCAAACAGTCCGGGCAACCATTTCACTACACGATTGCGTTCCGCTACATATGCATGAGAACTTTTCAAGTGTCATGAATCAGCAATTCTTCTGGGTTTGTCAAGCCAGCCCTGCTCCAGGAAGCAGGAGCACAGCATGCATGCAGCACAGCGCATTACTCACACTCCAAAACCCAACCTTGACGCTTCAGTGTATCCTTGTACAACCCTCCTCTACACAGCCAGAGCACGTTGCTGAACACAGACTCAACGCGATAGCACGTTCATACCGTGGGCACAAATGGTCCGAACAGCTGTTTGTGTCCTGTAGAAGTTGCGACGGAGTCAACCCAAGCCGCCACACGGCTCATCAGCACACCAGAACCGTGAGTCTCCTAACGGAATTGTAATGCTATTGTCATGGCCACCACAAGCAGCTGGGCAGCACAACACTGAGTAGCGGTGGTGTCTTGGATGGCTGCCCACCTCAAAGCTTTGCAAGGCAGCCATCACACTACGCACACCTAATCTCACTGCCTTCACTCAGGCTGCACAAGTGGCCCCTTGCCTGCAGCCACTTCAGCTGCCTCGATCTCCTTCCACGCCACCTCAATGGGCTTGAGCTCACCAGTGCCGCCCAGAGACACTGGCAGCACCTGCAAAGCATGGGCACACAGCAAGGACCATGCTTGTGCAAGTGGTTTCTGAGCCTTCAGTCCTACTCAATGCCAGCACGGGAGCCGTCCACGCCTGGCTCAGAGAACAAGCCGCTCAGCCCCAAAGCAGCAGGCCCACTCGCTTGTGCCCAAACTGCGACATGAGATGTTGTGCAGTGGCTACTTCCTGTATGTGCAGCAGCGCACCATACCTTGGGGTCATAGTCTTTTTGGAACGTCTCAGCTGCGTCACTTGCGTACACAAACACCACCTTCTCCTTGGTCACTGGGTCCACAAATGGTGACACGAGCTTCCAGATACCCCAGAAGATCACGGGCGCGCAGTACAGATATAGGCGGTACAGCCGCTCCACGTAGTGGTTCTGCAGCACATGATTTTGGCATGCAGCTCATGATAACAATGGGCGATGTGGTAGTTAAGTCATGGGGGGGAACCAAGCGGAAGCACTCCACGAGAACGCAGTCACAGCTAGGGGGGCTGTGTTCAAGGGAGCCGGTGTATCACTGTACTCCGCACATGTGCTCAGCCCTGTCCTATCTCCGCTCTCCCTTCCCAACATCACATGCTGCTGGTGCATTATGCTTGCCTGCAGCAGGTCGAAGATGGCACGCAGGGCGGCCACGTCACCGTTTGATATTGTCATGGCTGACAAGTCGAAGATGCCCACACACTTGCCATCCCAGCTTGGGTTCTGCGCGTGGAGATGCAACTGCTGGTCATTGAAGCGACAGGGCATAGCAGGCCCCAGGCCAAGACCATGCACGCAGTGCTCAGCCGCATGCTGGAGCATTTTGAACACCTGTGCAGTAGCGAGGTTGCCGCACCATTTGCCCCAGGCGTGTTGCGGCATCCAGGCAGTACACAATGAATCGCTTGGTTTGCGCCACGTCCTTGGCAGGGATGTGGTTGCCGCCAATCACAATGGTGGTCGGGTGGCCCATCAAATCCAGGCCCTGGAGGTACGCCTTGTTCTGTGCCAACTCTGCAGCAACCTCCTCCTGCACCATCCACACACAGGCACAGTGACAGCAGCTTCAATACACATGCATGCCTAGCCGGCGCTGCCTGGATGCGCCATCGCAATGCCGACTTGCTTTTGCAGCTTAATCAGTGCAAATTTTACGGCCATGGACTCAACAGGCAGTGGGACCAGCATCACTGCCTCATGTGCTGCAGTACTGCGAGCCATCTGTCGCATGCCTGCATGTCCGCATGACTGCATGATATGGTCATGGGGCTCCTGAAGAGAGGTCGTCGTGATTGTTGCAAGCTTGGCATCAAAAGAAAAAATGCTGATTCCCCAGCACGCACGTCAGTCAAGCGCTTGGCCCCATTCAGGTACTCCTTTCGCCAGTGCGCGTGATCGGTGAGGTCTTTCGCTGCCTGCTGAACATCCCATTTGCGCGCCACGAGCCACCTGCGCAGTGTAGTGTCTGTGGTTCCTTCCTCGCCAGTCTCTACGAGCAGGGCGTCCACCTCCACCCCAAGAGCATCCCTGAGGGCGGAAACTTTCGTCCTTTGGTCTTCGCTCATCACTGTCATTCGTGCCAGGGCGCAGATGTCGGTTTCTTGTTCGAGTACCAGCTCCACCGCAGAAAAAATGTTGTTAGGTGTGCGGTAAGGACGCGTTTGAGGGTGTCCAAAAGCAAGCCCGCAAAGATAAGTCCTGTGACCTTCAAGTGGGTCCCAATAGCCACATGAGATAGACTAAAGCTCGGTGTGCTGGTATAACAGCAACGTTGAGTTTCAGTGTGCTTGTTCATCTGCTTCTGTTGATCCTGAGGTGGTCATCTACAACAAAACAAACTCATTGAAACAATCGCCATACGAAACATGGTCTGAATTCAAGTCTGAGCACTTGGAGCACAGGACAGTAAGTTGATCGATGCTTGCGCAATAGTAGAAGTGACGCTGCTTTCATCTGTTATCTTGCTTACTGCACTCATTACGGCTCTGTTGTCGGGCATCTGCACGTGGGGCACACAACGTGTTTGCTTGTGGGCTGACCCCTTGTTGGCGGTACTGGATCGCATATCTTTTAGGGTTAGATTTAGGGGACCAACGGGAGCGGTTCGGGCTGGCCTGAGGACAGGCGCCAATCCATGGGCCAGTAAAGGGCGTGTGGGCCTTCGCGCCCGGAGAGGGTCCAACATTGCGGCGTGCGAGCGGTGCGCCCGCATGATGAGATGTGTGTGCTGACTGGGCTTTGCATGTGCTATGGCGCATGGAGGGCGCGGGGTTAATGGACACCTTATGATGGTGTGCAGGTTGTTCAGGCGTCTTCGCACATCGCCCGTGCAGCACCAGGCTGACGTGGCTGGAAGAGTCGCGGCATGGCAGCAGCTGTGCCCTACACAGACGCAGCCACGCAGGCCAACAGCAGGCGCGTGTGGAGCCTGTTCAACAGCGTGGAAGCCGAGGCCCTTGTAAATGCACTGAGGCGGTGGCAGTCGTCCTTCGGCCTTGGTCGCAACAACTTTAACCGCACAACCACAGTAAATGATGCATATGTTCGGCTCATTTTGGACAGGTACGTGCACCCGCTGTGTGTGGCAGCTGATGGCAGCACGGGGTCATCGGCGTGCCTACTTGGGTCATGGCCATTTTGCAGCAGGCGCCCCAGCGTGTTTTGTCATGGCACCAGCTGCCTGTGACAGCCCCATGCTGCCGTCACTGCAAGCCCCACACTGCCCACTGTGTGCTATGCCCTGCCTCTGTCGACAAGTGACAACTGGCCCATCCTACCTGCACAGGTGCCTGCCCAATGAGGTGGAGGCACAGCTGTGCAAGGAGCCGTTGGACAAGCTGATGCAGAACGTGATCGCTGTGCGCACTGCAGTCATTGACGAGCACCTGCTGCAGTGGTCAAAGGATGAGGGGATCAACCAGGTGCGCCTGGAGTGTGGTGTTGATGGCAGGCCCAATCCACTGCCAGTGGTGAAGTGTGCGCCCGGGCAGCCTATGCCTGACACACACACTGCACATTATGTCACACGGCATGCTTGGTGGGCTGCACAGGCACGCATGTGAACGCCACGCTGGTGCTCAGCCAGAGGAAGCATCTGGAGCTGGACACCATGCACCGCTCACCTACCATGCACCTGCTGCTTGCCGTCCCACCCCAGGTGGTCATCCTTGCCTCGGGGTTTGACACGCGTGCATGGCGGCTGCGGTGGCCGTCCGGTGTCTCACTGTACGAGGTGGACAGTGCCATGATCATGAACCAGAAGTATGCGGCGCTGGGCGACATCCAGCCCAACTGCAACCGGCTGGCGCTGATTGGCGACGTGCGTGGAGGCAGGAGGGGTGCTGCTAGAAGGGCTGTGTGGTGCAGCATGCCGGTGTGCTGAAGCATGCCTGCCATTTCCCTGCACATGCTGGTGGCGATGCGTTGAATAATAAAGCCATGTGTGGTGCTGTGGTCGACCAGCAGGTGTGATGGTCCTGTGATGGACAGGTGCTGTGTTGCTCCAGCGCTGGCCTGTGTGACCCCCTACATGTGCACTGCTGCGGTGTCCCTGCAGGTGTTCAACCTGCCACAGGTGTTCCGCTCTCTCAAGGGCCTGGGCTTTGACACGGCGCGCCCATCCATGTGGCTGCTGGAGGATGTGGTGGAGTACATGGTGCGAGGGCACGGACAGAGGGGTGGGCGGGTGGCAGGCTCGGTGGGGCAGCAGGCAGCTAATGCAAGGCACAAAGCAGGCGGCACAACATACTGGCCGCAGGCCACTCCAGCATAGGCACATGGGGTGGGGCAGCAGCACGTGGCCGGTCCTCCCCATACCGCACAGCATGCGCTGAGGTTCGCCAAAAGCGCACATCAAGTCATTTGTGCTCTTTCCCCTCCTCCTCCTGCAGCTGCCCGAGCTGGCGAGCGAGATGTTCGCCACCATCGCCGCCAACTGCTGCTCCGGCTCGCGCCTCATCGTCACCCTGAGTGACGTGCGGCTGCGCGACCTGCTCAAGCGCTACGGCCATGCCATGCACCTCATTGAGGACTTTGAGCCCGCGGGCGTGGTGCTCAACAGGTGCGCAGCTGCGGGCTAATCCTGCAGCAGGGGCCAACGGACGATCGGTGTCAGGGGCAGGGGGGGCGCATGTTGTGGTGAGAGGCGCTGGACACCGCGCCCTGCAGGATTGCAGCCCAGCGCTGAGTGGGACCCTGGGCTCCAGGCTGAGTATGCCTGGGGCTGCAGGTGGTGGTAGAAGCAGCTTGTTCAAGACGTTCAGTGGCTCAGGTGCAGGGCTGACAGCGTACACCGCAACGACAGCCTGCCACCAACACCCGCCTCCACCCGCCAGTGGTGAACACACTGTGCTTAGACCATGCCACTCAGACCTTGCAATACACACTTTGCAACATTGCACGAGCCCTTTGATGCACCGTGCACCTGCAGGATCTTGGGTGCTGGCTGGAAGGCTGACATGCTGCTGTCAGGGGAGCTGGAGTCGCGGTTTGATGTGGACCTGCACACATGCCTGTACATCGTACGCGCCAGGAAACCTTGACTTGCTGTTACTGCCAGCATGGCAGTCCTGAGCAGCAGCTGGTGGTAGTAGCTGGTGGTAGTAGACCAAGAGGAGCGCAGGTGCAGAGTACAGCACGGCAAGTGGCAGCATAGTCTTGCTGCGGTGGGCAGGTGGGAGCGGCCATCAGCAGGGCGTTGCAGGTGGCCGGCCGCAGATGTGTGCTTCTGCATGTTTTGGCCATGTGGCGCTTCCCGCAGTGCAGGCTGGAAGCCAGACATGTGCGTGTTAGCCAGATGCTGACAGTGTGACACAAAGGTGCCAGCAGGTCTTGCAGGATGCATGACGCTGCCACATCTCCATTTGGTCGCGAGAACCTTGTGATGAGATCTGAAAGGAAGTCTGGAATGAATGCAGTTGTTGGGTGTTGTGTGCTACGCTGTTGCTGTGTTGATGGCAAGCGATCAACACTATGAGTGCCTTTTTTTGCCAATCTGTATGACACCATCCCTAACGGGAGTGGGCTCTCTGTGGGTTGCCAACCCAGGATGTGTGAGCATCCAACGATGGTGCAAGCAGAGTGTGATTCGAGCTGTTTTGAAGCATTCAGAGCTGTGTGCATGAACAGCCAGTCGCAGATGGCATGTCATGTGTACAAGGCTGTAACCAGTCATAAACCATTTCATGATGACGCGCCGTCCATAGGCAAACAGCCAGGGTCCATGATCACCTATGCCACTCAAGGCAGACACCTTCATCATGTTGGGCAATACACTGCATAAAGCATGCACCGGCTGAGCAGAGCGACTTTGATGCTACGACTGCACAAAGAAACGCAAAACCAATAGCTAAGTGCATCATGTACTCAGATAAATTGCATGCAAGCACACTAACGCACAAAACGCACATTACAGATTGATTACCTGCAAAGTGATGTGTAGTGCCAGTGTACTGCAACAGGATCATCTGCTTCCATTGCACGTTGCTCAAGGAACATAAGTTGGGATGCAGCACCTAACTTACCATAAGCCATACATCGCAAAGAACTCACTCGTCGCAATTTGTACATGATATCACCCTGGCGTGTTGCTTACCTCTGAAAAGTTTGCGAATCGCTTGTGGCATGACATGATCGCACCAAATCATAATAATGGCAGATGAGTTGGACATTGATTTCTCAGCATTTCAGCAGGAGCTGGATGCCGCGTTTCATGGTCGAAGTGATCCATACCCTGCAGGCAGCCCTGAGCACAGCGAATTGTTGACGTTTGTCACCAGACTCCAAAAGCTCAAAGCTGCCAAGCAAGTTGAATGGGCTGTGCCATGCTGTGCCAGCGCATGCATGCGTGCAACTTGCCATGTTTCTCACTGGTGCCCTGTGCATGACACAGCTGGCCCCTGGGCCTGCAGCATGATGTTGTCCATTGCCCCTGCACACACAGGAAGGGAGGAGGCGAGGGAGGGGGGCGTGGCCTAGGGGGAGGGCCTGGCAACAGCGTGGCTGACCCAGATGCTGCACAGCGCCTCGACATCCCGCCCTTCTATGAGCTCCGCTTCCGGGTGAACTGTGCAGTGGTGGGGGATAAGGAGCGCCTCAGGGCTGCAGCGCGTGCGATTGACAAGAGGCTCGCGCGTCAGCAGCCACCCAGCCAGCTGACAGGGCCGCAGGTACGCGCACAGCTGGCCTGCAACATTTGTTATCCCTTGCGGGGGCTGCGACATAAGCATGGGTTCAGTCTGACTCGAACCATGTGGACGATCCGCTGTCAGCACAGCAAGCCGAGAGCTGCAGCCCTGGTGCATGTTGATGCTCCAACACAGCGCTTACAAGTCACACCCACTGTCGTGTGAATCTGTACACAGGTTGTGGAGGCGTACCGCTCATGCCTTCCTTGGTATGTGACTTTGGGCTGAACCCGTGCGCGAGTAGGAGAGATTTGACCTGTTGTACTGGGCCCACACACCTGTGGCTACAGCCCCAACGGACTGCATGATGCACTGACACCAACAATCGCCCAGCACCTGCAGGTACGAGGACTTTGTGCAGCGGAGGGCGCTGGCGCGCGTTCGCAAGATGCGCGAGGACCGTGCCAAGCTGCCCATGGCAGCCTATGAGCACACTATTGTGGAGGCAGTGCGGCAACACCCCGCTGTCGTGATTGCTGGCGACACAGGTGTGCCACACATCGTTCATGCAGCAGCAGTCGGTGCTCCCCTCACCCCCGAGCTCGCCCCCACAGAGCTGCTCTGCACTCATCAGCCTGTACAAAGCACCACGTACCTCCGCAAACAGCACATGCTCCATGCTCAGGCGCCGTGTGTTCATGGTGTCGCTGCATGCGTACCGTATGCGTGTGTCGAGGCAGGGTGTGGCAAGAGCACTCAAGTGCCTCAGTTCCTGGTGGACGCGGGCTTCCGGCGAGTGGTGTGCACACAGCCGCGCCGCATCTCTGCAATCTCTCTTGCACGGTGCGTGACCTGGCCTGTGGCTGGCAGGCCGGTGTGCTGGGCTCGGTCTGCTTGCAGCTGGACACAGGCTGAGCAGGCTGCAGCACAGGTGCAAAATCAGGCTTGCGCACATGGCTGCTTTGTAGGCGCGTGTCGTATGAGACACTGAATGTGCACGGCGACGAGATCGCGTACAAGATTCGTTTTGCATCCACGATGACGGGTGAGGAGTTTGATCTGGCCGTTGAGCAGCTGTTGGCGCGTGCATGGTTGCTCAGTACTGCCAGCACAGCATGCCGCGGGGCTCCCTATGCATTGGCCATGTGTGGATGCCTTATGTCCTGCCATGAAGTGCCTGCTGAGCTGTACACTTGCACCATGTGTGGCCAGGGGGCTCCAAGGTGGTGTTCATGACAGAAGGCATCCTGCTGCGCATGCTGGCGTCTGACCCCTTGCTGGCTGCATTTGATGTGGTCATTGTGGATGAGGTGGGGATGGTTTGTGGCCGCCTGGTTCTTGCTCCTAGTACAGCCTTTGTCCAGCTGCCATGCGTGTTGGGGCTCTGGATGGGTGGTTTGTGCCGCATGCACAGCACACGTACAGCACAGAGTGTGTATATAACAGGGATGTGTCACCACCTGACGGCCTGTGCTGTGGCCACAGGTTCATGAGCGCCACCTCAACACGGACTTTCTGCTAGCACTGCTCCGGTAAGCAAGTTGCACCACTGGCAGTATCACAGTCATCTACATTGGGTCAGAGAGGCTGATGGAGTGCTCTTGGTGCATACAGTGTCACACTGTGCACAGCTGCAGGGACCGGTGAAACATGTACGGACAGTGCACGTGCATGACTACTGCATGTGTACACGACGGGTTGTCTCACCTCTCACATGCACACCGACCTGCTGTATGTGCTGCACCACCAGGGCCACACTGCTGCAGCGGCCAGAGCTGCGCGTGGTGCTGATGAGCGCCACCATCAACTTCCGCGCATACAGCGACTACTTTGGCGGCGCGCCTGTCATCACGGTGTGGGGCTTGGAGTGGGGCACGAGGGGCTGGGGGTGGCCGTCTTGCAGTACTCATAGTGCTCAGGACATGCATTCAGCACGCAAGCAGCAGTATATTATGTTTATGTCATTACCCATGTGACCAGCATCAAGATCATGCCATCAGATGCTGGCTGGCGCATGCTGACCACTGCAGGTGCATGGCACCAGCCAGCAGGCAGCGTTGTGCCACCTGCGCATATTGCATCCGCTGTAATGGAGGCTGATCGGGGCATGCTTCAGCCATGCACATGCACCCATGAACTGGATGTGCCCCGCAGGTACCTGGGCGGCTGTACCCCATCGAGCTCGAGTACTGCCCCCCTCCCCCTGCTGCCACCGCGCCTGGTCATGGGCCAGGCCAGCTGCCCATGGCTGGGGCTGGGGCTGCAGGTCCACCCGCTGGTGACATGGGCGCTGGCCAGTCAGGAAGCACTGGCAAAGGGTCGCGGGAGGGGCGGAGCCACAGGGACCGGGACAGGGACAGGGACAGGGACAGGGATGGGGCGCGAGGGGGCAAGGGCGGCAAGGGCAGCAAGGGGCCGCAGGCAGATGCGATCGACCCTGCGCCGTACTTGCGGCTGCTGCAGCGCATCGACAGCGAGGTGCCGGCTGGGCAGCGTGGCGACCTGCTGGTGTTTGTTGCGGGCACGGCGGTGGGTGCGTCAGAATGTAGCAGGCGATTGCAGAGGTCTTGCATGCCGATTGTCTGCAGTCAATTACCTGCAAGATTTGGGGCAATCGGCTGGCAATCTGGATTGCAGGCAATCGGCTGGCAATCAATTGCAGCAGGTTGGGGTGCAGAAAACCTCTGGACCGGGCCGTGCCCGGGAAATGGTGTGCCTGATTGGCAATCCGCAAGGCTGTGGCAGCAGGTGCCAAGAAGGCTGCTGCCCTGCTTGTGTCGTGCTGACATCCTGCCACACATGTGCAAGGCCACGTGGTGCACAGGATGACTTGGCGGACTCGCAGGCATGTGCCATGCTTGCTTTCCTCCTGCACCCAGGACATTTCAACGCTTGCTGCGGCCATGCGGCCGTACGCAGCTGAGTCGCGCCGCTGGGTGGTGCTGCCGCTGCATGCGTCACTGAGCGCGGAGGAGCAGGACAAGGTGTTCGATGCAGGTGGGTACTGCTGGTTGGTGTCATGTGTGCGTTGCTGCACGCTGGCTGTGGCGCACCCACAGGCTTGGGGCGCAGGGGTTGCACAGATTTGGGCTGAAAGGCGAGGGGGCGCATGCCAAGCGTGCTAGGAAATCGTGCTAGGATTGGATTGGGGCATCTCATGAGCCCCGCGCCCCAGCTCTGCTCTGCACAAAAGAGCGTGATCTGGCAGTGGGTTGGCATTTGCATGAACCAGTGCATGCCGTTGGACTGCGGCATGAGGCATCACACCCAACTGCTGGGCTGCTTTCGCAGAGGCACAGCTACATTGATGTTTTGTGTTGCATGCATGCAGCGCCCGAGGGCGTGCGGAAAGTCATCCTGGCGACAAACGTGGCAGAGACGTCGGTGACCATCGATGGTGTGCGGTTCGTGGCTGACAGCGGCCGTGCCAAGGAAATGGTGCATGACGTTGCGAGTGGCGCAGGCAGTTTACAGGGTGGGTGGGCCCTGGTTGGTGTGATGTTTGTCACAAGACCGACCTTGACTGGACACGCCCATGCTTCTCGTCAGCATGGTCACATCCGCTGCCCCTGGCTGCCTGGCTGATCCCAGTCCAGTGAGGCACTGTACCCACAGCATTCCCACACATCCTCTTGCCATGCACCGCTCCTGTGCACACGTTGTGCGCCTGAATGAGCCAGCCCTGCACCTGGCTCACACACAGAGGGCTGGATCAGCCGCGCGTCGGCCGACCAGCGCAAGGGGCGTGCGGGCCGAACGGGGCCCGGCAAGTGCTTCCGGCTGTACGCGGCTGCGCAATACGAGGGGTTCAGACCCTTCAGCCTGCCAGAGATCCAGCGTGTGCGACTGGAGTCTGTGGTGCTGCAGGTGGGGGGTGTTGTGGGGTGGGGGCTAGCTGGCGCCACCTGAGTATGTTCACCCCTTGGCAGGCGGGTGCCCCTGGCGTGACCATTGTTGGGGGTGTGCAACTGAGCAGTGCAACTCCTGGCTTGACCGTGCCGTCACTTGTGGAAAGCGGCGCCGGGGAGGGGCCCACCAAAGGCTGGCTGGCACGCTGCTGCTTGTCGTGGTGCAGATCAAGGCACTGGCAGGCGATGGGATGGACCCTAGGAAGTTTGGGTTCATAGACCCCCCACCTGCAGACGCCATGGAGGCGGCCGTCATCACGCTTAAACAGGTGCACGCTTGCCCAACCTTGCACTCAAGTGTTTTAGCTTCAGCTGGGCCCAGGGTGGTGGTCCCATGGGGCAGGTGCACATACGCTTGCTGCCTGGAGCTCGCATGCAACTACACATCAGTTGGCAAGTGTTGGTGCGTCGCACGGCATGCTGCAACGCGCAGGTGGGTGCGCTGGCTGGGCGAGAAGAGGTGCTCACCCCCCTGGGCGCTGCCTTGTCAGCACTGCCAGTGGACCCCCATGTTGGCAAGCTGCTGGTGCTGGGGTGCGTGCCACCATTGCTTACAACACTAGATGCCAGCCTGCAGCGGTTCGCATGATTGCATGATCGCAAGCGCCATGCGGGCCCGCTGGAGATGATACTGTTCATGACCTTCCACCTGCGCCTGTGATACAAGCAAACAGCTTCATGTGGCCTGCATCATCATGGCCTGCACCATTTCTGAGGTGCTGCAGCACCGATGAGTGCAGCCAAACCAGCAACACAGCATGTACATACACGCCCTCATGAATTCACAACAGTCTCGCCTGGGATGCACCTCAAACCACAGGTGTGTGCTCCATGCGCTGGAGCCAGCACTCACGCTAGCGGCAGCCTTGTCTGTGGGCTCCCCTTTCTCACGGCTGGAGGATGACGACGGTGCTGCAAGGTGCACACGGGATGGTTGGACCAGCGCTAGAAAAAGATGAGGCAGATATGCGCGTGTGTTGATATGGTTCAAGCGCGACATGGGTGGAGCTGTCCACGCAGAACATGAGATAGTGCAGAATTTTGTCAGAATTGCACGGGGGCATCCCTGCGCTGGTGGAACTTTCCCCTCCACTCATTGCTGGATCCACCGCTGACTCGGGATGTGGTGAGCGCCTGGCACCGCACACAGGACTGCGCGCGCGGAGCTCATGTCGCCCCATGGGGATGCATTCACCCTCATGGCTGTTTTTGAGGCGTGGCTCAACGTGAAGGACCGTGGCGGCCGTGGCGCCAGTGCAAAGGTGCACGGGGCTGTGGGTGCGCCTGCTTTTGACAAGGGTGCTGAGCATGAGCACGCGTGCAATGTCCCTGATTCACTTGCCATGTTTGTGGGGAGGAACTGCATGGCCTGGCTGGGCTGCCTCTAGCCCCATGTGTCCTGTACATGGGCTACCTTTGTTGCAATTTGAATTGCTGTCAAGGTGGGCTGTACGCGACCCGCTACTGGTCGCAGCGGGCCCCGACCGGTTGCAGAGCGTGCCATCAATGCTTGCGTGCAGTGGTGCAAGCGCGCGGGGCTGGAAGAGGCGCGCCTGTACGAGATGGCCAAGCTCAAGGCGCAGTTCACAGAGCTGCTGCACGACGTGGGGCTCACACGTATGGCCGCGCGTGACCTGCCCCCCGCAGCGGGGCACGTCTCGCAAATAGCAACAGTTGAGGCAGCTGCAGCTGGGGGAGGCGCTGGGAGTGGACAGGAGGGGCTGAGTGGCAGCCGCAAGCGGCAGCGGCCACACCACATGCGGGGCTCAGAGCGTGCAGTAGCCAAGCGGCGGCTGCGGGAGCTGCAGGCCGCGCGCGACCGGGAGCGCGGGCGCAAGGTGCTCAAGCTGGAGGGGGAGGAGGAGGGCGACGGGCACGGAAGCAGCAGCAGTGGGGATGAGGGGCCAGGTCGGCGGGAGCGGGACAGTGATGGGGGTGGGGAGCATGGGGAGGACAGAGATGCAAGCGGACCAGGTGAGGCCCATGTGGCAAAGGCAGGTGCAGGCAGCACAGGTGCAGGCCACAGGCCTCCTGGACAAGGTGCTTGAATGCCATGCCGTGTGAACCATGGTGCCAGCCTCGTGCCAGGTGTAGCTGCTCATGCACCTCCATCTTCCTATCATGCTGGCCCACGCCACCTGCTGAATTCTGTCTCCTGCGCATGTGTTGTCTTTTTGTGCTACATGGCGAGCCAGGGGAGGAAGATTTGGCTGACCTGGACCTGCGTGTGGCAGTGGATGTTGCGGCCATGGCTGCTGCTGCGCGTGCTCCCATGACACGTGCTGACGCTGCACTGCTCAAGTATGTGTGCGTGTGTGATCTGCTAGTCGCACGCAGCTCATGTGATGCGGCTCGGCAGCAGCCTTTCCTGTCGTGGGCATTCCCTCACTCATGGGCACACTGAGGGAGTGCTTTGCATACTTGACAAGCAGTTGTGGCAGACGGAGACGTGGCACCATGTGACACGTCTTGTCTGCATTCTCTGTGCTTCCAGGTGGGTCATCTCAGCCGCGCAGTACCCGCGCTTTGCGTTGCCTGATGAGAACAACCGCAACCGCCGTGAGCCCGACATGCGGTTCCACACAGCAGGCGTGTCGGAGCTGGTGCTGCACCCCTCCTCCTCCCTCACAGGCAACCTGGCCAGCCTGTCTGGGCAGGTGGGCTCCTGCGCTGCTGCTGTTGCATGCAGAGCTGCGCTGATGCAGCAGTGTTGGGAGAAGCTGCCTGGAGGGCAAGCTGTACGGTGTACTGCCATGTTGTTGTACTGCTGTGTTGCTGTACTGCCAGCTGATACTGCTGCCCAAAGTATCTACCTGCGGCTCTGCGGCCTGTGCCACTGCGTCACAGGAGCTGCTCGTGTATGGTGAGCTGCTTGAAACCCGGCGGCAGTACGTGGTGAATGTCACACCCGTGTGGTCTGGGCCAGCACTGCTGCTGTGCGCCTCCAGCCTGGACACAGATCTAGGTGGGCGCTGCTGGCATCTGCTTGGCAAGGCCATGTGCGGTGGCTGCAAAACAAAGCCGAGTGCTGCCCGGCGTCATGTTGCTTGGGCTGCTGTTTCATGGTGTGCTTGCAACAAGTGTGTGGGCGTTGATCATGCAGAAGAGTGTGTGGCTTCATTAATCCACACCCTCTTGCAGCATCAAGCACAGTGTGCAAGGAGGAGCGGCAGCACAACACTGCTGCCGCGGCACACACGTTGCTTGCGCAGGCATGACCAAGGTGGTGGTTGATGGATGGCTGCTGCTGCGCATCCATGATGGCTCAGGGCCTAAGGTGTGTGGATGGCCATTTGGTGCATATTTTTCATAGCCTCATGGTCATAAGCAATGCAGCTGGCCACCAGGTGGACGATGGTGCTGATGCGCCATGTGGTTTGATCACATCTGTTGTGACTATGGTAGAATAATGTCTGCCACGTTGGCGGCTTGGGCCAATGCTCATGTACACGCACGGCCGCGTGCAGTGCACATCATGTACACGGCATGCATGTCCTTTGCCATGGCAACCATGCGGGGCGAGAGGCTGTGCACCTGCTGACCTGCGTATGATTCACAAGTGTATGCGTTTATATGCGTCACAGGTGATGGAGCTGGTGGCGCGGCTGCGGCGCGGCATCGAAGCACTGCTAGCGCGCCGCTTAGCAGCCGCCCGCCTGCCGGGTGTTGCAGCTGCCGTGTCCGTCTCCCGCATGGCGGCGGCAGGCAGCGCGGGTGCGGGTGCGGGAGGAGCTGAGGAACACGCGGCAGGGGCCCCGGCTGCACCGCCCGCACGTGACCCACAGCAGCTGGCGCTCGCAGCTGCAGCGGTGGCGGCTGGGCTGCCGCGTGCTGTGGCGTCCGCGCTGGGACTCCCCGCGGCAGGGCCCGCAGCCCCTGACGCAGATCCACACCATGGTGGTGATGACGAGGAGGATCAATTTGCGGCAAGGGCGTTTGAGGATGAGGATGTCTTGGCGCAGCAGCTAGCCCTGGCCATGGAGTGGCCATTCAAGTACACTGTGGAGCGGCTGGTGCCCGGGGCACGCACCACCAACCAGTATGACCTGTCTGCGGCAGAGGCGGCTGCTGCCGCAGAGGCAACAGTGTCGCTTGCTCCTGCACCTGCTGCGAATGCGCAGGCTGGAGGGGACGCGGGTCCTCAGGTATGTGAGGGAAAGGACTGTGCGCAAGGGGTGGGGCTGAAGTGGGGAGAGGTCCTGGGCCTGTGGCCATTGTGGCCACACTTCACTTCCATATGCGTTGCAGCCGTGCTGTTACCTGGCTGGCAAGGCACGGTGTGCTGCTCCCATGCATGCTGGTGCTGCAAGGCAGTGCTCTGATGACTGGAGGCCTTGCTGCTTGCGCACGCGCCCCAGGTCAGACTGGACGTGCACGGCGCACCTCGCGTGAAGGCTGGCCTGCAGCTGGCACCATGGCTGCGGTGGGGTGCGCTGCGTGCTGGCGACCTCAGTGCGCTGGCCCTGCACGCGCAGCTGCCCGCCCTGCGCCGCCATTGGACGTGCCCCGGCTGCTCCACCAAGCTCATTGGTACGTCGCTGCGTGTGCACAGCTTGTGCTCCTGTAGGGATGGTCTTTTGGGGACATATATTCGCAAATTGAGTACGTGATATTTCATGAAAGCACGCCGGTCCTGCAGCCGCATTGCACATACCAATGCAATGGCTGGTTCTCACCACATGGCTAGCCCATGCTGCCGCGGTCACACTGTCCATGAACATGTGCTCATGCGTGCAGCCACGCATGAAGAGATCGCCGCCCACATTTCAGGCTGCCCGTCAGCCCAGGCCCTGGACCGCGAAGTGCTGGAATCATCGGGCTACAAGGCTGGGGTGGGGCCGGCTGCACCGCCACCAGCAGCAGATGGCACAGCACCAGTGGAGGATGGTGCGGGCGCAGGTTTGCTGCCCAGTGATGCTGTTGTGCGGCTGGAGGATTACTGTCGCACGAAGGTGGGTACACGGTGCAGGGCCCCACTTCATGCAGTCGTGTATGAGGGCAGCGTGTGCTTCACGTACATGTCATCGGGATGCAGCATTGGCAGGGTGGCATAAGCGATCATGCCAATGGCAGTGTTGGGCTGTGGGATGCAGGAGTGTTGAACTCTGCTTGTGCTGGTACTGCACAGGTGCGCTGGGGCCGGCGCGTGCCTGCCAACCCTGGCCATGCGGGGCCATCATTTTGGCCTGCACCATATGACGAGCGGGGCAGGCAGTACAGTGGGCAGCAGCGCGAGTATGAGCGGCAGTACGTGGATGACAAGCAGGGGGGCAAGAGTGGCAGCAGGGACACGGCAGAGTGGGAGAGAGGTCGGGGCATGGACGAAGGTCATGACAGGTACAGGGACAGGGACAAAGACAGTGACAGCGAACACGAGGGGGAGCGGTGGCACAGCAGCCGTCATGGAAGGGACTCACACAGGCATCGAGGGCGAGAGCGTGACAGTTTGCGGCAGGGAGACAGCACGCAGGAGCAGCTGGGTGGGGGAGATGGGTACTATCGTGGCAGCCAGTCAGAAAGGGCTTGCAAGGACAGCGATGGTGGGAGGTGGGAGATGCATGCTGGGGCGCAGGACGATGCCAACCCAGCAGCAGCAGCAGCTGCAGCGGTGCACGACTCCTCCTCTGGGCCACCCCCGCCAGGTGCTCGGTGGTTTGAGTGCCCTCAGTGCGGGCTGCGTGCATACATGACACCAGTGCAGGTGCTGCGGCACAAGCGGGAGCATGAGGGGAGTGATGGACATGCGTGACGCAGCTCGTGTTATCATGAGAGCACATAATTACCACTCCTACGCAGCGCTGTTGACTGTGCGTTTGCGTTGACTTTCTGGTGTTGCTCGCGGGCGACTACGCATTTGCAACTGTAACTGTGCACTTGAAGGCAGAATGTGCAAAGTGATGCATTTACCAATACTGAAAATGATTTGATAAGCGGAACGTTTGTGGATGGCACAGCGTGACTGTGCAGATCCACACCAAGCCGTATGCTCCTGGCAGAAAGGCCTGTTGTTTGTTTGCCTATTGGCAACGCTCAAATATTCAGCTGCACAGAACAACACAACAACAGCTTTGGATGCGTCACAATGCCTCAAGGAGCAGACCATTTTTTTGACCAGCCTCAATGACGGGTGCGCCGATCTATACGCTCTCCGTAGAATGGAAAAAGTTGCAGTTTGTTCACATTTCTTCAGCTACATGTCAGGCTGACGTGCTATGACCTGCTGCCAGGCATAGAGAAGGCATTAATGGTCATGGCAGGGTTGCACTTGCCGTGTCTGCTGGTGCACAGCTGTGCATGGGATGTGTGTACAGCATGACTGCATGGTGGTGAGCCTCACATTGCCGCTGCTGCTATTGCTATCGCTGCTGCTGCAGCATTGCACGTGCCGTACAAACACGCAACACAAGTGGCGCGACATGGAATGTCACAGCTGCCGCTGTACAAGATCAGCTGTCCAGCCTTTTGTCAACCTGCGCAAAGAACGTGCCCAAAGCCAGGGTGCGGGCCCAGATTGCTCAGTATGTTCAATGTTGCGGGGATGCCTGAAGGTAGCATATGACGCCTTTGACACATTGTGTTGGCCATAGGGCTGGCATGGTGCATGCCACAGGCGGCTGTGCCACTGAAGGCATGGGCCCTGCGTGTGTTGCCACAACCGTGCTCCTGCAGGCCCTCAATATTCTTGCACCTGATATTGTCACGGTGCGTGGCGGTGCCATGGATGACAAAGTTTCGGACTCATTGCTCACTGCCATTGAGTACAGCTGTACAAGAGGCACGGCCAACAGGCAGTTGTATGCACCGTGCCATTGTACAATTATGCCATTGCTTGCATCTGTCATGATGCTTGCGTCCGGCTGTCACATCAGCAGTGCAGGGACGCACCGACACAATGCCATTCACTTGCTAATCATCCATGTGTGCTGGTCTGCTGATGCTGCACCCACATACTGCGCACTGCTGTGCCCACGGCAGGGCCTATTGAACATCTACCTCAAGGAATTTGAGAATGGAATCAACAACCCCATCAACTTCATCGTGAAGCCTATCACGCAAATTGCAGACCTCATTGTGCAGGACATCGTGTACAACACAAGCCTGTGAGTACTCGGCAGGTGGTGTGCACTGCAGTTTGGTGTGCAAGGAACCCACATTTGAGCACCTGGCCTGTGACCTTCGGTACCGCCTCAACCTCTTGTATTGCTGCAGGTACGATGGCTATGTGTTCGAGGGGCAGGCAGGTACGCTTGTGTGGGTTTTGTTTATTTTTCTGGCTTTTGGTAATGTGGCATGCTGAAACACTCCCTGGAACTGTGTACTGAGCGAGTCGGGCAACGCTTACAGCAGAGAACGCCCTGCACCTGTACATCCACAAACTGCCACATGCTGCGCCATCTGCTAACACTTGGTTTGCTCGTGGTCACACAGTGGTGGACATTGCTGCGGTTGGGGGGTTTGAGGACCTCAGACCCTATGTCCAAGTAAGGCCACTGCCATGATGTATTGATAACCAGGGTTGACTCACTCCACTGCAATGGCTGCATGCCGTTGGTGGCTCTACTATAAGGGCAGACGATGCCTCATGTGACTGTTGTGGCAGGCTCACATGTGTGCTCTACATCACATGACGTGGTCCCGCCTGTCGTCCCCACTGCCGTACTAACAGTGCAAAACTTCCTTGGTTGCTGCAGCAAGACACAACCCTTGAGTGGCCGGACTTCAACATCTGGTTCCGTGAGATTGGGGCCTTGTATGACAACAAGATTGTTGGTGTCCCTGTGTTCAGCAACCTGTGAGTGTAAAGGCTGATATCCTTGTGCGATGCTTTCAAACGCACTGAACGGCACTCCTTGTCACGTACACAACATGTTGAAACCTGAATACTGCTGACAGACAAGTGACAGCACACCACCTCATGTTTCTTTTCATGTTCCAGGCCGTACCTGTACTACAGGATCGACATGTTCCAGAAGTACAACCTGACAGTCCCTCAGACATGGGATGAGTTTGCTGAGATTGCATGGACGATGAACGGAACGGTGCGACACTGATCGCTGTGCTAGCGCCCTGAACCACCCTGTTTGCTGCGCTCTGGTTCTGTTTGCAACATCGTCTACGGTGCTTGGTGCACCAATGCCCTGGTTAAAGCGTCTTTCAGATCTGATGGTTGTACAGAACAACCACTCATGTTCAGTGTCCTCCATACATCACAGGACTTCAATGGTGATGGCAAGGGTGATGCGTCCGTCTGCTGGACTACCACACCCGGACTCACGCGGGCCTTCACACTGATGACCATCCTGGCAAACATGGTGCAGACAGATGGTGCGTATCGAGGTGTGCAGCGCAGTTGAGGGGCTGGCTGTGAATTGGGCCCGCCAGGTGGGCAGGTGTGCTAGTTTGCCTACTGGATGATGCCCACGGCACTCATGGCATGAGGCGTGCCATGCAGGCCAGGACACAACACCTGACATCCCTTCAACTGTGCATATTGTGCAGGCTATGCGCAAGGCTTCCTGTTTGACCCCCTCACACTGGAGCCACTGGTGAACAACGAGGCCATGGCTGCAGCAATGACGCTGTTCCGGAACTTATCGCACTACAACGAGGACCGGTGCGCTCGTGGCTGGCCCCTGCACAGCTGGCCCTCTGCTCATCACCCTAGCCTGCTGCTCAACACAGCCTGCACAGCCCACCGCACTCTGTACAACAGCCTCCCTGATGTGCTGGCATCACCCCCTAAGTATACGGTACGAGTGGATGTGAGCAGATTTTGACAAGCTGACTGATGGACTCCCCTTCCCCTGGGTTGTGGCTTCATGACCCGCAGGTATCCGCTATCCACCAGTGGCATTTTCTTCTCCTCCTTCAAAGATGGTATGGTTGTTCTGGTGTCCTACTGGCATGACACCTGCTGCACTGGCCGCATGAGCATTTACGTACTGAACTGGGCGTGCCCTGGCGCAGCACAAATGCAGAGCCAGTCATACGTTGTCCACAGTGCACGATGCGCTGGGCCCGCACATGTTGCATGCGCTGTGCAGGCGCATGCTTGCTGACCGTCGGCCCAGCACTGTACTTCAAAAACCAGGCAGTGGCCGTGCGCCTGGTGAAAGGCAACTTGGGTGTCGCTCTTGTGCCTGGGTCTTCGCGTGTCCTGGACAGGAGCACAGGCCGGCTGGTGCCTTGCACGCCCTCATTGTGCCACGACAGGGCCGTGTACTCAGATGGCCGGTGCGCTGGTGCACGTGTGTGCATGGTGCACAGCGCCTTATGTTTGTGCTGCTGCTTGCGCACGTGTCGCCATCTTGCCTGCCAACGCCGTTGAATGAGCGCTGAGCACCTGCACGGCCTTAGTGGTCACATCATTGCGGCCTGCCCCTGCCCTTGCAGGGTAGTGCCCATCAACCGTGCGCCGTACAATGGTCCCAGTGGTGTGGCCATCGGTGTGAATCCAAACATTGGTGCGTCCTGTTGCAACCATCACGGGACCTTTAAGGGTCATGGTTGTCACATGGTGTGGGCGTGCGCATGCACATGTGCTGTTGCATGTGCATGAGCATCAGCATAGTGCCCAAGGTCAAACACCCAGAGGCAGGGTACACTTGCACGTGCACTGCCCGTACCTCAGATCCATCATTCAAGAAGCTCGCGTACGATTTGGCGGCCTTCACGGGGTCCAATGACACACAGGCGCGGGTGTGTGCAGAGGTGCAGGCGCATGATCTGCAGCATTGCGTGCGCGCGCTGTGTTGCGGCGCACTTGCACACGCTCCAGACTCACTTGCCTTTGTTCACCACTGGGCAATTGAAGTCGAGCTGTCGCGCGCCTTGCTGTCTGCCGTGGCGTGGCTTGTGCAGCCTCAAACCCTTCCCCAACTGCTGCTCTCCATGGGTTTGACCTGACCTGCCACCCCAGTTCTTCACATTCAGCCCTGTGGTCCAGGCGGGTGCACTGCGTGATCCCCTGATGAGCGATGACACCGTAACCCAGGGGTTCTGGCAGCGCCAGGGATTCTATGCCAATGACTCCCTGCGCTTCTTGGACATCACACGGGTGAGGAATGACGGGCCCATGCCTTGGCCTGGTGGCTTTGCTTTGTGGCAGCCACTTGCCTGCGTCCCTCAGCTGCTCTGTTGCATGTGTGTGAAGCCTGGTGCTCTGATGCCCCTGTTATACAGTGATGCACAGCAGGTGCCTTGCCAGCCAATGCCTTCTTGCATTCCCATCTGCTGTGTTGCACCCTCCTCGTGCTTGCACCTGTATGCTGCAGCGGACCATCAACCACCCCAACCGCGTGAAGGACATTGCCATTTCACGCATGGGGCAGCACAAGGCCGCACTGGACGACGCAACAGGTCTGGTGGTCGAGACCAACCGCAGTATTGACAGCATTATGGCCGAGCTGTATGCCAACATGACGCGCATCCTCAACAAAGCTGCCCAGGACCTGGAGGTTGCGCCAAACCTGCAGATGCCTTCTGGTACGGTGGTCTGATGCATGGTGGCAAGCATGTTAAACAGAGCCTCAGCATGCCGTACAAATACGCCACACATCTGACACATGTCAACCGTGCTGCAGTTTGTGGTGCGAGCAGACTGGCATACTCATACCACAGTGCACAAGTGTACAACGTAACTTGTGCATGTCAATGCATTTGGTGCTGTTGCCAACCGCACATACAAGCAGGTGGGTGGCAACGGATGCAGCTGCTGTACTGGCGATATTTGGGGTTCGTGCCACCTGCACCCCCCCCTCCACCACCTGCACCTTCACCTCCACAGCCCAATAGTGGTACGTCCCGGCTGCTCAGCCCTTGACATGCCTGTGGCCGCAGCACTGGTGCATCGGGCACTGGTGCAGGCTGCTGAGCGCCTGATGCTCCATTCTTGGTTCCGCTCAGCATAGCACCACAAAGTTGAGCATGGTATGCCACAGGCATGGCGCAGGCACACTTTTGTTGCCCAAGATGTGCTGCTGACTTCTCATTCCATTCATTCGCTTCTGGCTGCCACACAACAGGTGGTGGTGTATCCACAAGCGTTATTGCTGTAGCTGTGGCCGTGCCCACTGCATTTGTGGCATTGGCTGCTGGTGCTGCTGCACTGCTGTGGCTGCTGCATGTACGGCAAGAGCAGCATCGGACACTGTTGGGCAAGGTGTGACCATGTGCTGCAGTCAGCAGCGTCTTGGCTGCCCTGTGATGTGCTGATGCAGCACAGGCCATGGCATGCTCAAAGCTGCAAAGGTTGCAGCAGGTTTGCATGCGCTCAGGGCACAACAGAAACAGCGGCGTGCTTGGGTACATGCAATCCTCTGTTTGGCTTGCAGCAGCGTGCCATCGCAGCCGAGCAATCATGACTTGGGTGTTGCCTGTGTCATGTTCCACTGCGCAGGTGCGAGCCCCAGGGGTTGGAACAGAAACCACGCTGCTCATCACAGACATCCAGGTACAGTGTCCGCAGGGTTGGCATGCAGGCCTAGAATCAACATGTAGGTCCAGCTGCATGAGACATTTGGCTCAGCAAGTGCGTATGTGTGTGTGAACAGCTGCATGCGACACAGGACCGTGGGGATGCACATGGAGCATGGAATGTGTCAGCACACTGCCATCTTCAGGAAGAGGTTGTAGCACACCTGCATAGGCACGCAACGTGCTGACATGGCAGATGTGACCTTGTTGTATCGCCTCGCAGGACAGCACAGTGTTGTGGGAAAGCCAATCGCAGGCCACCATGGACGTCGTCATCAAGCTGCACCACAATGCGATCAGGGAGGCGCTGCTGCGCCACGCTGGCTATGAAAGCACGACTGAGGGTGCGCGGATGTTGACATGAGCAGGGATGCCCTAGTGTGGAGGGGTGCAGCTGTGTTGATATGCGGTGAGACGCACAGCCCTACCGCCTGCGCAGACTGGACACCCCTGGTTTCCAGAAGCACAGCGCCTGTGGCAGGAAGGCCCTCGTTGGAATGTAGTAGGCGCTTGCAGAGGTCTTGCACGCTGATTGCCTGCAAGTTCATGTGCAATTGGTTGGCAATCCGGACTGCAGGCAACCCTATGGCAATCAATGGCAAGGCTGATGAGCTCTCAACCCATGTCTGCACACAGGTGACTCGTTCATCCTCGCGTTCCACACCGCCCGTGATGCAGCACTGTTTGCCATGGATGCACAGGTGCGTGGGGTGGTGCGAGCAGCTGCAGGCCAGCAGGCCAGCCACAACCTGCTTGATGGCCACATGAGGGACGGGTGCGGGCAGCAGACTAGACATACAGCGGCTCCCTCAGTCCCTGTGCTGGCATAGCTGACCTCTGAAGAATTCACACAGTTAGTCCATGATGTTGTAATGAGAGTGTGCTCGTCCTTGCTTGTGCTTATGGGCATGTATGCAGGAGGAGCTGATGCGGTGTGTGTGGCCCCCAGAGGTGCTTGAGGTCCCCATGTGCCACACCACGTATGCCACACCCCTGGTGTCGTGGGACAGCCGCGGAGTGCTTAAAGAACAGGTGTGCTGCCTGCCGCTGTTGGATGGCTTGTTCATGTGTGCCAGGGTTGCGCCAGTGCTGCGAGTTGAGCGGGTGCTCGGGGTGCGGGGCATGGGATCCGGTGGCGCAGCACAGACAACGCTGAACCTGCCTGATGTCCGCCCAATTCATGGCGTTGGCCTCGCTCCTGCATCTCACAGCTGTCCAAGGTGGCTCCCAAGGAGGGTAAGGCCAGCGGGGGGCGCCCCGCCACTCTGATCCAGCTCAATGCAGCAGCCTCAGGAGACTTGGACGGGGATGCAGGGGATGACGCATGGGCCAGCACACCATCTGAACGCCCATCCATCTTCCGGTCTGCGCTGCTGGGCCGGTCAAGCAACACGCGCGGAGCTGAGACACGGTCCAGGGACCCCTCCCCGCGACAATCCCACAATGGAGGCGAGGTTTCGCTGGTGCTGCCCAGCAGGCATCGAGACAGCAGCTCAGGTGCAGCGTCTGACGGTGCGGAGAGCAACGTGGTGGGCAGCAGTACAACCGGCAGCAGCGGTACAGTACAGGCGTACATCGCGCGGTCCCTCCTGCCTGCGGATGGCCCGGGGCCGGGCCGCGTACTACTGTACAACGGCCTGCGCGTGCGCATGGGTATGCACACCGGCATCTACGATGCTGAGGATGTGTACTTCAACCGTGCCACAGGCAGGACGCAGTACACCGGTACGAGCATGGCAACTGCCAAGGCAGTACAGGACGCTGCGCAGGGTGCCATGGTGCTGCTGAGCGAAGCGACATTCCAGGCTCTGAGGGTGGAGGAGGTGCGGTGCGCCCGTCAATCTGAGTTTGGTGTTGTCACCTGCAGCAGGGAGCTGTTGTGCTCTACGTAACATGTTCATCTGGGTTGGTATGCATTGGTCTCTGCTCGTTTCCTGGGTACGCAGACCTCACCGCAATATTACATCAAAATCATTCACTCAACGCTCCCAATTGCTTGCTGCGGGACGTGCCATGACGCACCCACGCAGCTGCGCTCGCGGCTGCTGGTGGCGCATGTGGGAGAGCACGTGCTCAAGGAGGGGCAGGCGGCAATGCACCTGTACATGGCCATGACACCCACCTCCCTCGTCCACCGCTGCGCCACACTGGGGCCTGTGCGGTGAGCTGTGTAGGGCCAGGGGCAGCCGCTGTGCTGCCAGCTGAAGCTCTGAAGCATGACCATTATTGGGTACAAACGTGCCCATCACGCATGTACATGTTGACTGGGCAGTGCCCCTGCATCCGACCATGTCAGTCAAGTGCCGCTTATCCAAGATCGCCTGTGTTGACTTGGCAGCGCCTGACCACCAGATGTGTGGGCCAATGCTCCGCTGTCTGCGCCCAGGTCTGTGGAGCAGGTGTCGGCGGGCTTCCTGCAGGCGCCCCATGGCACTGCCGCCATCGGCTTCATGTATGCGGTGGGGCTAGCCTCGCTGCAGGCATGGAATGCGGAGGTGACGAGCGCCGGGGTGGCCCTGTACCAGCACATAGCACTGGGCGAGCTGCGCGCGGGGGGTGGATACCTTGTGGAGGTGGCGGATGGGCTGCTGCTGGTGGCGTTTCCCACAGGAGCTGCTGCCATCAGGTGAGCACCAGCTCATGCTACCGGGGCTCTGTACATGTGGATGGCTTGCAATTCGTAAGCACTCTCGATGCTGGCTGGTGGTCCTGTGCCCCTGAAGTAAGGGTCTACAGCTGGATACCAGGGTTTATGAGCCAGCTCTGTATTAACTGAGCCAGCAAGAGGCGCGTCCACACACCAGCCATTCACATGTTCCCCATTTGTTGTGCTTCAGGTGGGCACTCAGCACTGTGCGTGCATGCCTGGAGGCGCCATGGGACCCCGAGCTGCTGTCCCATGAGCTGTGTGAGGAGGTGGTGATGCACACGTTTGGCCAGCAGGTGCGGCTAGGACTTGCACCGCTGCGGTTGCAAGGAGCATGTGGTGCAAGGCACAACTCCACAGCAGCTTCACACCACGGGCTTCTTACGAGCCAAGCAGCAGTGCTCGCGGTGAGAAACAGGTCAGCATGCGTCTCACTGAGCAAACAGCGCCACACTTGCCACGCCATCGCAGATGCTGATGCGTGCTGCAACAGTGGGCCGCCGCCGCACCGCTGCTGCTGCCGCCGCCCTGCTGGACATGTCTGATGGCGCTGCAGACAAGACCAGCGCTGCAGACGGCGTGAAGGGGCCAAGTGGTCCGTCCATCACACTGGGCCGTGCACGCAAGCTGCTGCTGTTCAGGTGTGGCTGCCATTGAGGTGACTGCGGCGCCTCGCACGGTTGCGCACCAACCTCCCTTCGCTCCCGCATGTGTTGCCACCGTGAAACATCAGGTGAAGCTACTCCACATCATGGTTTGTTCTCACATTTGATACGCCATCGCACCGCAGGGGCTTGCGACTCAAGTGTGGCATTGACCAAGGCGGCGTGAACGCAGACATCCATGCAGTGTCTGGCCGCATGACTTACAGGTGTGCACCTGTGCACGGATGCCATGTCATACCCGGACCATCATGAAGCCTGATCTTCACGCTCATGGTTGATGAATGCCACGTTGCAGCACACGTGTGGGCACCCATGTAACCGTGCTGACCGCATGTGCCATGCGCAGGGGCCGCGTCATGAACCGCTCCGCACGCATTGCAGGGGTGGCTAAGACGGGGCAGGTGTGGTGCTCTGAGTCATGCTGGCAGGCGTCTATGTACGATATCAACGCACGCTGCTTGGCACCTGGGGAGCCGGCTGCCGTCATGCCCAGCAGCCGAGCTGCAAACCACCTCCTGCCTGCCTCAGAACAGGTGCTGGGCATCTCTGTTGGGCCGCACAAGCTCAAGGGCATCTCAGAAGAAATGAACCTGGTGGAGTGCAGGTTCCTGGGGCAGGATGCAGCAGGTGGTGGGTCGTCCGCAAACACCAGTATGACGGACGGGGGTGAGAGCTTCAGCGTGCATGGCAGCATGCCTAGTGGTGCAGCACCTCGCCGCAGCAGCTTCCAAGCACTGGTAGAAGATGCACATGAAGAAGAGCGGGATGGAGCAGGTATCTAAGGCTGTGACCAGATGATAGAGATGTACACCCACTACACACCACTACACATCAAACCCGCGCAGCGGCCCAGCAGTGCAGAGGCCATCTGCATGCATCAGCTGGATCTCTTGTATAATGAGTTGCTGGTAAATGAGTCCCAGATGACTCACATTGCATCACACTACAGAAATCAGAGTCCAGTGGTTGTCTTGCTAATAGGTTGGCCGATCTTATCCGTGCCTTGCTTGTAGCATTGCGTATTGGGCTGAGGAGAGAAACTGCTTGGAACTCGCAGAACGGGAGGCACTGAGGCCGCAGCAGGGCCTCAACCTCTTGATTGTTAATACGCTCCGTTGAATCAAGCATGAACCTGTGAACCAGATCGTTCAGAAGGAAGCAGAATATGGCACAAAACAACACTTCGCCACTTGCGAAGTACAAGCTGGTGCGTTTATCGGCTTTTTGAATTGGATGCTGGGAGTACCTGACCTCGATCTGACCTGAGTTTGGGGTTGCTGGGTTGGCAGGTCTTCCTTGGCGACCAAAGCGTCGGGAAGACCAGCATCATTACGCGCTTCATGTATGATAAGTTCGACAACACCTACCAGGTGGGGTGTTTGTGCAACCTGGTTTGCTGCCCACACCTGTCCAAACCTGACGCGCGCGAGGTTGATGCAGGCAACCATTGGGATCGACTTCTTGTCCAAGACGATGTACCTAGAAGACCGGACCGTGAGGCTGCAGCTCTGGTGTGTGTGAAGCATGTGCCTCATGGGCATGGAAGGTGTCGTTGACCCATGTCGCATGGATCGTTCGCACATGCAGGGACACGGCTGGCCAGGAGCGTTTCCGCAGCTTGATACCCAGCTACATCCGTGACTCGTCCGTCGCGGTTGTCGTCTACGACGTGACAAGTGCGTGCCTGAACGTGACCGGTATGCTTGTACTGGAGTAGCGCTGCGTGCTGATGGTGGTGCGTTCCCATATGCAGACCGGCAATCCTTTCTGAACACGGCAAGGTGGATTCAGGAGGTACGCACTGAGCGAGGCAGCGATGTAATCATCTTCCTTGTGGGCAACAAGACGGATCTTGTCGATAAGCGGTGAGTAGCGAATCTGAGCGACGCTGAGTCGGCTTGCGCGTGCCACTGCTGCAATGTACGTTTCTGGGATTTGTGTCTTGCAGTCAAGTGTCCATCGAGGAGGGCGATGCCAAGGCGCGAGAACTCAATGTCAATTTTATTGAGACGTCGGCCAAGGCAGGACTTAACATCAAGGTAGGGTTGTTTCAGATTTGTGCTATGGTCAGGGGTACGAACGGCCTTTTGTAGCTTGACAATGCTTATCATGTTACTTGTGGGATCACGAGAACACCATGTACCACAAGCTGCATCATAGGTGTGGTTGTTGCATGACCTACGCATTCATGGCTGCAGGCATTGTTCCGGAAAATTGCGGCAGCACTGCCTGGCATGGAGTCCATCAACCAGAACAAGCCAGAGGAGGCAGCAGAGCAGAAGCTCAACACAGCTACCATCCAGCTCGACAGCAAGCCACCTGCACCAGCATCCACCTGCTCATGCTGACATTCAGCAGTCTCCTGTGTGATTGCGTACACATGCGTGGGCCATTGGCGCACACGTTACACATGCAACACTTGCGCAGGGTTGTCGCAGGGATGGGAATGCAGAGGCAGTGTGTTGGCAGCGCTCTAGCGTGGGCAGCACACATGGTGTGCTCCGGCCAGGGAAGGCAGCAGTCGCGGCATGCAACATTGCAGCCTGCTGGCCCCCAGCCTTTGACAACACTGTTGCACGGCAGCATGGAGGAGAGCACATGTGGCTGGACAGATGCAGTTTGGCGTTGGGCTGTCATCAGCTTATGCGACTGGTGCTTTGTGCTTTTCATCAGTACAGATTTTATGATCTGCCCACTGTCGGCTGATGGGAAGTGGGCATATTGCCAGCTGTTGCTGCCAGGCTGCACAGCCTGGTGTGAAAGGCTAGGGGCCAAGGCATGAAGGCATGGCATGCTGGACGACAGTCAGGAGGTATTGAGAAGGGCATGCGTCAAGAGAACGCATATTTCAGGCAGCTGTGTGTGAGGGGCAGAGACATCATCCGCGTGTGCGTTGTATAATGATCTGACCATTGCCATGAATGATGATGAATGATCCGACCATTACCAGGTGCATGTGGCTCTACAGCCACAGGCATAAGCACATGCAGGCAGAGTGGCAGGCTGCTGTGTAACAACGGCTTACACGTGGTGCATGTTTGGCTATTTGCATCTGTACTTTGTTGTTTGCAGCCTACTTGGGCAGAGCAGCTGGCGGCAAACGCAGGTGGTGTTGACGTGTGTACTCGTACAATGCAATAGCTCCGCTCACGTGCACGTTGAGCGAACGGATGAGGCCGAGCTGGGGGATTTCAACAGTTGCATCCAGCAGCTGCATGACCTGCAGTTGCAGCAGGCAGTCGGGAGGGAATCAAGAGCAGGTTACTGAGCCAGGACCCTATGTGCAGCAACTGCAGGCACAGACACGTGCACGGGCCAGGTAGCCGGCAACTGCTGCACCATGTGCATGAAACAGTGGCACGTCCACACATGCTGCACATGAGCACAACACACCTCAGCAGGCATGCCCTCCTTCTCCCGCCCCAGCACCAGCACGCAGCGTGCGGGGAATGGGTACGCGGGCAGCACATGGCTCTCCGCAGTCTGCGGCCGACATCAGGGGCAGCATGAACTTGACCGACAACGATGGGCAGTTTGCAAGCTCAGAAGGTGCAACAGCAGGATCAAAGGGGTGATCTCCATTCTGACCGCTTGATTGCAGCTGGATGCGCACCTGCTCAAGGCCCAACAGGGTGTAGCCCGCTGCGCGCTGCCGTGCGAGCCACCCCAGCAGGGCTGCCTCACGCACCTCCACACATGGTACCCACTGCAGTGCATGTGCAGCACAAGAGATCCAGTCCACTGCCAGATCGTCTGCAGCGTGATGTGCTTGGGTGCCAAGGGGGACAAGAAGCACAACAGACCCTGAACAACATGGACGCACACACCTGCTCTGCGGTGACTGAGATGGAGCTGAACGCGGGCTCTGTTGCAATGCTTGCGTCAGGCAGTACAAGCGCGGCAGCACGGAAGACCTCGGCAGTACGCGCCAGCCCTGCCAGATTGGGCAGCTTGTCCACAAGCGTTGCACAAATGATAATGTCTTGACGGTTGCCTCCCCCACGCACTGCACCCCGCAGATCGTCCGCAACCTTTGCATCTGCTGCTGCTCCTGCCGCATGAGCCGCCATCTCAGCAGCTGATGATTCTGCCATGTCAAGCAGGCCTGCGAGCCCACTGACTACACAGCTGCCCCACAGCCCTTCGCCATCCTCGACTTCCACGCAGTCTTCACCACCATGATCCGCTGCACGAGATGTCGGTGCGTGCATGCCTGCTGCAGCCCCTGACGCCCCACCACGCACGAGCGCAGCCTGGTGGCTAGGCAGTGCCTTGCGCTGGAAGTCACTGCTGCCCTGCCCACCCTCGTCTGCAGCCCCCAGCAGCTCATCACCACGTGGCCCAACCTCTATGCCAGCCATACGGTCCGTGATCTCCTCACGCAGCCTGCGTGTGTGTTTGTGCAGGATGGGGTAGAATAGAGATTTGCCGCAGCACAGCCTCAGAAACCGCCCCTATCCATGCCACAGCCGGCTGGACGTGCTTGCAGGCATAGGTTCAGAGGACCGCGTGAGACACGTCTGGCGCGGGCTGTCACAGCGACCAGCAGTCAGCCCAACACGTGACCCCAGGCACCTGTAGCGCTCTGCGCCCAAGAATGCTGAAATGCGGTCAGCCAATGTAGGGGGTGCGCCCTCAAATGTGATGTTATCCGGCGGTTGGCCAGCCAGTGACACTCCGGGGTGGCCTGCACATGCATATCAGCACCGCATGAGCCTGCCATTGGGTAATTGCCCAGGTCTTCACAAACATGCCAGGCACGCGTTGTGGTCAAGCATGTGCTGGGCTGGAGCTGCCTCGTCCAGAGAACACAGCAGGTGCTGCAGGCAACACATCAGCATGTTTACGCAAGGTGGCAGCACCCACCCATGAGGCGGCGAGGTGAGGCCAAGTCCTTTGGCCGCCATGCCAAGATGGGCGCCCCAATGGTGCGGCGCAAGCGGATGAGGTCATGGTTGGTGTCAAAGAAGGACATGAGGTGCGTCAGGTACGCAACATCACCTGCAACACGTGACAACCAGCCCAAAGCTTGGCAGACTCGTAGCATTACTGGCTGCCCGTGCTGATGAGTATGACACATCTCAGGACAGTGCAGCAGAGAACAGCATGCATTTGGACGGGAAGGTGCACAGCACACTGAGAGCCCATCAGGACTCTTGCCACACCTGCTGAGTGGCCCCACATGTGGGAGCCTGGCGGGTACACAGTGAGCAGGGCGTGCATGATGAGCTGCGCAAATGTGCGCGCGCTGTGTGTGTGGCAGGTGAGCCAGGGTGAGATGGCCATGAGCAAGCGCGGCAGCAGCCGCGGCCGCCACACAGGCCCCGCATGTAGCACCACCTGTGCGCGGGGCAGGGCAGCACGAATTAGCATGACAACTCACCCACCCCCTGGGCCAAGAGCCCTGTGGTCAGCAGCCAGCCAGCCTCAGCATACGAGTGAGCACACCTGCGCCGCCAGCAGGATGAGAGACCCCAATCCAGCATGGTGCTTGCCGTACTCGGTGATCTGGGGCAGGAGCAACACCTCCACCAGTGCTGGCTGCACAGCACATCACAAGACCAGACAGGGCAGCAGCATTGCACCGCGCTCATGTCATGGGTGTGATGTGACGCAGCAGCATGTGTGAGGCTGGACCACCTGACAGGAAGGGGGCTGAAGCAGGGCCAGGTGCCACATGCGTGTGCCCACCGGCCGCATGTGGACTGGCGCTGGCAGCAAGCATCATGCTGCGCACCTGCTTGAGCAGCAGCGCCGCTGCTACTGCTTCCTGATACTGCTTCACAGATGGCGCTTCATTGAGGGAGAAGGCGCCCAGGATGGCGCGTACGCATGCCTCCAGCTCATCACCACGACTAGCACCAGTCGCTCCGCCGCTGCGGCCATTGTCATCGCCGCCACCACCGTTGCTGCTGCTGCCAACATCCACAAATGAGGACAGCACACCAAGTGCTTGCCACAGCCGCACCTGCTCACAAACGAGGGTGGGCAGCTGTGTGTAAATGTGCGTGCACTTGAAGTGACCGACGTGGATGAGGTGAAGAGGAGCCTTTTGACGCTGTCTGGACCCTTGCAGCGGATGCACCTGCATGTAGGGGTGATGGCAACTTCAGTGTACCTTTTGCCGGTGCAGCTCGGAGCCAAACTTGAACTTGTCGGTGGTCATGTTAGGGTCATGCAGCGCCATGTGCAGTAACTTGTCCCACAGTGCCCGCCCTGCAGCACGTGCTGCCTGTGCATAAGGGGTCAGAGGTGCGGCTGGTGTACTGTTGGCAGTTGCGGCAGTTGCTGCCAAGCTTGAGCTTGTGCTGCTGGTGCCAGGAGTGGCAGCAGCTGTCGGCAGTGCTTGGCAAGCTGCAGCAGGTGGGTTGGATGGTGGTTGGCCACCCAGCCGGCCAAGAGCTGCCAGGCCTGCCTGTAGTGCACTGGTGGGTGCTGAGGGTACAACATCGCCGCTTCGCTGGGCCGTGGCAGAAGGCAACGCATTTGTTGAAAGTGGGGCAGTAGCAGCTGCTGTGCTGGCTAGGCCTGCAGATGGTGGGACTGATCGGGATGTGCTGTTGTCCTGCCAGCTGTCGCCAAACACAATAAGAGGACGTGCGCGTGGTGGGCTGCTTTGTTGCTGCGCTGCTGGCTGCTCTGTGGCTGTGGCTGTGCTCCCCTGTGCACTTAATGAAGTATCGGCTGCGCCTGCATGCGCTGCACTTTTGCTTGTAGCCACAGCCATAGCCAGTGCTGGGTATGGCTTGGCAGCCAAAGCTGCAGCAGCAGCTGTTGAAACTGGGACTGCTGCTACAGTGGCACTGCCTGCTGTGTCTGGTGCGTGGTATGCAGGTGGGCAGCTGTCCCACACATCATCGCCACCCTCTGGCTCCCACACACAGCCCGCCTGCAGCCACAGCACACCAGTAGCAGATAAGAAGGAAATGCTTGATAATTATCCGGGCACACGATAGAGTATGAGATCATCAACACAACACATCACTCTGGCCATCTCCCGCTGCCCCTCATCACACAGGACACCAGCGCTGTTGCGTGCGTCATGTGAGATGTGAGATGTGAGGAGCACTTCATGCTGCCGGCATCACATGGTCACACTGCCTCACCGCTTGCGCAACGGCATGGATGCCTGCCAGCAGTACAGCACGTGGGGCCACATCTGATCCTGCAGCAGCATAGCCCCCCACGAGGGCAGTGTCTGCCCGGGTAGCTACCAGTTCCAGCTCTTCCGCCTCAGCCCCAGTCGTAGCTGCAGGTGCGGCACCGCTAGTGCCTAGATCACCTTCCAGCTCGTATGTGCGCACGGCTGCATATATAGCAGCAGCAGCAACAGCAGCAACAGCGACCAAGGTGGTGTTGTATGCATGCACCTTGTTGTTGCATCTTGTCGCATTGCATCTTGACTACGGTATACAGAGCCCACATGCATGTCAGAGACGATCTGCCCCAGGGCGGTGATGCTGGGAGTGTGCGACTGTTGTCCATGGCAATGGTCACGTACCTCCTTCAGCACGAGCACTACCATACAACAACAGCCGCTGCAGCTGTGAAGCGTACGCGGACATCAGTGCTGGCGTCGCAACCATGAGAGATGCCAGCTGGCAACACAGCATCAGCACCACACGCGGCGCGTTGGCACCCTGCAGGAGTCAGCAACCAGACACAGCGCCAATAAGATCCCACCCAGCTGAGGAGCAGCATCACACCTAACCAGGTGCTTGTTGTTGCAGTGTGCTGCAGCCCTGTACAGGCCTGCAGGTGTGGCAACACCTACAATTGCAGCAAGCCCGCACGTCATGTGTTAAGCTGGCTGCCAGCACCATGTTTTGTCTAACCACTCACCCAGTCCACCACCTTGTCAATGGCCCATGCTATCGGGCCCCCTGCGCCATGCAGCGCCCCAAGTGCAGCACTGCGTGCATCCACACCGCTTGCAGCCCCAGCATCTGCAGCACTACCCAGTGGGGTGCCAGGTGCAAAGTCGAACAGCTGTGGCACCAGGATTGTGTTGGCCAGTGCCGCACACAGCGGCCCCTTCTTCTTCAGCTTTGCAATGCTGCTGCTGTTGCCGCCGCCACCAGCGAGCGACGAGCACACCGCACGCAGCACCACCCACGCAACATCAGCGAGAGCACTGCGACCAGGCGTGCGAGTCAGCCCCAGCGCGGCCGCCAAGGACTCCTGGAGACCCTCATCTGCAGCCTCTGACAGGGACTGCGCCCAAGCACGCCTCACACATCTCAGTGAGGCCAGGATCTCATCATCCCCACAGTAGCGCACAACATCAAGAGATCCGGCCAGCACTGCAGCCAGGGTGGTAGCGGCCAGCTTGGGCCGGGGATGAGGTACATGGTTGCTGCCTGCCCGGCCTGCTGCAGGCTCATCACCACCAAAGCTGATGAGAGGTGTAGGCCTGGAGGGTGCAGCTGATGCATGCAAGTGTGCAGAAAATGCAGCGGTCATCACGGCATCGATGCATGCCCACTGTTCAGCTTCAATGGCTGCTGCCGCTGCACCTCTGGCCGCGGCCACCAGGTGTGCGGAGTGTTTGGCAGCTGTGGCGCACTCGCGCAGCACTGCGTCCACTGCACCCTGCATGCTGAGCGCACGCATCACCATGTTGGCAAGGCCAGGGCTGCGCTTGCATGCACCTGCCAGCGCAACACATGCCACACGGACTGCGCGCAGCCGCCGCAGGCGTGCGGCTTCCCGTGCAGCTGCCAAGTTGCTCGCAGCACTGCTCAACGTGCCACCCCCATTGCCAGGATCTGCACCTGACACCGCACCAGGGGCCTTGGACACAAAGGTCCTGACCAACTCCAACAATGGCCCCGCCAATGCGTCAGCTTGTGTAGCAATGCTGCTGCTGGCCGTTATGCTGCCACTGCCGCTGCTGCTGCTGCTGCTGCTGTGTCCAGCTCCTGCAAGTGCCAGCAGCTGCATCAGTGCACCTGCGCACTGCAGTGCCAGCTCTGCGCGAGCCACTTCCTGTGCAATCGAGCCTGGCAGCAACAACAGCGTATCCTTGCCCCCGTCAGCCAAACTCGGCTGCATGGGAGATGCTGCAGCCATTTGTGTCTGTGCAGCCTCTGCCAGGGCTACATCTGAAGGATGAAGCGAGGCGGCGCCTGCTGCTGCATATGCTGCAATGCTGTCGCACGCCTGCCCTGCGAGCTTGAGCGTGGCACACAGCGCAGGGGTGCTGGCTGGCCAAGACGCGGCGTGAGGAAGCAAAGCGTCAGCTATGCAGTACACCAGCACCAGCCGCCGCGAGATCTCATGGACTGGAGTGTGAGGTCGTAGGTAAGCGGCCCCTAGCTCATGTCCCAGCCGTGCCAGCAGGCCGTCTGGTGCAGCCACTGCATCCGCGTCCGCACATACCACGAGCAGGCGTGCAACTGGCGCAGCTGCTGCGCGCATGGCCTCAAAGTCCATGAACCCCACACCAGTGTTGCTGCTGCCTCCATCAAGCAGAGGTGCGGCAAGCGCATTCAGCGTTGTGCTTGCCGCCATCCCACCCAGCACCTGCCCTTGTGCAGCCTCCACACCCAGCAGGTATGCCCGTGCTAGTGTGTTGAGGGCTCCACCCAGTGCAGTGGCTGCTGGCGGGACATCCTGCACCAGGCCCATAGCTGCTGGCAGGCCCACAGCTGCAACGGGGGCAGCCACTGCTGCAATGCGGAGCATGTGTCCGTACAGATCAACCTTGAAAGCCGTGCCCTGGTGCCAGGAGATGGATGCGGCCAATGTGCGCAGGGCCACAAGCGCACGCCGTGCCCACGCTCCACCATCCTCAGCATGCCCCATGTGCATCGCTTTGGATACGGCACCCCCAACAACGCGCATACCAGCCTGGATGCCTAGCCGAGGCACATCCTTTGTCCCCAGCACAGCCACTGCAGCGTGCAGTACCCTGCGCTGTGAAGCGACAGTGGCTGAGGCCAGCCAGGCCGACAGCCATGTGCACGCGCAGTCCTGTACATCCATGTCTGTCTGTGGGCCGCGGTAGTGCACCTCTCGAGCCACCGCTGGCAGCAGCACATCTGCCACGAATGTGTCCGGCACCTCGCTGTGCTGCCTGGCACCAGCTGCACTGCCTGCAGGGCCCCAGGCACGTTGCAGGAAGGAACGCAGCCCCAGCCGCTGCACCTGTAAGTTGGGGTGGGACAGCGCACGTTGCCACAGCACGCACAGCCACGGCATCTGCAGCACATCAGGGCTCCCATCGGCAGTGACAGCAGCTCCTTCGGCTCCTACTACGCCCGTTGCTTGTGCCTCTGCTGTGCTGCTGCCACCTTTCCTGCCAGCAAGTTTGTCCCCGCCCTTATGTGGCCGCAGCTTGTTGCGCGGTGCAGACACGTGCACGGGCGCTTGAGCCTCAGCAAACTCGGGTGCCGTGGCATGTAGAGCGCTAACCTGTGCAGCAGGCAGAACACGTACGGTATGTGCGGTGCTATCATCTACAGAAACCGCTCTGCAGGAACGCTCCCATGCCGGTTGCAGCCGCAACATATTGTAAGAGCTGCAGCTGTGCAAAGCTGCTGCTCCATGGCATGCTTCCCTACTTGCATCACCTGTGGCCATGCTGGGTTAATGAGGTGCATGCCAAACTCCTCCAGCAAGCTGTGCAGCATCATCCACACCGACCACGCAGGGCTGCGCAGCTGCACAGGCGGCAGCAGCTGCTGCAGGACATGTGCTGCACGCTTGCGGTCCAGGGCATCATCACCAGCCTGCATGGAGCAACCAATGCATTTGCATACCAATGGTCCCATGCTCCACGGGACATCTGGATGGTGCAACTCATTCACATCTCTGCCCAGACACCAAGCAGTTCATGGCCACCATGTGTGTGCAGCTCCCGCTGTCGTGCTTCGCACGTACCAGGCACGCACACATCGCCTCCCAGAACTGCTCATTGCCAGCATCAGATGAGCTGTTTGCAGTCACTGGGTGGTCCTGCAGCAGAGGCACAAACTGCACCAGCGCTGCAAGTGCTGTGCGCCGGGGGACACCCACTGTGTGCAGCATGCTGCCACACTGGCTCCACAGGGCACGCGCCAAGTGAGTCACAGCAGGTGTGCCTGCAGGGGTGAGACAGCCAGTGGCCCAGGCTTGCATTAAGCATCCTCATGCATACATATGCCTCAACATGGCATCTTGCATGCCTTGACATGGTTTCTTGCATGCCTTGGCAGTCAAGGTCAAGACCTGCGACAGCAAGCAAGCATCTGGCTCTGGCTCACCCTGGCATATGGCACATGCGAGGGCCGCAGGCAGCACCGAGCATAGTGCTGCACGCCGCACCACGTCCCCTGCCTCTCCTGCGTACGCCATCATCTGGAGCGCCACCGGCAACAACTGATCCCCAGCAGCTTGTAGCAGTGCCTCTGGGGTGGACCCTACGGTCAGAGGAGCACTGCCCGAACCACCACCTGCCTGTGCTGTCTGCCCTGCACGCTTGGCTTCTACAGTCTTGCAACACACAGCCAGACCACATGCTATGATGCAGCTGCTGGCATGCAGAGGCAGATGGCCTTTGACGCTGGCAGCGCCAGTGTCTCTCTGATGCACTGCAGCAGCCAAGGAGTCAGTGGCACGGCTGAGCAGGCTGTGCAGCTGTGGCCATGCGCCTTGTGCTGCCATCAGCCCACACAGCTCCCCTGCCACTTCAGTGTATGCTGCACTAGATGGCAGATGTGTGGAACTCAGCAGGGGTATGAAGAATGTGTCCAGGAACTGGGCGAGGATCTTGAAGCCATGGGCGGGCAGCACGTGCAGTGCTGCAGCAGCACAAACCATGCATAAGCCAGGATTGTCTGAAGTAATTGCCTGCGGGTGCAAGGGCAGCGTTGCAACCGCTGTACTTGTACACAACGGCCACGAAAAGAAAAGCATGCATGATGCACCATGCATCACGATCGCATGTACCTGTACCGTCTCCAAGGCGACATCAAAAAGATCAGACACGAAACCCGTGTCACTGGGTCGTCCAAATGCTGCATTAACGAGCTGCTTCAGACCGACTACATCAGTGTCAGGAGCAGCTGCCGCTGCCAGGCAGCGCAGCCGCTCCCTTAGTTGACTGATGTTCATCTACTAATGCAGCCCTGAAGCCGCCGCAGTCATTTGTAGTGCCGGTTAGCAAGACAAGGCAATGCTCTGGATAAATATCTGCTATAATACACATACGGCGTTTGCTTTCAAGCTCCGGTGCTTTTGCAGAACTACACACATGTGATTTTTCAACTTTGCCAAAGTACAAACTGCAAATGCACTAAAGCATTTGGAAATGGACAAGGAAAGTGTTTCTTACCTCTGTTGACAAGAGGACATCGTTGACCATTTCTTTGACCGACGAGGATGGAGCGAGACATGGACCCTGTGGCTATCCAGGAGCTGCTGGAGACGCGGCTTCTGGAACTGAGCCGGGAACGTGCAAGCCTTGTGAAGCACCAAGCCGAAATGCTAGGCGCAAGGCAGCGGGAAGCAAGCAGCAAGGTGCCGAGCATAGAGATGCGTACACACATACTTTCGTGATGACAGCCATGTAGCTCATGTTCATTTTGCTAGCATGGTGCCATACATGCACGTCATGCAGGACTTGCAGAGCTGCCAGCTGGAGCTTGACAGCCTGCGGGCTGAGACTAGTGAAATGAAGCTGGAGATGCTGCGCATGCGCAAGAAGCTGTCGATAGTGCGCCTGAAGCTCGCCAGCAAGGAGGAGGACGTGCGCATGTTGCAAGACAATTCCCAAACCATCAACATGCAGCTCCAGGCCCTGCTGAAGGAGAAGGGGCAGTTGCAGGAGCTGGTGTCAACCCTGCAGCAAAAGCTGGCAGACACTGAAGCCACACAGGAGGCTGACCAGCAGGGCCTGAGCAAACAGCAGGTGTGTGGGTTGCCGGCGCGGGCCTCACGGGCACACGCTGCAAGTGCAAACAGGTGATACGCCTTCGCGAGGCAGCTTTTGTAAGGACTTGCCAGCTGTTGCTGATGTCTTGCTTTGCATGCGCACTGCATGCACGCAGGAGGAGCTGTCGCTGGCCAAGCAGGAGATTGGTGCACTGCACGCCAAGGTGTCCGACCTCAAGATGCGTGTTGCAGCCAGCCTCGCTGATGGTGACGACCTACGCAAGCAGCTGGAGGGCACCCAGCTGGCCGCGTCAGCAGCACGCAGCAAGGCAGACGAGCTCGCTGTGTCGCTGGCGGCAGCAAATGCTACTGCGCAGGGAATGAGGGACACGATTGTGCAGCTGCAGGCAGCCTTGGCAAAGGCGCACGAGGAGGCGGCATCTGCACGGGAGGATGCGCGGGAGGGCCACTCCAGGGCACGCGTGGCTGAGGATGCGCGCCGTGTTGCTGAGCAGGCACTGCATGAGTGGCAGCAGGTGGCAGAGGAGCGGCGCCGCATGATGCAGGAGCACGAGCAGCAGCTGGCAAAGGTCTCGGAGGTGGGTGCCAGGCCACCTGGATGCCAACCGGGACGGAGATAACGTGAGCATCATAGTCTTGTAGTCGCACTTGGGTGGCTGTTGGCGCTGCCAAAGGCTTGCACTCATGCTTCGCTGAAGTATGAAGTGCGGGCTGCGACAGCAAGTGCCACTCTGTGTGTGACGCAGGAGCGCATCAAGCTGTCCAGTGACCGTGCATCAGCTGCCGAGGAGAAGCTGTCAGTACAGGTGTCACAACTGCAGTCGCAGCTGGAGCGTGAGACTGCTAAGCGGTAAGCCAGTTGGTGTGCGGATGCGCGCCTTTCAAATGTCGACCAGCATCAAAGTCATGCTTCATACTGTTCATCTACGGTATGTTCATGAACCAGCTGCAAATCTCTTTGAGTCACAGATGATGTATGACATGGTTGGTGGTGCAGGCAAGATGTGGAGCTGTCGTTGCGACAACAGCTGCTTGCTGCTCAGGGTAAGCAGCAGGACCTGCAGAACCAGCTTCTGCACATGGACCGCAAGGTAGGGTTCATGGCTGTATCCAGCCTGCTTCTTGTTCCTTCTGGCTTAAGGTCCACACCAATACAGAGAACATTGGTTGATAGCTGATTCTGCGCTGCGCGTGCTGCACGGCCCTGCACATCATCAGCATTGGTGCAACCTTCAATGTGGTGGTGAGCTACATGCAAGACGCTGCTGCTGTGCTGCGTAGATGTCAGACAAGGATGTGCGCATCCAGGAGCTTGAGCAGGCGCTCAAAACCAAGGAGCTGGAGACACCAAACCGCTTGGTCAGCCATGCAGTCAAGAATGTGGACCGGCTCGTCTCACAGCTGCTGCCTGTTGCAGAGGAGGATGAGGACCAGCAAGAAGATCAGCAGCGGGCAGGTGGTGGTGCAGCCCCACGTGGTAGCACGGCAGTTGGCATTACCAACCGCGCGCAGGCATACCTCAGCCGTGTGCAACAGCCTGCACCTGCTGCTGCACAGAAGGCTGCACCTGCAGCAGGCGCAATGCAGCCAGTGCGGTCAACACAGGTTGCCCAGTCTGCAGACACACAGCCAGCAGCCAGCAGGCCAGGCCCAAACAAGGCAGGTATCCTCAAGGATGTGAGCAACACGCGTGGGGCTATGGGCAGCGGCAGGCAAGAGGACGCCGCAGGCAAGCCAGAGAGCAATCCCAAAGCAGGCGGCCGCAAGCGCAAGGCAACAGGTGAGTTGCTGATTGCTTTGAAGTCATCCTTCCTGCTTCTTGCGTGTTCTAGCGGCAGAATGCCTGGGGCTGTGCCATGCTTATGCGAGTCCCTGGTTTGCGAGAGGAGCTGCTTGATCTGTATGCTTACTTGCTGCAGAGATGAAGCAACAAACGTCCAAGGCGGAGGTAGAGGATGACGAGTCATCAGACGAGGAGAGTGAGGACACCAACAGTTCAGACAAGGATGCAGACTACAAGCCTGTGAAGGTGCGCACTGCGCAGTGTGCAAAGGCCAGACAAATTTGCTGTAGCCAGTGATTCCATGCATGCCACAGCTGCCGGCTGTTAGCTTGGGGTCTGTCAAGTCGAGTTGATGATTGCTCCACGCAGGCCGGCAGCAAGCGCGCTGCTGCAAAGGCCCCGCCAGCGCCCCGGGCACGGCGTGGTAAGGCTGCAGTTGTGACAGGCTCCCAGGCGACCTCAGCACCAGATGATGTGCCCATGCTTGTGGCCACACAGCAGTCACAGATGCAGCCGACCAGCAAGGAGCCGTCTCAGGCTGGGCCCTCCAGCCAGCCACTCCAGCCCACACAGGTGCTCAGCCAGCAAGGTGGCTTGCAGCCTGCGGCCGAGAAGCCTGCCCAGGAGGCAGCTGCGCTGGAGCGGCAAGATGAGGAGCTGGATGATGTGGACATGGTGCCTCAGACACAGCAGGACAACGAGGAGGGGCGAGAGAATGAACGCGATGAGAACGCTGCGTCAGGGGCAGGCCAGCAGGCACTGATGGGAGTGCCACCACAGCATGCGGCAGCGATAGTGGGACCTGGAACCAGTCATCCTGCTGTTGCCGACGCACAGCCATTCAAGATGCGGATTGCAGAGAACCCCCTGGCCGCATTGAATCCCAGGTGTGTAGAAAGGTGTACACGGTCTTAGGACGTGCACTTAAAGCTTGTTCTGGGTATCAAACACGATTGTGTCATTCCATGCTGACTGCCGGTGTGTCTTGTGTCATGTGTTTGATGTGCAGGGTAATGCAGGCTGCAGGCGTGCAGCGGCAGGGTGTGGCCCTGTCTGCAAAGGAGGCGCTGAAAGCCGTCAACAGCAAGTGAGTCTTGCTTTCTTGCAACAGGCGTACTGACATGCTGCAACCCAACTGCTGCTGCTACTATTGTGTGTTTACTTGCTTTGGCATCTTGAATCCTTTTGTCCATGCACCACAGGGTGAGCGACAAACCATCCACCAAGCGCAAACTGACGCTCGGGGGTTTTGGTGGAGCAGGGAAAGGAGCAGGGGTGGTGGATTTGGTGCCGTCGCACATGCTGTTTCCCACCCTAGCTGTGCCAAAGGTCAAGAAGCAGTGACAGATGGCATGACAGGTTGCAGCTACACATGTACATCACCCAGACGTCCCAGAGACCTCATCGTCAAACCAATTCGTTCTGTATGTGTATCCATCTACGACGCAGACATGTAATATGGACCTGCGTAATGTGCATGGTGATGCCTATGATGTAGCAGGAGGGTTGCAGTTGTCCAGTATACTTTGGCAGTACAATATGATATGCAGTACACGCTGTTGATTGCAAAGTGGCATGTTGCAGAATCCTCAAGCATGCTTGCGGATATCCCTGCGGGTGTACTAGACGTAATATGTCAGCACCTGGATGCACACGATCTTCAGCAACTTTCAAATACTTGTCGCGTGTTGAGATCCGCTGCACTCGGCCATGTCAGATCGGTAGCATTCCGCCTGCAAGACGAAACGCTTCGATTGCCTGGTGTAAGAAGCACGTCTTTGTTCGGGCAAGCAGTGGCAAGATGTCGACGAGGATTAGGTCATGCGCTCAAAGTAACTTTGCAAGGGGGTCGACTACGATTCGTCGACCCACACACAGCAGCAGCTCATGAGGTGGTTTCTAGGGCTGCAACTGTGCTTATCATCAAGGTGGGATCAGCCTGTTGTTCCCTTCCAGTGCCAAGTAGGGCATGCAGTTGTAGTCATGCAAGGCATGCAGCAATGCGACGACGTCAACATGCATGTGGTGAGCGCAGGGCCTGGGTGTTTCCCAAGGGCTCCTGCAGCATGGCTTGGACCCGCAGCTTCTTGTGCGCTTGGAGCTGCACAAGTGTGCAGTGCAGCCAGGCGTTCTGGCACAGCTGGGCAACCTGCGCTCCCTGCAGCAACTGACCATCAACCGCATATTTTGGCCAGATGGTGACAGCATCAGCTCAGTGCTTGGTCCTGATCAGCATTGGCTGCACCGTCTTGCTGCACTCACCGGCCTGTCATCGCTGCAGCTGGCGGTTGGGGAGCAGGGTGAGAGATGGGTGCGGACCTCAGTGCACGCAGCTGCTCTACGCAGCTTGTCCTCGTTACAGCGCCTCACGATTGATGCTGGATGGGGATCAGGTGTGACCTCCGAGGTGGTGACAGACGCCATACCTCACCTGTCCCGCCTCACATGCCTAAAGCTCCCAGTGGATGAGCCGCCCAACGCGGCATGGCCTCTGGAAGAGCGGCACTTAAGGGCCATGGCCAGCACCTGCACCGGGCTGGTGGAGCTGGGGCTCCGCAGGTGCGTGGACCTGCAGTCACATCCATGCTGTGCTGAACAATGCACCTGCAAAGGACCTGCGCTGCCTCTTGCGGCTGCAGCACTCTGAACATACGGTGCATGGCATCAGCTTCCATGTAGTAAACCAGAACCAGGGCAGCTGCAGCTCACTCAACTGACCACCTCAATACATCTGCATGACAGTGTGGAGGAGGACGGGCTGCGCGTGCTGCTGGGCATGCCACACCTCTCACACCTCACTCTGGATGACGTGCCACCCCTGGAGACGCGCAGCCTTGCAAGTCTGCAGCCAGCCAGCTGCTGCCTGCGGTCGCTACAGTGCAGATACTGGAACGTGGTCAATGCAGACATGGGGATTGCCGGCCTGCCACTGCAGCTGCTGGAGCATGAGCTGCGCATCACTCAGTGGGCGCACATTGAGGGCTTGGCACCTCAGCACCTGCCCAATATCACGGCTCAGGTGGCAGCGCTGTGTGTGCACTGGGAGGCGTGGAACGCAGGCAAGGTGCTGACCCTGGAGTGGGGGGCCTACATCCTGGAGGACGATGCAGTGGGTGCTCTTGGAGGTGGGCCAAACGGCAACGACCCAAGCCCTCTGTGCATCGCCCTCCTGATGCACCTGCTGGACACCCTTGCCCCGCTTGCTCCGCACATCAAGGCGCTTGTGATGGCAGCATGGCCGTCTTCCTTCCAGGGCCAGGAGTCTGCATTCCTTCAGGCCCTGGGCCGCTCAGAGCTGGGGCGGGCCACACCATGCGTGGTGCTGCACACAGGGCTGGTGCAGCCGCTGCAGGGCCAAGTAGAGCTGTTGTGCGACCCGTCCATCTTCCCTGCCATGAGCCGTGTGTCCATTGACATGTGTGTGCTAAGTCCATGAGTAAGGCAACAGCTTGGGTTGAACGGATGCGCACTGTCCCAGCCTGGAGGCTGCTCATGACAGTGTGAACAATGGCTGCTGGTGCTGCTGTGGCTGTTTTCAGGTAGCTGGCACTGAAGCGTACATGCACATGTGCCTGCACTTTCAGGTATGGGCGAGGAGGTGAAGACGCGCACTCCACCACAGCAGCACTGCTGCACCTGTGCAAGGCACGACCGCTGCTGCAGCATGTGTGGCTCTGCAGCTGTACCCTGAGTCTGCATGCAGCTGTGTTAGAAGCCCTGCAGGAGGCGGGGTTGTGTGGTCGGGTGGCCATACACCTGGGGGGCGAAACCTGGGCTGACGTTGAGGAGATGATGAGTGCTAAGTGAAACACAGATGCGAAGTGTGGCATAGCGTGAGGTGTTTGGTCCCAGATTTCCAGCATCGCTCTGGCATCAATGGTGCATGCTACAAGGTGCAGGCAGGCACATCTGAAGGCGCCCTGCTTGTGGCGTGAGCACAAATGGGAAATATAGACTTCTAGATGGCCTGCTGATGATTGTGCACCCATTGGAAGTTCCTGCGTGGGCTGGGTGGGGATGGACCAGCATAGAAGGCGACAGTGACAAGCATATAGTATGTGGCGGTTGTAAACCCTAGCCTGTACCCTGAACTGTATTTGCATGTGTGCCTTATACACTTCATCGCCAAATGGGATGATGGACCCCAGGCTATCTCGAGCCTCCCATACGGGAGACGAATCGCATTCAAGTCATAACTCGACTGGGGCGCCTGCGGGGCAGCAGCCATGGACTCTGATGTCCAGGAGTCCCACACTGGAGACCATCAAAGATCGTCCAGTGGTGGTTTTGAATCGCAGCTCCGTAGACCTTGCCGCACTCCACGCCAGGGCGCAAACATCACCATCGCCATCTCATCATGACGGCCTCAGCACCCCACTGCTGACATCTGATGCTGCGCTGGAAGCGACCCAGCCTCTGGAGCGGGAGCAGCGTACACCTGGGTTGGAGGCGAAATTGCAGGTGGGTCGAGCTTATACTTCAATGCAACTGAGAGTCGCTAACTGCATTTCCGTATCCATGCATGATCACAGATTGCAAGATCCCACATGGTGGCTTAGATTGTATGCAGTGGTCCTGCTGCGCAGTTTGCATACACGCTGTCCTGGATTGTGAACATCCTGCTCTTTCTGGCAAAAGGATATGCCTGGTACCTGTCTGGCTCATCAGCTGTGCTTGCCTCGCTGGTGGACTCCATTGTGGACCTGTTGTCCCAGGCAGGTTTGGCATGCTCAGCATGATGCAACAGGATTGCGCACGGGTCAAACTGTACATCTTGAACAGTCCAATCACGCATGAACTGCAGGCAGCCGCGCATCAGAATAAAGTACAGCTTGTTCAGATGCTAAACAACCGCCTGAGTTGGCTCCGCACACCACGCTTGCAGGCTGTCATCTTCGTTGCTGAATGGCAGAGCAAGGTGAGCTGGATTGAGGGAGCGGGAAGACGGGGTGGCGCCAGCGGCAGGTGACCAGCGCAGCACATTGCGGCGGCAGGTTGTGCATGTCGCTGGGTGTATGCTGTTGCCTGTCATGACCTGGAGCATCCATGATGCTGTGCGCCGGCAAATGGTGCGTGCTTGCAAACACTGCGAGGGTTCATGCAGAAGGCAGACCCACGCTTCCCTGTGGGCAAGGCACGCTTGGAGACGATCGGGGTACTGGCGTGTGCTTGCATCATGAGCGTGAGCACAATGCAGGTGGGTCCAAGCACTAGCACTTCGTTGCCAGGGCAGCGATAGGTGGCTGTATGGACCAGCGAGACAAACGAGCATGCGTTGCAAACAAGTGCCATGCCGATGGATTGTCCAGGCTTCCGCACACATGGCCATGGACAGCAGCTGCTGAGCTCTGCTCGGGCAAGTGCCTTGCCCGCATGTGCTGATGCATGCCAGGTCGTTGAGGAGGCGGGTGTGGCCCTGTTTAAGGGTTTGGCCCACGGTGAGTCAGCCTGAATGCCTTTATGCTAAATAAAAGATTAAGCTTAGAAACTTGCGATCAAGCCAACGGCTGGTTGGCAATGGTAGGGTGCTTTTACAGACCCGTACCACATGCTAAACAGCTGGAGGCCAAAAGGAGGAGCACGTAACAGCACAGCTACACAGTGCAACCAATGGGCAGCAAGGATGAACATTCACCTTCCTGAATTATTGACTTGCATCACACCAGATCCACCACTGCCAACTGCTAAACCGTGCAGGTGAAGTGCCACATCTGGACACAGGGATCATCATGTACAGCGTGCTGGGTGTAGCCACTGTTCTCAAAGTCATCTGCTACGTGCTGTGCGTGGCTCTGCAGAAGTCATCAGGTACGTGCTGTGGTTAATCATCGGTTACCATGGTGATGAGTGGCTTGTGTTGCGCCAGGGAGCAGTAGTGCTGCTCACCTTCCCGCTGCACATCATCTCACCTGCAGACTCCATGCTAGCGCTGGCAGAGGACCACCTGAATGATGTCATGAGCAACGTGGCAGCAGCGGTGGGTGAACCAAGACCCAGAACCCTGGCGATCCCGCCTGCTGCCTTCCTACGCACGATGGGCTTTTGGAGGACAAGGACCAACCGTGCAAATGTTGCTAGCTGCTGCCATGCTAATTGACTGGTTATCACTATCAGTTCATAGTCTGTGCCTTTGCTGTACGCCCTGATGATCCGGTGGCTATGGAGATCTGCTTAGGCTCCTGCATGCATAACGTGGCTCACAAGAATGGCTGTTGTGGCCATCCAATGATGGACTTGTCGCTACACAGTGTACGGTGGCCGTGGCAACACTGGTGGAGGGTGCGTGGTGGGTAGATCCTGCAGGCGGTATCTCCATCTCACTCTTCATCCTGTGGCGGTGGTATGACATTGCCAAGAACCAGGTGGACAAGATTGTGGGGCGTGGCGCGCCTGACGAGCTGCTGCTGCAGCTGCGCCAGGTGTGAGGTGTCACATGTGTGCCTGTGGCACTTTTCCTGCTCGGCCCGATCATTCAGCACCTGTGCTGTGGCGGGTGGACTTGACGTTGCCAGCCCTTGTGGGCTGCAGTGCGTGTGCAGAACGTGCAGCAGATGTGCACAGCAGTTGACCAGCCAAGCATGACGCCTGTTTCTCCCAGCAGCTACAGCTGGCTGCTGCTCATGGCTGCGGGATGAGGCTCATCATCTGACCCAACCTGCGCCAGGTGGCTGACGCGCATCATGACCGCATGGAGGTGGACTGCCTGCGCGCGTACCACTTTGGTGCCAAGTGCGTGACCCCTGGTGCATCAATGCGACAAGCGAACATACTTGCCGCACATGCACCAAGAGGTGCAGCCGCAGTGTTGTACGTCTTGGTCACATTGGCGTTATCATACGCCTGACCTTGCGTTGCTGTGTTCAGCTGTTTTGGAAATGCAAGTAACCACTCCACCAACACATCACGCATTCATGCTGTGTGAGGCAGGTACATGGTGGAGGCCGAAGTGGTCATGCCCATTGAGTACACATTGCGTGAGGTGTGTGACACTCAGCAGATACGTTGTGCAACAAGGTGCTGTGATGCAGATGTTGCGCCCTAGCAGCTGCCTGCATGCCTGATGTTTACGGATCAGATACATCATGGTGATGATGCGTACAATCAGCGTGTATTATGATCGAGTCAAGGACCAGGCAACTGATAACATTGCTGCAAGCATGCACATGACCAGGTGCATGACATCTCACTGGAGCTGCAAATCAGGCTGGAGGCCATTCCACTGGTGGAGCGTGCATTTGTGCATGTGGACTACATGGTACGCCGTGGGCAGTACGCTACTGTTGATTTCAGCATGGTACTTGTGCTGCATGTTTTGTTTGCTCTTTGCCACAATTTGTTCACACAGTATGCAACTTCCAGTCCTGTACTGCAGCCCTGCATTTTTGCATTCTCAAACAATTACAGCGGATCACATTTTGTATGTAATGCTGTGTGCTTGCGGTTTGCAGAAGCGGGACCAACCAGAGCATCGCACCGAGCGGCTGCTGGCAGGGCTGCCGGTGGTGGAGGAGGAGCCACTGTTATTGACTTCCAGCCCACATGGGTCAGCCAATGCAGGTGCACCTGCACAACAGGAGGATGTGTAAGGGAAGGTGGTGGGCAGCTGGGACCTGAACGGAGCACGTGTTTCATCAGCCTGCGGCGAAGAACCACGCTGCAGCGAGTATGCAGCGTGATGATGCTGTTCGTGATTTTTAATGGTGCGTAGCACAACTTAGATGATGACAAGACCATGATGATTGGTGTGGTGCGCAGCATAGACTGTGATAGCCACCTCTATATAAGCGGGTGCAACTCACGCACTGGTTTCATAAGACGATGCTCTGCAAGTATTCCTCTCCAGCACATTCTCAACGCGCTCAGTACCCAGGTGCAGTTTCGTGGCGTAGTCGGAAGCCATCAGTTACAGCAGCCATGTCGTCTGCAGGCACTGCTTCCCCCACATACAATCTCGTGCTAAAGGCGCGATCTGACAACCCTGCTCAATTGGGCGATTGTGGGTGCTGCCGCAATCACTATCATATGAACCTACTTGCAGAAACAAAGGTGGCTGCGGCGTGTCTCCGATGCACCCACATCATGACAGCCTCAGCCTACCACCCTGCTCCTCAATTGTCCCATGCCAGCCAACATCCATGCTGAGACTGCCCTCATTGCCTGATTGTGTGCAGGCCCCTTTTGCCATCGTGTCCTGCTGGTGAGTTGTCTGGGTTCATGATGTGTGTGCCTCCATCCACGCACGTCTATCAATCATTATGGCAACTGCTGTGCCCCAGCGCATCCTGTGACGTACTAACCCCAGACCTTTGCTCTCGGATGCATGTGCAAACGCAGACACTGGCCTATAAGGGTATTCCATTTGGTGAGTGCTGCGACTCGATGCATGTAAGTGGCATCTGCATCTTCCTGCGCACATCTGTTTCTCCTTTCTGTCGCTTCTACGTTTGCCTGGCACCTACTCCTGCCGCTCCCACCCCTCTCCCATCCAGAGCGCACCCTCATCGACTTCAAGAATAAGCCCCAGTGGCTGCTGGATGCCAGCCAAGGCAAGGTGCCAGTGCTGAAGCAGGATGCCACCAACATGGTGATGCCGGACTCAGATAAGATCGTGGTATTCCTGGAGGAGCACCACCCCTCACCCAGCATGAAGTCAGACACACCTGCTGAGGTGGGGGCCAAGCTGTTCCCCGCCTTCCGCGGCTTCCTGTTTGCAGCAGCAGGTGCGGGCAAATCAAGGCTGCATGGTGTAGGGCAGAAGGCAGTGTGGCCTCAGTTGAGCGGTTCCAAGCTGCTCGTGTGGCTGTGCCGCGCAGCTGCGCTCGCACCCCTTGCCACAACCCTGCAACCAGCTCATCATGCCATCATGCCGTGCACGTTCAATGACGCTGCTAATGTGTGTCAAGCTGCTCATGCACCTGTTGCATCCCGGCCACCTGTTGCGGACAATCTTGTGGTGCAGGCTCTGAGGAGGAGGCGGCCAAGCGTGCAGAGCTGGAGGCAGAGCTGCGTGTCCTGGACGCGTACTTGTCCCAGCCGGGCAAGGGGCCGCTGTTGGGTGGCCAGGGCCTGAGCATGGCTGATGCAGCCCTTGCGCCCAAGCTGTACCACGCACGTGTGGCGCTCAAGCACTTCAAGCACTACAACTTCCCTGAGGACCTGAAGGCAGTACAGCAGTACTTGGAGGCTGTGACAGCACTGCCCGCGTGGAAGGAGGTGGACTATGGGGAGGATGCCATCATTGCTGGCTGGACGGCACACCTGGCGCAGCACTGACGGGTTGATACCTTGTCGCACGAGAGCACGCGGGTATGCGTCAAACAAGATGCTTACCAAGGGAATGTGCATTGCTGGCGCGCTCTTGAGATAGGCAGATAGGCGGGTCGCGGATTGGGTTGAGTTGTGTTGAGTGTGGTGTTGAGTTGTGTTGCGCTGTGCTGTGCTGTGTTGTTGTGGCTGAATAGTGTGCACATTGCTAAAAGTTGTGAGCTCTTCGGAAGATTTGACTTGTGTGTAGGAAGTGCACCTTGTGACAGTGACATTTCATTTGGATGCAGTGCAAATGCGGTTTCTAACTGCGAGCAGTCAGACAACATGGAAAGCAGTGCAAGGGCTGGAGTGCCCTCAGCTGTAAGGCAGTTGTCCCAGCACACAAGTTGGGGCATGCTCATTGACACGCATCATTCACATGCACGCTCACTGAGCTGTGTGCAGTTCTGGCAGCCTGCACAATATCCCCAAATGCATTCCAAAATTTACCAAAATCCGGAGGCTGCAACCCTGGCGCTCAAAACAACAGGAGCACGGGCAGGCCCGCCTTCCTGTTAAAATAACCGGTGCTGCTGCTTCAGAACCAGCTTCTTCCAGCTTGGCAGCCCACCATACTGCTCCCAGCTCATGCCAAACACCTGAACCATGGGCATAGGCCATCACACGATACAGACAATACAAATGTTGATCAGCCCTTAAGAACACAAGCATAGAAAATGCTGCTCTGACAGCACACGTCGCAGCATCTGTATCGAGCTGGCTGTGCACACATGAAATAACGCACACGCACCTCCTGGAACTCCACGGGGCACATGTGCGCCTCACGCGCCGTGGCATCCACACCCTCAGGCCATGCCACACCTGCCACCAGTGCTGCGTATGCATATGATTCTGGGTGGCCTGCGTGAACCAGGCAGCAATGGGCAATTGCACATTGAAGGCAAGGCAAATGTGGGTGGTGGAAATTCGTACTGTCATATGCTGATATGCAACAGATGCAGAGGTGGTGTGCAACAAAGCAATGGAGGCATGCTGCTTCCAGCCCACGAGCCAATGGGCATGTGATACTGAGGGGGAGGTGGCACCAGCCTGTGGCACCTGGGCACCTCTCTCACCAGCAACAGATGGTGTGGGGATGAGGCTGGATGCTGGCGCAGGTGGTGGGTCAACTACACGCCCCAGCACAGCCTTCAGACCAGCAGAGATGCGTGTGCGCTCCTCCACAGCTGCCTGCATAAACACACACATGGCACCCTGCAAGTCTGCCTCGGTCCGACACTATGTGTCAGGTGCCTTCTCACAAGATCTCATCCGCATCATGCTGCTGGCCTCAAGTGCACTCCAGGTCCTTTTCTGCCTGCCCCAGTACCGCGCTGACTTCAACATGCCGATGCATTCCCATGCCGATGGGACCGCAAGTGGCCCACCTCCAGATGTGCTAACGTGGCTGGATCTAACACTGCGCGCAATTCCTCAAGCCCCTTGCGTTCGCGCAGCAACTCAAATGCCATCATCACGTAGCGCATGCAATGCTTCCGGAGGTCAAGCATGTCAGGCATGTTGAACTGCATTGGTAAGGCATTGGGTGTTTGTGCACAGCGCAAACAGCAGCTCAGGTTGCAGTTCTTTTGAGAGGTCAGCAGTAGGCAATGAGGATTCCTCCATGCATTAGCATGCAAGGCCAACACCTGTGTGCAGCTGGGAAAGCTCAGGCAGGTGACGTGGAAATTCAGCTGTCACTCTCTGACAGGAGCACCTGCTCAGCCCATGTCAGCAGCTCCAGGACATTATTGGCAGTGATGTGCGCGCGCACGGCACGCCAGCACAGGTCTTGCAGGCTGGGTGGCTGGCTGTTGCTCCCGCCTCCTGCCGGGCTCCCTTTCACTGAGTGCTGCTGCGGAGGTTGGCGGTATTGGCGGCACGGGGCATGGATCATAAACAACAGACAAGAGCACTGGCAGCACAGCTGCAACCCGTTTATCGGTTGCATACGTTGTGGCACTTGATGTCTCATCCAGCAGGGCAAGAAAAGCATGGCAACATGCAGCAGCTTCCCTTCACATGCCCATGAACCCCAAATGCAAATGACACGGCCTACATTCGATGGAGACGATGGCGAGCAGCCCCTGTGCGGGCTTCCGTGCGGCGACGCTGCCGTCCTCATCTGCATCCTTGCCATACAGCGCCCATGTGAACCCTTGTTGAGATGACACTGTACTAATATGCGACAGATGAGTTGCTTATTGATGCAAATAGTTTCCTGCTCCCTCGCACTGTGTAGCAGCTGTCAAGAGGAGGCACAACTGAACTAAAGGTTGTCAATTTATCATGCTGCCAGTGCAACTAAGCAACATTGTTTTTGAAATCAAGAAGAGAGGCTGCGACTTGTGCAGAACCGTTTCGGTCATTCAGTGTCCAGATGGCATGGTCGCTTTTGGTCAAGGCAGCGTTAGGTATGTATCTAGTTACGTTTCAAGTCAGATTTTATACATCATGCCCGTGGCCGAGGATGGTGAAATAGAGGATGGTGAAATAGAGGACGATGGCGTGGAGATAAACGGTGTAGGACATAGATCTGCTCCAGGCCGGGATGCACCAGTTCCGCCCAGCACGCAATCTGTACCTTATGAGAGCAAGCGCGCTGCGAAACGAAGGAAAGCCAAGTTGCAACGGCAGCAAGAGCAAGGGGCCCCTGCACAATACGCACGAACACAGCAGGCGCAGCACCAGCTGCCCGGCAGCAGCTCCGCCACCGCGAAGGCTTTTCTTAACATATACACTGAAGTGAGTGGGACCTGCTGCTTATTGTGATGGGATACAGACGAACTTGATGTTGTGCATGAGGCATGGAGCATGGCATGTTGTGCATTATGAGGCATGGTGCATGGTGCATGGCACCTGACATGCTGTGTGCCACTTGTGCTGCAGCCCCCCAGCGTCACCGTGAAGCAGGAGGAGGGGCTGAAGCTGGTGGATGTTCAAGCCCTGGCCCTGTACGCCCTGCTGGGGTCCCAAGAGGTTGCTGCGCCTCGCATTGCTTTTGTCAAGGTGAGAGCAGTGTGTTGCTGCAGTACAGGGCCCAACTTACCAGCCCCAGTGACGATACCTGGATGCATGCATGCAGCTGCAGCCCATCCATGCTATCAGTGCAAGCGCATGCCTGTACGTAATGCTGACCGTGTCCATCTCTGCGCATGTGACCGTATTATGATATGCAGAACCGGCCGCTCATCAAACAAGTGGTGCTGCTGTTGGCACATGGACTGTGTGCTGACTTGTGGGAGGGCAAGAAGGGTTTGCTGCCCCATCTGGCAGCGCTTGGTGCACCTGCAGTTGTGGAAGCACTGCGGCCCACAGCACGCACACGTGAGTGCATGCAGTGCTGTGCATGGCATCCGCGATTGGCAAGCACCATAGGGACCATTTGGTCTAGCATTGTAGGCATCTGAATCCTCGTATCAGTGCTTCTCGCAACACGTGCTTTTCACCTCCCTGTGCTTGCAGAGGAGACAGCAGCTGCGCTGATGTACACGACACTGATTGGGGGCCGCGCAGCAGGCATGAAGCGTGGGCGTGAGGATGGCAGCAATGGGGTTGGACGGGGCCAAGGTGCAGCTGGTGGCCGTGATGGCAGCGGCCGGGGCCGGGGCACACATGGTGGCCGCAGGACAGGGCCAGGGGATGGGGCGGCTGGCATTGCGCAGCATGGGCCACATCAGCCGGCTGGTGGGCAGCACACTCCACCCAAGCCTCTGCACACCACCCTGACGCGTGGGCCGTTCCCACCTTCGCACTACTGCGCCACTCTGGCACAGCTGGCAGACAACAGGTACCCACTGCCTGAGGAGGAGGGTGTGGGGTCAGGGTGTTGGGTGTGCCCCCCTGGGTATGTGGCCACACAGCCTGCAGGCTCGGAGGCTGGTCATGAGCTGGTCGTGGGACGAAGCGACCGGGTGCGTGTGCTGGGGTGGCCGCCACAACCACCAGCAACTGCAGACCTCCACCTTGCAGGTCATTTGTGTGATGCTTCCATGCATCACGTCGACCGACAAGAGCCAGTACCACCACCACCGCCCCCAGGCTCACCACCTTGCAAAAATGCCACAGCCACTGCGCACAAAGGCAGCACAGCTGCAGCAGCTGGAGTTCCTGCTGATGGGTTGCAGAGTGCTCAGGGTCAGGCAGCGGCTGGGCCCGCTGCCAAGCGGCGCAAAGTAGATGGCAGGCATTCATCGGCTCTTGGTGCACTGCAGCAGCACCAACGCCAACATGCAGGAGCTGCCAAGGCCACGGTGCAGGATGGCAGCAGCAATGAGCCAAGCAGCAGCAGTAGCAGTGGCAGTGCGGACAGCAGTAGCAGCAGCAGCACCGATGACAGCAGCAGTAGTGATGACAGCAGCGCCAGCAGTGACAGTAGCAGTAGCAATAGCGGTAGCAGTGACAGTGACAGTGGCAGGGGTCACCATGAGAAGAACAGCCAGATTCAGCGTCAGGCAGCGACTCAGCCGCAGGTACCCAGTCAAGCCAGCCAGCGCATTGCCTGTGGTGCTGGAGGAGGCAAAGGTGGTGATCCGGGTGAGCAGGGCGCGTCAGGCAGTGCTGCAAAGTGTGGCGCACATGTTCACACCAATGGGGGCGGTGCAGGTGCAGCAGTGCACCAGCCGCATACAGGCCCAGGCGCAGACGTGTGGTGTGGGGAGCGGCTGGTGGGTCTGGACTGTGAGATGTGTGTGACTGCTGAGGGCTTTGAGCTCACACGTGCCACACTTGTGGACGGCACAAGCGGCTGCGTGCTGTTTGATGAGCTGTGTGTACCGCACAACCTGATCACCGACTACAACACGCGGTACAGTGGCATCGATGCGGCCATGCTGGCAGACGTGACAACAAGGCTGGAGGATGTGCAGGTGTGTGGGCTCGGCATGGCGAGATGCTGTGGCAGGCTGCATGGTAGGCTGCTACAACAGCAGCTTGTGCAGCGCCGGTGCCACTGCCATGCTTTGCTTGGTGGTTCACGCCCCTATTCTAACTCCATTGTGTTGGCGGTATCATATGCTCAGCGGTGACACCTTTGAAACTTTTGGGCGTACATGATGCATCACATATGCAGGCTCTGTTCCTGCGCCATGTGAGCGCTGAGACACTTTTAGTTGGCCACGGGCTAGAGAATGACCTACGCGCAATGCGTGTGGTGCATGGCCGGTGCGTGGGTTGGAAGGCAGGATGGGTTGGCGAGGTAGGCAGATGGCAGGCATGAGGCGCGGCACGATGACTGCCACAGTGCATCGGCTGATGCTTGACAACCCCTTCATTCCTGCTCTGGAATGGTGACTGTGCCCGGTGTGTGTCAGCGGCTCCGCCTGTCTGGTGTGTGGAACCCAACCCTGATGCTGGTTCCTGGTGCAGTGTGCTGGACACTGCGCTGCTGTACCCACACCCAGCTGGCCCACCTGCCAAGTCAGCGCTTCGCGTGCTGGCCAAGAAGTGGTTGCGGCGTGATATCCAGGTGAGATTGCGCTCGGCCATGTCTGCCTGCAGCGCCCGCCTGCATCCTCTCTGCTCGTTGCGTGCCTGCTACACTGGATGCTGCGCATGCTGCTGGTGCTTGTCGTGAGGGCTTCAAAAGACCATGGTTGGAACCTGTGCATGTGTGCGCATCCTGCTCGTTGTGCAGTCAGGGGCACATGACAGCGCAGAAGACGCGCGCACAGCCCTGGACCTGTTGGCTCTCAAGGTTTCTCACGGTATGCCATCATGGCGAGTTGAGGCCAATTGTCACACTGCCTCCTGCACACTTCGCAGCCTGCTGTGCGTGCCGCACATGTGGGATGGCCCCACAACCCTGTCGCTGCTCTTGCAAGTATCAAGCACGCACATGCATGCAACGCCCTGCTGCATCCCCACCCCACGTGAACCCACAGGCCCGAGCTACGGTGTGCCAACGGGCCAAGGGGGCCCTGGCGGGCAGGGCCGGCCCATCTTGGATGTGCTTGGCCGTTCCCATGGCATGCGCTGCTGCCTCGTCGACCGGACCTCAGCAGTACAGCGGTACGCTGTTGGCACAGCATCGGCAGTACAGGTCAGCAGTGACGCAGACGCGGCCCGGGAGGCGGGCAAGGCAGCCGCCCGCGGCATCTACTCCCTGGTTGCCACACAGTTCATGGAGCTGGCTTGCTGGCTGGCTGCCAGGTCAGCGCGCAGGCGCGAGACAGACATAGCGTGGATGCCGCAGGACGGGGCAGCACCTGCAGCCACTGCACCTCACGGCGGGCATACCATGTCAGCAGCGCAGCAGGACCACCACGCCAAGCAGGATGATGACGGTGACGCTGCGCTGGATGGCGTGCTGCGCGCGCTGGATGCCAACATGGGCAAGCTGTGGGCTGCACTGCCGCCCAACACGCTGCTCATCGTGGCCACGGGGCAGGGCGACAGCGCAGAGGCGGAGCGGCTGCGGGTGCGTGCCACAGCTGGCCTGCTGCTGCATCCAGCTGCACGTGTGTGCTTGGGCATGGGTGCATGGTAGCTGGGGTTGGCGGGGCACGTGCAGCATGCAAGTTGCCTGGTGCAAGCTTTTGGGGCCTTGGCACGCACGAAGCTTTGTAGGCTGGCTGCTCCATAACCTGCAGTCAACCATCCTTTCCCTGCTGATGTCACAGCTACCTGGCTGCCTCTCCTTGCTGAGCAGCATTGTGCCACGCTGTTTCCATGGGCTCAACATGCAGGAGCAGAAGATGAAGCGTGCAGGCGTGGAGGGTGCTTCCCCATGGCGGCCACATGATCAGGCTGCATTCAACGCGCTGTGTGAGCGCGCTTTGAAGGGCCTTGCGTTTGCTGCTGTCAAGTCATGAACCGCAGCGCAGGCAACGCACAGTCAGCATATGGAGTGATGTGGGTGGATGAGATAAGATATGGTTGAACAGATAATGCAGCTCAGCACAGTGCATGGAGTGTCCTCAGATGCGCTTGCGGCACCTGCCGCCTTCAGTTGCAACAGGTAGAGAGCGCTTGGCTGGCTGCCTCCCGGGTACATGCAGAGGCTGACACAAGGATGCTACATGCTAGGCAGCTTGGACTTGAGCCGTTGCTACGGAGCCTACTTGGCTTGTTCTTGTACCAGTAACTGGGATGCAGCACCTCCAGCAATGCTGGTAATCAGGTACTGCGGATGGACGCCTGGAGTCATGAGAAACAGCGGGCCAAAGATGTGTCTGTATGCTGCAGCCAAACAGCTCGATGCCAGCAGGCATTCAGCATAATGTAAAAGGCCCTTTCTCCAAGTCACAGCAGGTGCCACGGCAGGGCACGTGGTCCCAAATGGTTACAGCAAGAATGAATGTGCTCGGCACAAAATTCTGCATGCACATCGCCAGAACTGCGCCAGGTACGGGTGCAACACACAGTTCGCTCAGAGCTTCACCTGCGCTGCTTTTGCCGCGGATGTACGTAAACGGACCAGCCACCCTGCACAACACACTGGCCCGTACAGGCTCATGCGCATGCTCTGCGCCAGCTGCACGGCAAGCAGTGCCCCAGTTTTATGTTGCTCCCTCATTTCACCCAGCAGCAAGAATGCCAGCTGGCTGCCCTTTGGGTGCGCACATCGCTGAGAGTGGCAGTTGTTGGTGAACGTGTGGCTGTACATGGAGTTAGTTGTCTCCAAATTTGACAGTGCGGTCCCAAAACTTGTCCGTAAACGTATGCAGCCATGCGTGCCAATGGGCAATTTGTGACTTGATGGAGTTAAGCGTCCACCGTTAGATCCTCCCTCCCGGAATGCCAACACGCTCCAGCTCTTGCTACTTGTTAGAGACTTTCCTGCTGCTGCTGCTCGCTTATCTGCGAGCTGCTGAAGCAGCAGGTTTTAAGAAGTTGTTGCAGACAGGAGATACCGCTGGCTTGGGGCCTCTGAACGTGGTTGTGAGAAATGGAGAGGAATTCATTGCTGCATTGCGTTCATTGCCATCTGGGCGGGACGTCCAGCTCACACTGCAGCCAGCCGAGGGCAATGTCATCAATTGCACAGGCGCACCTGTGCCAAACTACACCAGTCCAGATGGGTTGTACAAATCTGGCGTGTTGACCATTAGATCCGCGGTCAGTGGCGTGCCAGTAATCGTAGACACTGGCCACAAGGCAGGAATATCGGTGCGCTGAGGGTGCACCATTGCACCTACGCATGTCATGCAGACTGCCATGTTGCATGGGCATACACCGCCAAGCGTGGAGTATCTGTTGCTTGCATGTTGCTTGCATGCAATGCAGCTGCCTTGAACATGTCCTAGTGCCCCACTTCCTTGCCCCACACCATGCACGTGGTGCTGTGCACCCAACCATCGGTTCACGCATGGGTGTACACATGATGTCTCCCTGCAGATGCTGCTGACCCAGGCAGCACGTGTGGTTTATGAAGATGTTGTTTGGACGTCCTTGTGCCTCGGGTATGTGCACGCAGCAGGGATGGTGGGCTGGCTCATGCAGGTTGGGCAGGAGGACTGCACAGGTGCTTCAGCACATCTGGCACAACCCTGCACAATGAACCATGCTGATGAAGCCACCCCTATCCCCATTGTGGCTTGCAGGAGGCTGCCCTTCAACGCGCGCATTGGTTATGTGGGCTACGACAGCCGCTTCCTTTTCTTCATGCGCGTGGACACTGTGGCTGTCAACCAAACCTTTGGCACTGGCACTGTTGTGCGCAGAACCAACTCCGCACGCATCACTATGTGCGTAGCTGTTGGCGTCTTTGCCCATGTACCTGTGGGTTCAAATGCACCTGCTGCAGCAGCACACACCAGCATACACACCTGCTTACTTTGTGCACCGCCCTGCTGCAGGTACATGCCCGAGAACAGCATGAATTTCTATATGCTGCATGCCATGTATCAAGACAGCCCGTTCCCTGTGCTGCAAGCTTGGCTGCCTAGGCTGCTGGGCTTCCCTACTACTGGCGCGGTATGTATGAGCTGTGCCTGAAATGTAGGGGGAACCGGCTCATCACAATGCGCACCTCTGTGCGGAAAACTTGCGATTGTTGTGGGAGCTCAGGGTAATGCAGCAGCTCGTGTGCAACTCTATGGTGTGTCTCGTTGTTCTCCTTGCAGAACGTGATTAGTGAGATCAGCCCGGAGCACATGGTCTATGAGGTGAGGGGCTGCTGTGTCAGATGTGGATGCTCCTTTATGCATCAGTGCTGCAGGCCGACTGATTTGTGATGTTGGTATGGCTCTGTCATGTTGCTCGTCCTGCTGGCTCTGACATCGAGCTCTTGCTTGCACTGCTGCGGTATTTCTTGTGCAGTACACGTATGGCTCCCAGGATGAGCGGTACGTGCTGCGCCATGCTTTGCCACTGCCTGCCCCTGATGCATTGGGCCGTCACATGCTGCTGGCTGCAATCTTATAGCTGGTGGTAGCAATTCTCACAAGATGGTCCGCAATTCTCCACATCCATTTGCAAGACAGTGCCATGTCAGTGCTGTACAACCAGCCTCATGCTTCGCCTTGGGCACTCTGACATGCACATGCAGGTACAACCAAACATAGTAGGTCGTGACGGCATTGCAGCCGCTGCCAGTTGCAACTCTGGGGGCTGCCTGCTGTGGGCATGCTGCTGTATGATTAGATTGCCTTGCAGGCCATCACAGAGATACAGCACTGATACGTGATGTGTGACATGTGTCGCTGCAGCATTGCCCTGAATAACAGTGGTGCTGTCTACCCGCACCTTTCCCTTTCAGTGAGTTGCAGCAACAGTCATGCATGATGCCCCACATTGCTTTGCTCCAGTTGCAGCAGCTGTCATGAAGGTTCAAGGGGTAAGGCAGGTGCATTGGTTTCTATGTGCAGCAAGTGATGTGATCTTCATTTGCTATCAATGTGCAGCTCGGGACATTGGCATCACCGCGAATGTGTACAGACACAGCCGGCGATGGGCCTATTGCCCCTCCTGATATCCTGCAGCTGAACCTCACAATGTGAGTGTCCGCGAGCATTGCCTTCTAGCTCTCATCAGCCTTCTGTGCTGGGCCTTTATGGGAAACAGACTGTGCAGTTATGCATTTCCTACATGCTGCTAGTTAATCGATGGTGAATGGCAGCCGCCAACCATACCGTGCTGTGTCCACACGTAGCTGCCCATTGTGGGTAGTCAACAGCACACAGCGGTTAGTGCTTGCACTCGACGGGTGGACCACGTATGCCGACATGACGGTGCCGCAAGTGCGTGCTGCTGCTTGCTGTACACCCTTGCTGTACACCCTGTTTCAGTCCATCAGAGCATGTGGCTGACCCCACCATGCCATTGGCCTCTGATGTTCCCTGCAATGCTGTGCTGAACATCTGCTGGTTCTGTGCTGTCCTGTCGACCTTTGCGTGCAGCGCCTGCCTCAGTCCATGATCATCGTGAACAACATATCACTAGCAGATGGGTTATTGGCTGCTAGCGATTCAGCGCTGCCTCGCCCTCTGCTCTTCGACACCTCCATCATCGGGCCCTTCAATACGGCCAAGGCTGTATTTATCAACCTCACCACTGCTGCGTTGCCCTTGTTCCAGCTAGCCGCTAAGAATGGGGATGGAACACCCACGCTGTACATGCACAAGCTCGTGCTCACGGGCCTGCAGTCTGCACCGCTGCACGTGGACTCAGCAGCTGAACCGGGTACTGCCAGTTCCATAGCCGCAACCAACAGCACACCAGGGTACTCAAGCGCACTGCCCCTGTGGAGCATCTGGCGTGGGGATCTGCTGGACAGCCTGAGCGCAGCAGCAGCAGGTACCCCCACAAGTGCCCCAGCCAACACAACTCTTGCTGACCAGATGCAGCTGCAGATTGCTGCCTCCACGCTTGTGCTGCCCCTGGCAGACTACACAGCCATCCTGGCTGCTGTGCTGCGAGGGGACAGCTGGAAGACAGGTGCCGTGACGACTGCGCCCCTGCTGGCAGGCATCTCTGTGCTGGTGTGGGACAGGTACAGCAGCTACGACGACAACAGCCAGAACGTGACGCTTGCCAGCTTCTCGGGCTGGGGCTGGAACGGAACCGACATCACTATCGTGCCAGACACCCAGTGGCTTGGGGAGTGCATGGACCTGCCCGATATGACTGCTGCCTTGTGCGACGCCATAGAGGCGGGAGGAGAAGTCGACGACGATGGAGGTGGTGGGGGCAAGAAGAGGACGGCCATTGCGGTTGGCGTAGGTGTAGGGGTGGGCATCCCTGTCCTGGCTGCGGCGATGGGCGCCGTGCTGCTCCTGGTCATCAGGCGCCGGCAACTCAGGTGCGGCAGTGGCGTCTCTTGTAGGGCCTGCCGGTAAAAGTGTACTGTCCTGCACATGGCCTGCTGTGCAGCACGCATCTCAACAGGTGCTGCCAATCACCATCAGAAGGCGGTGTGTGTATTGGCCTGCTGTGCCCTCCCCATCCAATGATCTCCTCATCTTGCATATATCGTGTGCAGAGATGCTGCCACTCATGCTGCTGGAAAGGCCGCTGACGTTTCCGCGTATGCGGTGATCTCGGACTCTCCGGTAGACTCGGCAGCTGTGGTGCTCAAGGGTGGCAGCGGCAATGACGGGCGGGAAAGCACGGCCAAGATGTCCAGCAAGCACAGCAACAGGAGCACACCTTGTGTCAGTGCACCAGTCACTGGGGCCACAGGGGATGTGGACACAGACCTGGCGCGCCAAGGCCTCACATCCATCTTGGCAGCTGCTGAGGTGTCACAGCTGCGTTTGTTACACGGCGTGGGCATGCCGCAGAAGCCGAGCCGCTCAGCAAGGGACACTCAGCCCAACTCCATTACCTCGACCATGTCTGAGCCGCCCTCCGAGGCTATCAAGCGCATCGCAGCCGCGTTGGACTGCGAGGGTGCGGACAAGCTGCTGATTGTGGGCGTCCTGGGTGCGGGCGCGTGGGGCAAGGTGCGGCGTTGGATGCTGGCAGGTGGGATGCATGGTGCCAGGGGCACAGCAGGGCCACCAACAAGCGCCTGCACGTGACCCAGTATGGGCCAGGCGGAGGGTGGTGAACGGCTTTAAGCTGATACGTTGTGAGCGGGACACTGATGGCCCGGTGCTGGTGCTGCTGGTGCGCAGGTGTATCAGGGCAGGTGGCGCAACCTGGACGTGGCAGTGAAAACGAGTGAGTGTTATGAGGAGCAGCCTGCCTGTTTGTTTCAGCACTGCTCTGCAAGACGGCTGCAGCGCTGTTTGGCGGTCGTGGTGATTGTTCGCGCTGAGACGCTGGGCTGATGCATGTGCTCTGCTTGAATGTGAGCAGTGTTGGCGTTCAGCTGCTCCATGGAGGATCAAGTCGCACCTTAGCGCTACTCATGCATGCGGGCATCTGCAGCCAGCTTGCCCACGGGCACATCGCAAACGCCAACACCCTGTTGCCCGGCTTGCATACGTGCTTGTGCATGCAGTGGTGTTCAGCAGCAGCAACACTGCGCCCAAGGGCATGTCCACGTATGATGCCGCGGTGAACGAGGCAGCGCTCTGCAAAGGCGTTAGTCACCGGAACATTGTGGCCACCTACCACTTTGATGTCAAGGCCATTGTGGCTCAGCAGCAGACGGGTGCACGGCTGGAAGTGGACGTGACTGCAGCCGGTCGTGATGTGCAGGAGTGGAAGATGTACCTGGTGCAAGAGTTATGCAGCACGACGCTTGGGCATGCATACCGTGCTCATGTGTTGCACGACCCTGCCACCAAGCGGCCCCTGATGGATGTCATCCTTGCTGTGCTGTGTGATGTCGCGCTTGGCCTTGTGTATCTGCACGACAACAACATTGTCCATGTGAGTGCTCGCAGCAGCTTCATGAGCCTGCTGCCATGACGATGATGCTCGTGCCTGTGCCTTGAGCTTTCTGCCTGCGTGGGGCATTTCCTTGCCACTGTGCTGTATGTTCACATGCCGATTGGCCTGGTGTTCCCACATCCTCAGGGGGATCTGAAGCCGGCTAATGTCCTGCTGAAGGTGTGTGCATGTGTATGCATGTGTGTGCAGCCGGCAGCCGCAGCGCTTCAACAGTGTTCTTGCTACATGCTCACGCTAGTGGCTGAATATTGGCTGACATCACGCTGTGCTGATGCACGCTACAGGTGGACAACACCAGCCCTGCTGGCTTTGTAGCGAAGCTGGGTGATTTCGGACTGGCACAGAAGATGGATGCTGACAAAACACACCTGTCCAACTTCTCCAAGGGCACCCCATTCTATGTGCGTGCCTTCTGCCACATGAGTGCGCCGTGCGTATGCCATCAAATGCAGAAGCATCATAGCACACTGCTCTGCATGTGCAAACTGTGGTCTGTGAAAGGGAGGCTGATTGTTGGTTGAGGCTGGCGGCTTAGGTGAGCAAGTATCCATTTTGCCGTCCCTCAGGGCAGGTCCACAACGCATAAGGACACTGCGCACACGCTGCAATGTCAACTTCCTCCTCGTGCGCACAGGTTGCACCTGAGGTTGCAACTAAAGGTCTGCTGACCAAGGCATCGGACATCTTCTCCCTGGGTATCATCATGGCTGAGCTGTACTGCTTCCAGCCGCCTTGGGCTCGTGGTGCAGATGGGCAGTACGTACGGAACCCAATGTTTGGCAAGTGGGACGCAGATGCACCGCAAGCATTTGTGCTGCTTGCGCACAAGTGAGTGTGAGATGCGCTGATCACGCGATACACGTCCATGTGTTTATATGTACGTGGCACGCTGCCAGCAGCATGCCCTGCTCCCTTCCACCTGCCCCTGCTTGACCCTGCTGCATCCAACGCTGTTGGGTTTGCTGCGCTCAGGCAGGTACTGTCCTTTGTCCGCATGTGATGCAGGTGCCTTGAGCAGGAACCTCACGCGCGGCCAACAGCACGGGAAGTAGCCGCAGAGCTGGACGCAATGCTAGCGCAGTACCTACACTAACTAGCACAAGCTGGGCTGCAGGTTCTGGGTTGCAAGAGTAGTATGGGCTCCTCATGTGCATGCGAAGGTGCATCGCCCAGGGTGCTGACAAGGTGCTTATCAACCAGTTGCATGTTGCTAACAACCCTCAGCAGCTGAATGGGTGTGCATGGGTAACGGCTCAAGCCTTACAGGGTTGCGGCATACTTAGCAGCTGCTGCTGTGCATAACTGGTCGTATGGGTCATCAGACGTCTGTGCACATCTTGCTTCGTCTTGCTGGGCAGCAATTGGGAGAACAGCAGCGCAAACTCTGTTATTTGGGTTACCGTAGTCGTGCACCACCTGGGGCGCACGAAAGGTTGCGCAAACAACTGATCAACGCAGGTGTGCATGCAGGGGGTTGTTAAGGGCACGTGCAGGCAGCGGATAACCTGCGTGCCGTGCATGGGATCACAACACGTGTGTCTTGGTCTTGAGGCGCATCAATTGGTGCATTTGTTTACCTGATGCGATCAAGGGAGTTGGCAGTGAATTGCGTCCGGTTTCTGTTCATCGTCAGTTACTAACATTACTGATCATGTTGTGCTTCTGTTGCCTTGTACTTCTGTGATGGTGTAGTGGGCTACAGACAGATCGTGAGCCTTTGAAAACTGCACATGCAAAGGACACATTTCTGTCATTTGTTACTGCACCTTGGAGTGTGATGCGAAAACAGTGACGGTACCTTGTGATTCGACGCGCAGGTGTTGCAGGCACTGCCATGCGTGATTGTGCTCCGCTGGTGTGCATTTGTGGTGTGGTGGAAGGCTGAATGCTGTGCGGTTGCTGATTCTGAGTGTGGGCTGGCCGTTCACATTACTGTTGAACTGCGTGCTAGTGATAACGCCAACAATCCAAAGGGTGACCGAGGGGTCACGGCTGCCATAAGGCTGCCCTGGATACAACGATTATTCTGAGAATGTAACTGAGTCCAGAGGAGGCTGGATGTGACAACAAACTCCTGCTGGACACCGCACCTGCTGCACTGCCAGGTTACAGGCTCATAATGATAATAAATTGATAATAACACGGTGTTTCAAAGGCGTTTCTGCATGCCGGAGCCATACAGGCTCATGGCGATGGATGAATACATGATGGCTCTGCCTTCACATATGCCAGTGGCTCTGCCTTCACACCCAAGGTTCAACGCGCCCAGCTTGACAACGTTAACACCCTACAGCCTCTGTATATTACAACCACTCGTTCACCTCCACCACAGGGCTCAAAGCCCAAAACAGGCTATGTCTGCCCGTTATGCCCCCACTCTCCCCAGGATGTGGTCTGCACACCGTCATGGTGCTCAGCCAGACTCTCAACAAGCCAAGGCCAAGACGAAAAGAAGGTGTGATTACCACTGACATTCCGTGACATTGGGTCGGACCCGCTGTAAGCTGTTAAGAGCCGATTATATACTGACCCAACCTTCATGTCAGCCTCCCTCTAGATAGCTGTACAAGACCCGATTGCAGAATGGGTTGCGGGAGCTCTCAGGTTAGCGCCAAGTTCTTGTAAATCGTTGCATTCCCTACATTTTCAATGGCCTGCATGTAATAGCTTACTGGTGGTTGGTGGATGCGTACAGCCCAGCGCTGAAGGAAATGCGCCTGGCCCAAAGAAACCCCAGAACCAATCTCCCACGAGGTCTGCAGCCCCCCCGGTATGTTGCTCTACCTGCTCACGAATTGATGCTCACAAGCTTATTACCGACTGCATTAAGTGCACCGATGCGCTTGCAGGCTGCAAACGGCAGCGCTGAGGCGGAGTTGGCCGTGCCCGCAGTGCCTGGGTCCCTCCCCGCCAACTCGCAAATCATCTTCGTGCTTGGTAAGCAGTTGTTCTGCTGTTTAAGCATGCCCCCATTGAAGAGTGTGCGCTGCGCACGGATGCTTCGAGCAATTGACATTCGCAATTGCACTCGCAGGTGGCCCTGGCAGTGGAAAGGGTACGCAGGTGCGTCATGCTTCAGGCGCGATGTGCTTGACACTCGAAGATAAAGTAGTGGCAGTTGATCACCATGGCACCCTCATGCAGCCGAACAACACCGCTCCATGCAGCTAACAGGCCACATGGCTAGCAGCATGACCAACGCCCCAGGTCTACTGCATGATGTGCCTGCAGTGCGACCGCATCAAGGCGCGCTACGCGGGTGTGGTGCACCTGTCGGCGGGT